>JAODKN010000104.1:27228771-27240183 GCA_026774425.1 Petrocephalus zakoni | reverse complement strand
TATGCATGCACATGATGCTGTAAGCTCACACATGCTTTATGCATGCACATGATGCTGTAAGCTCACACATGTTGTATGCATGCACATGCTGTATGCTTGCACATGCTGAAACACACTTTTGGGATGCAGGATGAAACCAGAGCACCTCAGGACCCAGAAACTCCACACACAGATACAGCACAGGAGTACTGGAATGCCGATTCCCTTGGATTTGAATACATCCCACACAGATCTTACATCCAGGCTGGGATCTTTGTGTCATTCTCTGGAGGTTCCCCTGGTACCTTTAGTGGTGCAGTGACTCTCTGAAGAGGTGACCTGGCACCATAGAATGGAACAGGTGAGGTGCAAGTCTGATATTCCGAGTACATTACTTAAACTCTGATGCTGAATGCCAAGCGCAATGCCAGGCATCCGATGGTGGAACGTGGTGCGATTTCAAAGACTAACAGTGTGTGATTTTTACCGATTTTTATAAGTATAATTAGAAGGGTGTAGCAGGTATACTTTATCGGTCCCTGGGGATACTCTTCTGCAGCAGGTCAGCGGAAGAGTCGCTCAGTGATGTGACAGAGTGGATTCTGGGATACCAGAGCTAGTGTGGCTCATGCCACAAGGCCGATACACTCACACTGAGAGCAGGCAGCTCTACTGTGTCGCATCTTAAGGCAAAAAGAAAGGCTTGTGGCGTTTTCCACATGATCACTCCCCAGAGGACAGAGGCTTTCCACTTCCTGCCACTGTAGGTGACTCTAGGGACCCTGGGGGCCTTTAGCAAAAGAACTCTGTGGGCCCCCCAACACATCCTCCCCAAACATGGTGAATTAATAACATCTACAACAATAATTTAATAAACACAAGTTCTTTATTTTCCTTTTATTGTGAAAAACAGAATACACTAATAAAGTAGAATTGTCATTGCAATGTGCTGCATAATCAGCCACCTTTGGGGGACCCCTCGTGGCTCAGGGGCCCAAGAAATCGCCTGCCTTGCTTGTCCTGTCCCCAGAGTGCAATGAGAGCTACTGGCCTGTAGGCGGACATCCGGCAGTGGCGTGCCTCCTAAGGCCGATATCACAGGCTGTCTCCCACACTACAGGGCTCTCCGCAGTCAGCTGGCGTGAGAAACATTCTGTACTGCATGAAAACGCCAATAGCCATGGAACCGTGGGGCAGAAATAAAACTAAGCAGACGGCATTCACAGAATCTTTTAATTACCATGCCTTGTAAAATATGTTTCGATAAACAGGAATATTTCCAATGCCGAAGGACTAGGCTTGCAAGTTAATGCCTTTCCTATCCCACAGCTATATCCACGCAGTCACAAGAGGAAATACGAAACTGGAGATTAATAAACAAACACAGCTTGCATGTTTTGGAGACCAGTGTTAGAACAGATTACAGAGACAACATAATACTGCAAAGTTTATTAACAATGCTAATAACATTTTCTATAAAAAAAAACATTGTAAAAAAAAAAATAGAAATTGAAAATCTGAAGATATGATGAAAAAAATAAGATAAAGACTCATTTAGAAAAAATTCTATGTTTATGTAAAATTGAATGTATAACATGGGCTAGGGTAATGAGGGTAATGCATAACAGTAAAAAATATGTATTTTATTGACCTGCAGGCAGATTTCCCTGGATTTGAAGGGGACATCTGCTCTGTCCAAAGCAGTTGGATCTTGTATAGTTGAACTGTATAATGTAAATTACTGTAGTTAAAGTGACCATATTTTGCTCTGCAAAAAAGAGGAGACCAGGGGCAGAATGCAAAGAGAGGTGTCAAAGCAGAGGATATATACCCACAGACTATATATACACCCACAGACATATATATATATACACACACACAGACTGTAGAGAGAAAATGTCACCATGAAAGACACTTTCAGACAAGTCCAGGAAACACAAACGTATGGATATCCTACCCAAGTCCATCACAACCTTAAATGCTCCCCCGGTATTTAAAAACCAAAGAGAGCACATGTTAAATGGTCACCATATCATCATCATTTGCATGAAAAAAAGAATGATGAGGGCTTACAAAAACAGTAACAGAGAGGATCCCTGCACCCCTGCATAGTAGGTACAGAAAATGTATGTATGTATGTATGGATGGATGGAGGGATGGTGAGAGGAAGGCAGGGGAGGGAGTTCCCATGTTGGGGGTGTCCAGACCCACCCCTTTCATTCATTGTTCTGTTAACATCAGTGTTGGGACGTGAAATGAAACACGCTAGCATGACAGCGCTGTGAGAGACGCTGAAGGAAGCTCAGGTAGAAGCAGAGCCACAAACATACAGCAATAAACACGTGTTTGCCTTCTGAGGAAGTGTCCGTCCCCCTGCTGGGCAGCACAGGCGGCTGCTGTCAGTCGCGTGCCGATCCCGGGGTGCAGGAAGCGTGCCGGATGCCTCTCCATAACCTCTCTGTGCTTTGATAAGCACCTGAGTCCTCAGGACCCGCTGGTCCAGCTCCACTGCTGTTATCTCCTTTCCTGGCCTGCAGCTCCCAGCACAAGTTGACTGGTGGCTTCTTGCTCCATTTACGGGGCCACGCCTTCCGCAGACCTGTGCAGGGCGTGGACTGTGCAGAGAGGACTGATCTTCTGAGTCAAAGCAGGAATTAAAAGTGCAGTGCAGCCTGCGTCGTGGGCTGGTGTCGCACTCACCGCTCCAGCTCACATCCAGAGGCATTCGCAGCTGACACGTGACGAGCGAGCCGCCTAAGCCCGGAAACCTCCCTCCATTTCAGATAAGCGTGACATGAGTGTGTGTATCTTATCACCAGCATAGGCCACCTACAAGAGAGAGAACCAATCTGGGCAGAATCTAATACCAGAATCTCCAATATCCTCGTCATTAATGGACGCCCGCAAAGCGCAATGCATGATGGGGAATCCTGCTACAGGCCACACTCAGTGTGTGACAGAACTCCGGGGAACCACGAAGGAAAAACGATTCCATTATAGCCCTGCCTGATTAAAATGAAAATTGATGTGTCCGTTTATCATCCAATCGAGATGCAAGTGAGCTAATTTCCACAAAAATGGGGAAATAATTAAACATGAATGATTTTTAAATTATTATTATTAGAAGAACAATGCTTTTGTTTAGAATTTCTTTCATTTCCGTTCCAGTGCCAATTATAATTTTGTAAAGTTCTGTGCTGTTAAATCTAATAAAATTCATATAATCTCCAGAAAATATTCAATAATTAATTTGGTATTCTATATTTCTACATAGAGCTTTTAATTTCCCACAAAGGAAAGACAGAAATACCCCAAAATCACAAAACAGAAGTTAATCAATTGAAACGCCATGTTATTTCTTTATTTTTCAAAAATGTAACATCTGTTACAAACCGTACTTTAATGAGCTGCTGCAAAGCCATATTAATATCTGAGGCTCGCTTATGAAGGCAAAACAATGGAGAGAAAGTGACCGAGATGCTCATCAGCACACGGTCAGCATCAAACCCAGACAACAGCACACAGTCAGCATCAAACCCCAACATCAGCACCGCCAGCAGCGGCAGTAAGGGACACACCCCAGGGAGGAGCATCAAACCCCAACATCAGCACACAGTCAGCATCAAACCCCAACATCAGCACACGGACAAAATACAACTCCAACATCAGCACACGGTCAGCATCAAACCCCAACATCGGCACACAGTCAGCATCAAACCTCAACATCAGCACCACCAGCAGCGGCAGTAAGGGACACCCCAGTGAGGAGCAACGTAACATGAAAATAACACAGTGGAATGATCAATGATCAAATAATGTTTGCATAACTGTACACTTCAAAGTGGCTAACAAACAAAAAATAAAAATGAAGTCATCACTGTTCATTTTGTTCCAACATGCTGTTAAGAATATAGTGCAAATAATGATTGAATGGCTGGTCAGGCTACTCACTGGAAGTAGCAAGTCCGGCAAGTTACCATGGGAACCATCAACATGTTTTTATACTAATGTTTAATAAAACATTAAAACACAATAATACAGAACTGTTATTAGACAGGTGGAATTTTCTGTGCAGTTAAAGGAAAATAATCACACCCATGTGATTATATTATAACCCATATATACAGTATATTATACCCATGGTATAAAACAGAATAATGCACAGCACAGCCCTTAAGGTACCACAGTTCCAGGAAGCTTCCTGTCTCTGCACATTACAGGTTTAAGGTGTATAATAACAATCATCACCAGGGCCAGTGCACAACATGCACTGCCATCATCTTCATCGCTATAATCTCCATCCAGAATGATCACATCACTGATCAGTGTCCCTCCAACCCGGGCTACTCCTCAGACGCCATGCAGACCATCTCCCTCCAACCCAGGCTACTCCTCAGACACAATGCAGACTGTCTCCCTCCAACCCAGGCTACTCCTCAGACACCATGCAGACCATCTCCCTCCAACGTAGGCTACTCCTCAGACACCCTGCAGACCGTCTCCCTCCAACCCAGGATACTCTTCAGACGCCATGCAGACCATCTCCCTCCAACCTAGGCTACTCCTCAGACATCCTGCAGACCATCTCCCTCCAACCCAGGATACTCTTCAGATGCCATGCAGACCATCTCCCTCCAACCCAGGCTACTCCTCAGATGCCATGCAGACCATCTCCCTCCAACCCAGGCTACTCCTCAGATGCCATGTAGACCATCTCCCTCCAACCCAGGCTACTCCTCAGACACCCTGCAGACCGTCTCCCGTCACCCCAGGCTACTCCTCAGACGCCATGCAGACTGTCTCCCTCCAACCCAGGCTACTCCACAGACACCATGCAGACTGTTTCCCTCCAACCAAGGCTACTTCTCAGATGCCATGCAAACCGTCTCCCTCCAACCCAGGCTACTCCTCAGATACCGCAGACCGTCTCCCTCCAACCCAGGCTACTCCTCAGACACCATGCAGACCGTCTCCCTCCAACCCAGGATACTCCTCAGACGCCATGCAGACTGTCTCCCTCCAACCCAGGCTACTCCTCAGACACCATGCAGACCGTCTCCCTCCAACCCAGACTACTCCTCAGACGCCATGCAGACCGTCTCTCTCCAACCCAGGCTACTCCTCAGATATGTAGATTGTGATGCATCCTTTATCCTCAAGCAGCAGCTCTATTTGTTCATAGTTTGTACTTCAGTAGTAACTGACCTAGTATCTGCCCCTCACAGAGCTTCTCTGCCATTCTAATTCCCAGCATGCAGTTGTGATGGATCAGCTTGTTAGATGTGTTATGTGCGAACTCTGCTTGTTATGCTCAGATGTGGAGACTCTAACTAAGTGGCAGTGTATACAATGCACACACCATGCAGGCAGCAGGCAGTAGCCGTAGCAGCTAGAATTATTCCAAAAGGAGCTTGTAACTGGCTGGTGTCAGCACGTCATCTCCAGTCCATTTTACAGTCCAAGGCCATGGCTTCTCATAGCCTGCCACGCTCATAAAGCTGGAGGTGGGTCTTAAGAATTAGAATAGACCCTGTTTGATGTGAAGCGAGCCAATCAGGTATGTGTAAATGTCACGTGGGAGGGGGGTCGCAGTAACGCCATGTAGGTATCCGGGTATGTGTGGACAACCCTGGGAGGGGGGTCGCAAAAACGCCATGTGAGCATTGGCCATGTTTCCCAGGAGACTGAGTGATCTTCGGATTCTTGGAGTCTTAAAATCGCCCACAAATGGTGTGGGAACATTGCTGACCCACTTCTTTTAAATGGTACTTGACCTTAACTGTTCTAATGGAGTATGCAAATACTAGGCAGGCAGTAAATGCAGGGATTCCCATAGCCGCTTCTGAGTGGGGTTACGGCTGACATTAAACTTTCAGATCTACTAGAACCTTCACAGCAGGGCAGTATCCTGTTCAAAAGTTATTAATATCAAAAATAAAAAATAATAATCGCTTCATCACCATCTGATAGTTAAGCACTCAGTGAGGTGGCCAGCTTCATAGCGCCTGGTGGTAGCTGGCAGACGTATGCCCCAGGGCGCTGGGTGGTGAAGGGCATGCCGTGCAGAATGTCATACAAGCACCGGATTCTCGCAGCAAGCATCAGGTCGGATTCCATCCCACATTCACATGGAAGAGACGCTGCGGAGGAAAATGTCGCTTCCCGATAGGCTGTGGAAGTTGTGAGTGAGTTTAGTTGACAGTGCCGCCCGCTCCCTGAATGCTGCTGATTTTGTGAGCACAGCTTTGATGGAAAAGTGGATCGAGCTTCCAGTTAGTGAGCATTATAAAGGATTCATCCTCCTCTTTCATGGAAGCTTTGGCTTCTAAACTGGCTGGCTCTTTTTTGCTGTGCTAATTGCTCATTAAATGAAGAGAAGTTTGAGACGTCAGCTCTGTGTTTCCTTATCAATCCTTGTTAATTCAAACAGAGGAATAAAACAACTTCTTATTAATCATGTTATGTTGTGCTGCTATATTTGAAATTTGAAAAGCCTAATCTAATATTCCTCCCACATAATTTCTCCACTGCCAGATGTAATTCATATCTATCATATGTGATTTATATCTATGATGGAGTATGTAGATTTTTTTCCCAATAACTCATGCTTACTAATGTATTCAGTAATTAATATATGCCTGGTAGTCACCTAATGATCAAGGTGGGTTGTATGAAGTATACGCTGCACACACACACACACACATACCATGCATTCCTATCATTATGGGGACACTTTATTCATTCCTATGGGCATAACCCTGATCCCAAGTATGACACCCTTAACCCCTACCCACCCCTATCCTTAACCATAAGTAACCAACCCAAATACAAGACTTTTGGCATTTTTCGTTTTTTGATTGCATTCACCATTTTTTATAAAATTGAGGTTATCCAAATGGGGACCTGAAAAGATGTCCCCAAAAGTAGGGAAATTTAAGGTTTTATAACACTTTGGGGACATTTTGGTCCCCAAATGTGACCTATGCAAACCCACACACATGCACACATGCATACACACACCCACACATAGGCTTGCACTGATATCTTTGTGGGGACTATCCATTCATTTCTATAGGAAAACCCTAATCATAACATGACAACCCTAACCCCTACCCAGCCCTTAAGTAACCAAGCAAAATACAAGACAACTGATTTTTTTATTAATTTAATTAATTTTTAGTTTTTTGATTACAGTAACAGATTTTTATTTTTATAAAATTGAGTATCCCCTGCTGGGTACCAGAGAAATGGTCCTAACAATGTAAAAATAAGAAAACAGACATTTTATCACATTTTTTGACATTTGGTCCCCACATTGTAATATATACAGAACTGTGCAAAAGTCCTAGGCCATCAAACAAAATTATGTTCAAATTATCTGCTCAGGTGTGTTCTGGGCCCCCGGACCCCCCCATCCTCTGCCGAGCTGTGGATCGCTGTCTCCCGAAAGGCCGCCTTCAGCGGCATCTTACCTGCTCAGGTGTGTTCTGGGCCCCCGGACCCCCCCATCCTCTGCCGTGCTGTGGATCGCTGTCTCCCGAAAGGCTGCCATGGCCTTCAGAACCTATTATGCTGCAACAAGTAAAGAAGTGAAAAAGGGGAAGTGGTAAGGAATGGAAGGTGGCTGCGTGCTGTAACTCCGTGCGGTTGCTAGGCACCCCGGAGCACCCGCGACACGGCAGCAATAATCTGCACGCCTTTCAGCTTCAGCCACGTCTGTCTGTTTGCATGTCCCAGTGTGCTGCTTTTCTGCAGTCACGTCTTCCGCTTGTCATGTCTTTTCAGCATGGCATAAGGCAGGGGGACACCCTACATGGCCAGCCAGTACATTGCGGGACTGTCATTATTATTATTATTATTATTATTATTATTATTATTATTATTACACTGGTAAACAAAGATTTTGTCCCTTGAATGAAGCTATGCCCTTTTAAACCCTCCCACGTCTACGCGTGTAATGTTACAATTTTACAGAAAATGCTGATTGGCCAAAGTGAAGCAAGATTCTACGTTTACTTTCCGGGCATCATAAATTATAATTATTATATTTAATTCATCATAGTCCATCAAAGATAAGCTTGAAGGCTGTACTTCTTCATAATTGAAATAGATTCCCATCAATTCTCTTAGCTCACGCTGCCAGTATGAAGCGTATGACAGCATGAAACTACTGCTGTAGAACATCAAATACGAAGAATACAAATGGAATATCTGTGGTGACTTGAAGGTCATTGCTCTCGTGTTAAGACTACAACTTAGATACACAAAACATTGCCGTTTCCTTTGTGAGTGGGACAGCAGAGACTGCATAACTCATTACATTAAGAAACGGTGGCCATAGTGAACATCACTAACTCCAGGGAACAAGAATGTTGTTAAAACACCACTTGTTGATCCAACAAAAGTCTTTCTCTCTCCACTCCATATAAAGCTTGGTCTAATGAAGAACTTTGTTAAAGCGACGGATCAAAGTGGACTTGGATTTATGTACTTGAGACAGAAATTTTCCCGGATCAGTGATGCGAAAATCAAGGAAAGGATCTTCGTAGGACCTCAAATTAGAGAACTAAGATCAGAATCGATCAGCTGAACCCGACTGAAAAGGTGGCATGGGAGACTTTCAAGAACGTTTGTCAGAACTTCTTATGAAACCATAAGAAATAGTTGATGATCTGCTGAAGTTGTACATGACCTTGGGGTGTAATATGTCGCTAAAGACACATTTGTTACGCTCACATTTGTATTTCTTCCCAGCCAGCCTTGGAGCTGTCAGCGATGAGCATGGTGAGCGTTTCCATCAGGATACTCCCCAAATGGAAAAATGGTACCAAGGCAGGTGGAGCCCAAGTATGTTAGTTGACTATTGCTGGACCCTTAAGAGGGATGTCCCTGAGGCAAAATACAGCAGAAAAACCGAAACTCTTAACTTTTACTGGGTTAGCTTTTAGCCACTGTGCATTGTAAATGAAGGTTATTGTTTAAACTTTAACTTAGTGTCACTCAAAATCCTTACGTGATAGAGAAAATCTAAAAGCATATCTGAAATCAGCACAACCAGTACAACTGGGGTCACCTATTCTGCATTTTGGGACAAAAGGTCAGACGAATTTTGTTAAACAGTGTTATTATTGTTATTATTATTATTGATGTACATGGATTATTCGTTTATCCGGATGAAATTGTTTTGATTTGGCATGATCCTGGATCTGTCAGTTCTTAAAAACTCTCGCTTGGTATAACAACACATCTTAATCGTCAGACCTGCTCGGAGCAGGATTGTTCTGTGTAAACAAGGATTAGCCGGCACACTTAATCAGTGTCCATGTGTGTGCAGCCAATCAGCGCTGGCCTCGCCTTTCAGGGATGCTCAGCCGATTGCAATCGGTGCACAAATAATAAGAAGAGAATTTCAAATGGAGAGGGTTTCACGCGATCGGCAAGATCCTTTATTGTTTCCGCATAATATTCTTTTCGAGAGATACCGCTTCAACCAAGGTGGAATATTAACCGTCAACAATTAAAAAAAAGTCTGTCTGTCTGAAATATATCATCCGGGTTTCCATAGTTTGTTCCGGACACTATATATATATATATATACATACTATATATATACACACACTCTTTACCGTACACTCTTTCAAGTAATATGGATGGATAATTATTATAATAGTAAATAGTACAACTGCCATTGGTATCACAGTGTTATACCTGGACACCTAGTGGGAATTGTCTGCAATAATGGGTTAATGGTCCTTCCGTGTCAGGGGCTCTGTGCTGACAATCCCCTAACTCACTAATGCATGACTATGCACACCATGTCCCAAAAAAAACCTTAGGGTGGCCCCGTTATCTGGAGCAGGCAGAGGAATGTGCTCGCACTGCAAAACAGCACCTTCATTTCCTCCCAAACTCAATCAGCACTGATAAGAGGCAAAGGTGTCAAGGATCACGGAAAAATCACTATTAAATTGACTTATAAACTTACGTCATCTTTAAGGCTACTCTTGGCTGCGCCACGATTAACCTAAAAGATACTGCACACATTTATAGCTAAGATCTGTGAAGGGGAAGCCTTCAGCACTGAGTGGGAATGCCCTCTCTTCTATGAGATCCTGTACCCGATGCTGGCTGGCTGAGAGCACTGAGATCACACAGGAAAGAGCTCTGTGCCAAAGTGAGGCTGTCTCTCATAAAAGCTGTGACCAAAGCAGACTTTGAACTGACGTGAATATTGCTCTGTGGAAGCTTTTATCTACAGAAACTAACGATTTTGTACCTCTGTATAACAGAAGCTCCATCTGCTGGGCCAGTACTGGCACTTGAGCTGCCAGTATTAGGGCCATGAAGCCATCAGCAGAGGCCCTGCACTGCCTGCAGAGACACCCTGCTCGCCGTCTCCTAATAAACCGCAAAACGACAAACCAGTGAACAGTGGCCATTGTATGACCAGTGTCGCTTGCTTATTCGGTTCTACAAAAAATCCTCCACATAAAAAAAGACAATGACATGCTGCAATATTTTTATATTTCTTGCAAAAACAGGAATTTCCACGCCATAGGTAATACTGTATATGAAACACAAAAAATTGTGAAACTACGGGTCGCTCTCAGGAGCTCAGTGAATTCAAGCGTATAAGTCCATTTGTGAAATGTACTCACTGCTAAATATTCCACGATCAAATGTTAGTGGTATTATAACAAAGTGGCAGCAATTGGGAAAAACAGTAACTCAGCCACGAGGTGGTTGGCCATGTAACATCACAGAGCGGGGACAGTGCATGCTGAGGCGCACAGTGTGCAGAAGTCACCAACTTTCTGCAGAGTCAATAGCTACAGGCCTCCAAACTTAGTGTGGCCTTCAGATTAGCTCAAGAATAGTGCATAGAGAGCTTCATGGAATGGGTTTCCATGGCCGAGCAGCTGCGCACCGGTGCACAAAGCAGGGTTTATAAAAACATGAATTAGCGATTATGTGACCATGTGACTGTGTCCAGTTGGATAGTGAACTGAACCATGTGCAATGTGGATAATATCAAGAAATTGAGGGTTTTGTGTTGTGGGAGAGGAATGAATACAAAATACAACAATTTTGCAAAAACAGGGAAAAGTCTGTTTTTTGTGCCGAGTAATTATGCACAAGGGACTGAACGGGCTTGTCACCTGACTGAACAGTCTTGTTACCTGACAGATGGGCTTGTCACCTGGCTGAAGGGCTTGTTACCTGACTGACAGGTTTGTCACATGACTGACGGCTTGTCACTTGACAGCTTGTCACTTGACTGACAGCTTGTCACCTGACTGACGGCTTGTCACCTGACAGACAGCTTGTCACCTGACTGATAGCTTGTCACCTGACTGACAGCTTGTCACCTGACTGACAGACCACTCTCATCTCACCCTGTAAATGGATCTTTAATAGGACAAACAAGCTGTC
>JAODKN010000104.1:27198845-27210900 GCA_026774425.1 Petrocephalus zakoni | reverse complement strand
ACTGAAGGAGTGACCTCACAGGCACAGAGGCCTACCTGCCGAGCCACACACCACTCCCCGGTTTAGCACTGAAGGAGTGACCTCACAGGCACAGAGGCCTACCTGCCGAGCCACACACCACTCCCCGGTTTAGCACTGAAGGAGTGACCTCACAGGCACAGAGGCGTACCTGCCGAGCCACACACCACTCTCCGGTTTAGCACTGAAGGAGGGACCTCACAGGCACAAAGGCCTACCTGCCGAGCCACACACCACTCCCCGGTTTAGCACAGAAGGAGTGACCTCACAGGCACAGAGGCCTACCTGCCGAGCCACACACCACTCCCCGCACTGAAGGAAAAATGAAAGCATAATCTCCAGCAGATTTTGGACATTAAAGATCTAATGTGTTAAGAAAATGCTATTGTTGGATTGGATTGGTTCACATTGGTTGTTGGCTGTAAATTTTATTTATCATGCAGACCCCTCAAACCCTGCTTTAACTCACAAGCTGGGGAAAGAGAGCATATTAATAAAAGCAGAAGTGGTCCCACTTTGATGACCTATTATGCCGCAGACTCCTTTGTGGCAGCTGGTGCTCAAACACCACATACCACACTGCAGATCTAGGCACAGACCTGGCCCAGGGGTGAAAAGGAGAAGTACTGGCTAAATGTCCGTGTACTGTACGCCTCTCCATCCTGGCAACCCCAAATGCTATAAATAAGAGAAATGTTCTCATAATTTGAAGCATGCACCCCCCCACATTTTTCATAAGTTAATAATATCTGCCTGCCTTTTATCCTTATTGGTCCAGAAATTAATTTTCATAAACACCCTGCATGAAATTCTCTTGTAATCTCGCTACAATGATGTTTTTTTGCAACTGTTGTGATGCATGCTTTTGAAAATGCAACGTGTGAGAGCAGATTAGGCTTTCACTTGCACGTCTGCACGTGTGGTTAATCACGGTGGATGCGCACTGTACCGCCGATGCTCAGCTTTAGGTCATTTTCCCACCAGGGAAACTGGTTACCAGTGAATGTTTTCATGTTTAGTGGTTTACAGCACTGTGACTTTGTAGATGGGCCGCCATAGAAGCTTATACTTTATTTATGACATTTATGTATTTTATACAACAGCATTATCCAACAGGCTACAACTTAATAATTTAAACGCAATAGTCAATTTATTAGGGTTGATGAATGGAAACCAAATTAAATATTGGGGGAGGGGGACTCCTATGCCGCTGATTTGATTAATGATGAAACACATTGCAGGTTTGCATAATAATAATAATAATAATAATATATACTTTCCAATTGATCCCCATGAGGAAATTCTCTCCCCCAGTCTTACCCTCCATCTCCAACCTTCTGATCACAGGCTTATGCACAAGCTGCCCCCAAAAGCCTGGCAGCTCAGAGGGAGACCCTCACACCTGCAGAGGGAGACCCTCACACCTGCAGAGGGAGACCCTCACACCTTCAGAGGGAGACCCTCACACCTGCAGAGGAGGACCCTCACACCTCCAGAGGGAGACCCTCACACCTTCAGAGGGAGACCCTCACACCTGCAGAGGAGGACCCTCACACCTGCAGAGGGAGACCCTCACACCTCCAGAGGGAGACCCTCACACCTGCAGACTGTGCTGTGCAGCTTTCTTCTCTTACCCAAGTCTCCACATCAAGCCCAAAGGCATGCAGTCAGGCTAACTAGCATCCTTCCTAGGATGTACCTCAGCCTCATACCCTATGCCCCCCCCCCCCCAAACTCTGCTTGGAATAAGTGGCTGGAAGACAGACGAAATCCACTGAATCATTCCAGTTGTGTGACCCGCATCTGTTTGGTGTGGTGATGGTACCGCATGAGACTGGGAAGTTGGGCAGAAAGGCAGAAGTCACGGAACCAAGACCTCCCTTTAATTCTGGGTTACTGTGCTGTAAATTCTCAACCCAAGTACTGCTTGGTAATACCTCTGATCATATGCTGCACCCAGAGCTCTGGAGTACCTTGACTCATCTGGGAGGAGTTTCCAGAAATGTAGCAAGGTACTGCTATTTCTTTGTCATTTAACATATAACATTGTCATTTATTATACAGCCTGATATTATGGTGGATGATACAGTATACATTTAACAAGAAAGCTTTTTATAAAGCAGACTGTTCTCAAAATAAAAGTGTGTGAAACTTTAAAACAATGCTGAATGGGCAATATATACTGTGTATATAATACAAAGTATACAATATATACCTGACACCACAGCATTTTCTGAAAGCCTTCTCTTGTATCCTCAACATCTTCTCCTGACATATGGGATCTTAATGTATAACTAATATATGACTGTCCCCCGAAGGGTGGTGGTCACACAAGAGGAAGCAGCACACTGCTGTAGGGTTTCATTTGAAGGGCGTAGGTGAGGAGTTACTCACCATTGCATGCGGTATTTTGATATAGTTTACTGTGGAGAGTTATCTACCTTGGGGGTCACCTGGCCTTAATGGTAGGTGGGTGATCCGGGTAATTAGAGAATGAAATTGGAGGAGACAACTAAGAAGTGGGTGAATGGAGAGCGTTAGCGTGGGAGGTCACCATAATGATTCTTATTCTGTCTTTTCTGTGGACGTCTGTACCCCAGGCTCAGTATCCCTGTTAGGCGTCACATTTAGGCTCTGGCAGGAGTTTGCCAGGTAAATGTGCCGACCGGATTAGCTACACACAGGGCTAGAGTTGGAGACTGATACAAAAGCATGTGGTGGCACAGAAGAAGGAGCAGTGGCAGCGGAGCAGTCCTAGGTGACGCAGTTATGGCTGTGATGTACGCCTGGGGGGGGCCACTGACAGCACCCAGCAGAGGGCTGCAGTGATTGTTAACCTAACTGAGAAACACATACCAGTGAGTCTGAATGAAGCGGACAATGCAAGTAGTATTCAAATCCATTTCCAGCAGGTTATGCTGGCGTTGGCTGTTGGGTTAGGGAGTGGTGCAAAGATGGGGCTCCTTAAAGAGGCGGTGAAACAGGCCAATAGATGGTGTCCCATCAGGTGTTTCACTGAACTGATAAGAGATGTGTGTAAGCTGAGTATAAATAAGGTCAGTATATAGTATATATGTAGATGGACATATATATGTCCAAAACAATACATTTTTCAACTAGCATTAATGTATTTTTTTTCTATAAAATTTCAAGAAAGCTGGAAGGGAGCAAAAACCTGGACTGTCTGTGGGTCGCCAAGGTCCGGACTGCGAAACACTGCACTGGAGGGCGCTCCTTTGTCCTGAGTCTGATGCTACCTGAGTCGGGCTCCAGCTAGATGGAGGGATTAAAAAAACTGAAGAAAAACCATATAGATGTTTGAATCAATCCTCCAACTTAGGGCACAGCATCAGCCTACAGGTCCATGCTTATGTCAATGTGCTGAGTATCACTAAATTCTAAAATAAGATTCACTTCACTGTATGTGCGGTATTATTAAATTAAATTCCAAAAAAGGAATGAACTTGATACCTTTTCTCAAAAGTATTTCCAGATAGAGAAAGTCTCAGGCATAATTCTCAGGCATCAGACTTTAAAAACAAAAACATGCTGCCTTCTGTTAATAGGGTAGTTTCCTAGAATCTGTTTTTCCAGCAGGTCAAGTTGATCTTTAATAAAGGAAGAGAGTGCAGTAAAAAAAGCTTCTCGGCACGTCTTTGTCAGTCTGGCGCCCCTTTATTTGAGCAGAACAATCTAGTCTTTTCATTATCCAAGCTGAGCGATGCTTCCGTGTGAATGTGACGCCATGCCCTGGATTGGTTTTGGGTGATCTGTGTCATGGGGGATGGGGGGTGACTTTCCCCATTGGTCAGGACATGGTTGCTGACAGTTGCTTAGCAAACACAAGCAAACCTCTCTTAACCTCCAGCTCGGTGTGCGGTGTGGTTTATTTAGGCTCCATTATTTTACTAAGGCTCTGTTCTGTTAACTGGGCTTGCTATCAGCTCAGGAACACAAGCTTCTTATAAACAATACAAAACAGCATTTGCGAGTTTACACACTTTTTCAGGGGCTGGAAGAAGCATACCTGTCTTTGCGAGTTGAGTAGACTGGTGGATTTCACTAATGGCATACAGATTTCAGGTGGCTCCAAACCCATTATTTTACTGCATGGCTACATGCCTGCTAGGAGTGTCCTGCTTAAACAAGGCAGGCACACTCATATCCAGCCAGATGGAACCTAGACGAGATATGATAGATCATATTACACACCTGAAGAATTACTTCACTCCGTACGGCTAAAATAAGCAGAAATGATTCCACTCCTCCATGTCCTGCCGTTACATGCAGAGACGAATTACAAAAGGCCAACATTAGGATAAGTTTTTTATTTGCATATTTTATGGGCAAAAAATCAACCTGTTACTTCTCGATCTATATTGTGAAATATCCACACTAGAACGTACCAGTCTTTTATGGAAGGGACAACTGCAGATCCAAAAAGCAAAGCCAAACTGGCCGTACCTATAATAATAATAATAATAATAATAATAATCTTTGGGGTCTAGGTGTAGAAAACACATTTTCACTGACTGGGGCATGATCACACATTTCTTTAAATTTCATACACTTAATTCATGGCAAATAAATTATTTCTTATATATTTGTTTTGGCATCACACTCATCTTTATTTTAATGTATCTTGTAAATTTGTCAGATTTATGTTAAGTTTGTAATTTGACATCAAATTATAGACATTGCAAAATGCAGTTTGGAACACTTGCAGAAACATTATAAAAGCACATAGTAAGCAAAAGTAAAAAGTAAAGTGTCTGATATTAACAGTACTTTATCAAAAGTATTTAGCTGGTATTAAATGTTGCCTTGAGTAAAGTGTTGGTAAAAGTCAGTCAGTTTGGTACAGTTTCCAAAAATAAATCGTTATTGTTAGAACAACAACAATGTATTTCCCGGATGGCCCAGATCTCCCCATCGAATTCCCACCCCTCTTCTTCATCTGTAGCCTCCCAACCCCACCCCTCAAAATCTTTAGTAAATGCCCAACTTTGTGTGACATGTCAAA
Source organism: Petrocephalus zakoni (assembly GCA_026774425.1). NCBI lineage: Eukaryota > Metazoa > Chordata > Actinopteri > Osteoglossiformes > Mormyridae > Petrocephalus > Petrocephalus zakoni. Next base: position 27,205,859 of record JAODKN010000104.1, on the reverse strand, counting down.
ATATAATCATGTTCAGCTGATCTATGTCTGCAGAAGTCCTTTAATGTGCCACCAATAAGTGACACTGCCTCAATTATGTGATTTGCCTCAAAACGAAATACGCCATAGATCATCACTAATACAATGTTCCTGTGAAGTTTGAAAAACATCAAATACTTTTAGAGTTTCTGTGTCTTCTGCAGCCAGCCTTTCCTTCCTTTCCAGTCGCCCTGCAGTGCACTTACATTTTGGTATGATTTATCCCAATGTTTCATGAAATGGAAATAAGATTCATCAAATACTTGATAGATGTTATCATGAGTTGTCCTGCTCACAAGGTCAAGTTCCTTCTTGCCCCTTCCCTTTTGTTGTTGGTAGTAGAGTTTAAGCAGTAGTAATTTGTCTCAAAATTCAAGAAATTACAGATTCTTACCCATAAAATGTCTACAGTACAACTTTTGAAAAAGATTCATGAAATACTTTTCCAAGTAATGCACTAAGAAGATAAGTGCCTTCAGAGGACTGATCCCAAAACCATATGAAAGAAGAATAGATTGCATACATGTAGTATATAGTTATTACATTTTCCATTATGCTGACTTTCATGGGCTCTAGACAATCATAAGTTAATTCCACTGGGATGTTCAACTGTGATTTGTGTACATAAGAGGGAAAATGTATGAAAAGGGCTCCACAAATAACTGTATACAAACACATCTGGTAACAGTTCCAGCTGGAAGCAACTGTAAGTGTATGTGTGTGTGTGTGTGTGTGTGTGTGTGTGTGTGTGTGTGTGAGTGTGTGTGTGTGTGTGTGTGTGTGTGTGTGTGTGTGAGTGTGTGTGTGTGTGTGTGTGTGTGTGTGTGTGAGAGAGAGAGAGTGTTTGCGTGTGGGGGTATGTATGTATTACACTGTTGGGAACAAATGTCCTCACAATGCAATATAAATCTGTTATTTTGACAGATTTCTGATTTCTGGACCCTACAGGGGAAACCTCAATTCTATGAAAATCTGTGACTGCAATTAAATAGCTAAAAATGCCAAAAGTCTTGAATTGTGTATGGTTACTTGTAGTTAAAGTTATAGCTGGGATGGAGTTATGGATGTCATACCTGGGATTAGGGTTTTGCCCATAGAAATTGAAATGTGTGTATGTGGTCATGTTTATATTACGTTGTGGGGACCCAATGTTCCTAAAGTGTGATAAAAACTAGTTATTTTCTACCTTGTGGGGACATTTTTGGTCCCCATGAGGATAACCTCAATTTTGTGTGTGTGTGTGTGTGTGTGTGGTGTTAAAGAATATCAGTACTATCGGGATATAAATCACCTATCTTCCAAGATGAAAGATGAAAGCTATCAGAATATTAATTTACAAATATAGGCTTCAATCAGCTTTGCTTCCTAACAACTATACAACTAAATTTAGTTTAATTATTGTTACAAACTTTGTATCATCTGTTGTCTGTTTGAGCACGACATGGAAAAACTATAAAAGTTTGACCATTCCATTGAGTTCCTTTAATCCAATCTCTATTTCAGGTACCTATAAAAACAAAATGAAAATAGAGGTTATGTTTATTTTGTTACGTGTGTATTGGATACAAAGTGTTCGGTGGCTTACAGTCACCTGCCAAGGTCATTTGCTGGAGAATCCACAAGCCACCATTTTGCTGAAAAGGTGGACATTATTGACTTGTCGATGTTCTTTTATTTCTATTTCTTATATTTCAAAAAGAAAACATCACTAAATCAGAATAAAATAACCGATAGTACACCCAAGTACAGCAAAATTCCAAAACAGAATTTTCTTTAAAAATTACAGACACAAATTAGTAAATTTTAGAGAGCTCACATATAATTTGTGTTACTTTAAATTGTTTGTTTCTTAAGTAAGAAATGATGCTTTACTGTAACAATGGACTCTTGGATGTTGGCTGGCAGACGAACATGGTATTAAGGCAAAAGAAGGTGTTTGTTGATGTGTAAGAGCCTTAATTTGTAGTGTAAATGCTTGCAGAATTATGAAAAGCAAGACAAAAACTCTTTGTGTCGGGTGTCAGTCCAGCTGTGACCGCACATTAGTATCAAATTTTCACACACTGCCTGCCAAAGGACAATGGATCTATTTTATAATCAGGGTGAGAAGACAAAAAAGATGTGTTATTTATTTCTTGACAATGAATGTAGAGACTGAAGTGAAAAACATCTGAGAATGCACTAATGAATCGGTACAAATATCTTAGACACAATATGATCGTCCAAGTGAGTGCAGGTACCGTAACGTCTGCGTGTGGGGTGCTCTTCTCTGGGGGCCACAAAGTGTCTAGGATGCAGACGGACAGGAGACAAGGGAGGTCCTGCTCTCAGCAACGTCAATGGAATAATTTTATCATCATGATATTTACACTTTACACCAAAAATCGAGTGCAGTTCTGGCTTGTGGAATCTTCAGTAGTTCTCTGTGATTGTAAGAAGTGATAATAAAGCAAGAGGAGGGGAGGACACTTGCTTAATGTAGGGTTTTGTTGGGTGTTACACAAGCTTTGTGTAGGGCTTTTGTTCAGGCAACAGTGTATGAATGTGAGAGTGCTTTGGCATCTACATCAGTGACCAGCTGAACTGGCAGGTGAGCGCCAAAGGAGGCTGTTTGTGTTGAGGAGACTAAAATGGTTTGATGTATGCAGCAAATGTCTGTTATTCGGTGTTATGTTCCTCACTACTGTTTCACGGGGGGTGGAGTATTATCAAGGTGAAGGAGGCTTTTGGCTAAACAAGCTTTTGAGAAAGGTTAGTTCTACCCCTGCTCTGAGTCTGGCCACCTAAGAAGCCACTGAGAGTAGAAATGATGACCAAATTGTACTCCTTTTTGGATAAGCAATAAATAGAGCTGAATACACAACTGAGCACTTACCACATTCTTTTGTGTCTACTGCCAAATGGCAGTACAACACTACAGGGCTTCATGTCCTTAACTCTGCCCAAATCAGAGGACAATAAACCGATTCTCTTTGACTTCTCACCCACATTAAATTTCATTAGTACTATATATTTTCATTTTATTCATTTTATTACTTGTTTGTTTGTTGGGGGGGGTGACTGTTGTACTGGGAACTAGGGGTGGGCAATATGGCAGAAGTATCATATCACAATTTTTCCCAGGCAGGATCACGAGCTACAATCTCATCAGTATTAGTGTTTCCAGTCTCAATACTTAATGATTGTAGCAGCTGATGCACTCATGTGGGTTCCCCCTTCTGTCTGACTGTCAGCTTACTCTTTCAGGTGCTTTCTCTTGAGGTTTCCCATGTGCAAACATTGCCATTGCGATCTTTGCAAATGTTGTTTTGCACCTGTTGTTTGCACCATGTAGGTTTTGGAAAATCCAAACAAGTTCTATACTACCAATGTCAAATTCTTCTTAGGGGCCAACTCCTCCATGACGGCCAGGCTGCTACGTTGTCAAATAGTGAATGTGTTGTATGTTGCAAATTGCACGTTAGGATGAGGGTGTAAATGGGAGAGACGAAGAAAGCACTACTTACTGTTTACTAATACCATTTTATTAGTGTAAAAATAAATTTGACTGACAAAACAGCTTTACATGGATGTATGAGATGAAGAACAGCGACTGATAGAATTCATTGTATGTATGTAGAATGCATTACAGAACAATACTAATGATCTCCATAATGGCAGGTCATGGGGACAGTTCTGTCGTTCACGGTCTAATAATACACCCCTAGTGGGAACTATTTATCTTTGTGATGCTACTGGACAACAAAAATTCACCTTGTAAGATTAGTTTTCTCTATCTATTTTCTCTGTGTCCTTATCAGCACTGACGTCTTCTTCACCAATAGTTTATGGTCAATAACCCATTTTTTTGGATGTAGCTCATCTTCCAGGCACCAGGTGGCTAACAAGACTTGAAGATTAATACCCTCAGTGCAAAGATCCGGAAGATAGAGCTTTGAATCAGAATTAGTCCAGTGAAACACCTAGCAGTATATCTGAGAAAAACAGAAGCTATAAAATAATTGTGCCCACTAAATCAGCACTGAGTGCAGCCGTTTTGACCATGAACATGTTATTACATAATTAAGTGTAGGCTTTTTTGTGCTTTGTGGTTCCAGCCCCTTCAATGTTGGATCAAGGCTGGGTGTAGTATCCTGGTCAGACGCTGGTTTCCTCTAGCTGGTGTGACCCACACTTCCTGAGACCATCTTCTGCTCAGACCCAGGGGGGTTATTGTACATCCTCTTTGCTTCTGTTCACCCTCATTTGGACTGTCTGTTGCACCAGATAGGGCAAAGCAATCACTACCTATCAATTTATGTGCCTAATATAGTATGTCACTGAAAATGAGTGTGCTGAATTGTGATTGCTGAAGTCATCGCCACCCTTTTACATTTAAACATAACTTGCATTCTGTGAAGCCTTTACAATATTCCCAATTCCCATTCAATCTTACTTTTACATGATTTTGTGTATGGTAAAAAATTGTATCCCTTTCACATATGAAAAAACTTGAAACTTTGAAAAAAGGCACTAAGCACCGATATTCAAAGACATCAAATGTCATCAAAACCATATTTTTAAATTCTGAGTTACCCATTATTCCACTCTGAACTTCTAAAACAATTCCGCCTGCCCTCTGTTTGGTCTCCAGGATCCTTTGCCATGGCGAATGCAGATCTTTGTCCTGATGTGGGAATTTCCCTTCCTTCGAGACCCCTCCCAGCTCATGTTATCTGAGAGTCTTGATCAAGCTGTATGTGCTCCTCTAACTGTTGTCTGAAAACATGAGATCGCCCACAGAAACATAATGAAAGCCAGATGTGAAGGTTTGCGGGCCAAGAATAAGGAGGAGAGCAAAAAAGATTTTGATGTGATATTTATGAGGACTCCGGCTCAGCCTAGAGTACGTCCTTAAATGCAAAGAGTGTTATAACATTTCTGTCCTCCCAGAGCCCCCCAGGCCGGTGGGAGCATGCACCATCCAAAACCAGCTATCCAAAGCACCTTTGTGTGCTGATGCTAACTCTGTCAATAAATGTCAAGTGTTAAGACGGAAACCTAAATCCTTTTCAACTTGTCCATTAGATATATGTGTTGATGTATATAGCGTGCTTAATTAAACAATGAAGACATGATGCGATTTATTTATAGATTACTTATAGATTAAATGGATTTTTGGTTTTTAATGTGGCTTTCTTTATTAACAGAACAGAGAAAAAAACAGCAGAATACAAAAATGTTCACCCACATCTAAATGTACTAATTCCTTACATGACTAATGGATGCAAAGTCAGGTGGCACTTTCAGTCAGTACCTGTCTTAGGCTGCATCGTCGCGTCCCATGTCTATAACTTAAATGTGACTCATCGTATTGATTTGGACCAGTACTTCATTTTATTTCACCCCTATGTCACCCCTCAGCCCTGTCCTTTCTCCCAAGCCACCCATGTTCTGCACACCCCAGGTCCTTTGAGCAGTGGGTTACCATTATAATCATGGTTTTTTGATAGAAAATTAAATTCAGACACGTGAAGATCCCTGCTGTTGGCAAGCAACACACGAAAAAACGAGCACAAAGAGTTTCGCAGGCAGGGGGCTTTTCAGGGGGGCAAGAATAAGGGAAACTCCAGAAGGAGGAGCCTGCAGCCCCGCCCACACTCGCCACAGTCCCGCCCACACTCTCCGCAGCCCCGCCCACACTCGCAGCGGCCCCGCCCACACTCGCCGTAGACCGTTATCAGCATCAGTTCGCTCGCATTTTCCAGGCACCAGAAGACGGCCAATGAAGCCGCCCCAGTCGAAATGTACGATGTTTCTCAGCACCACGACTAGCAGCTGCGTCAGCTTTAGCAGAACCAGACACGGCTCAGCGACGAGTGCTGACAGCTCTGAGCTGCTGGGAGACTCTCCGTGCCTGACTGGGAATTTAGATCCACAAGAAGGATCTGTGACATTTGGGACACCATCCCTCCGCTGGCTTGGTGGAAACACAGCGGTTTAGGTCTCATTAAGCTCACCCTGCTCGCATGGCTCCAGCCCGTAAAGCCTGTGCTCCACGTGACCCAGTGGAGCAAACATCTGGATTGAATTATTAAGTATTACATGTGCTACATCACCTCCTTCCCTCTGCCGCAGTGGTACATGTCAGTAACAAAGGCGCACATCTCAGCCTCATGTCTTTGCTCTACCAGAAACCTTAAGAGGACATTTGACCTCAAGAATCACTAAGCATCCCTTGGCTTTATATTTGTAATCGCTTAAGAGAGTACAGAGGATTTATATATGAAATAGTGGAAACACCATCCCAGTATTAAATTAGATTTTCCCTTATGTACAAGAAATTGGAATTTACAAATACAAGGAATAAATCACTCTAATTTTCTCTTTACTTGACATGATAAATAAAAAACATGCCCAAAACCATTTGACGCTAGCCGATAAAAAGGGGATGAAGTCCACAAAAAACAGTTTTCGTAACTAAATGAAAAGTGTGGCGTGTACGGTCAAGAAACACTGAATCCAGAGAGCTTCGCGTAACTGCTGTTGGACGCCAGCCAGTGACGCAACACTGACACAAAGACCCACATCACCACCCACACTGATGGTGATAAAAATTGCAGCTTTCAACTAAATCTATGGTTTCATACGTTTCATATTTCTCACCAACTCAGAATTTGTTTTTCTGTTACAAAGTGACAATTATGTCACATTCAAACGTAGAGGCCGTACTTCACTGCACTGTGTTCTTCTTATCCAATGGCCAGATTTCACAAACCGAATAAGAAGGTATTACGATATTTGCTGTTTATGCCTGTCTTTTAACTAGATTGGCAATATGGTAGTATATCCAAATAAGAAGGTATTACGATATTTGCTGTTTATGCCTGTCTTTTAACTAGATTGGCAATATGGTAGTATATCCAAATAAGAAGGTATTACGATATTTGCTGTTTATGCCTGTCTTTTAACTAGATTGGCAATATGGTAGTATATCCAAATAAGAAGGTATTACGA
>JAODKN010000104.1:27157330-27179091 GCA_026774425.1 Petrocephalus zakoni | reverse complement strand
ACTCTGAGCTATTAGTTAAGTTCTCCCCAAGCGAGCTTGATGGGCAGAATGGCCTCCTCTCGTTTGTATAGTTCTTATGTTCTTATGTTCTTAAGTACAGTATTAAAACAATACTATACCACAGCACTGTTAAATTCTCAAATCTGAAGAATGCTTCAGATTTTCAATTTTCCACAGCTACACAAGTTCCGACCAGGTGAATCACAGTGATGAAATGATGATACTTTATTGAGCCCAGTGGGAAAATTCTCTTTTCACTTGCCCCATCTTGCATGACATACACAGATAAATATGTAGGAGAGAGTAAGCTTGGAAGCGAAGGGCAGCTTCCTGTGGCAGGGCCCATGGAGCTGGGGGTCAGGGGCCTTGCTCGAGGGTCCACAGAAGTGAGTATTCTGCCAAGGCTGGACTCAAAAAGAATAGGGGTTTGGGTGGGAAAGGAGTCTCAGCATAGAGTGATGTTAATTGTTCTTCACCTCTCTTGCCAGGAGGTTGCCTTTGCCCTGTGTGTGATTATTGCATTGAACAGACATTATTGGAGCACTTTCTCCTGTCGTTATGCTGTCTTGATAATCATGGAAATGACATCAAGCATGATATTCAGTATGTTATTTATTTTTGTTATTCTTCTAAAACATGGCAATCGTGCTTTCTCAATACAACAGCATCTACAGACATTTACTATTTTTACAGTTAGAAATATACAAAACAATATTATTTTACTAGACAAAATTTCTATCATTATTACCTTAATTTATATTATTATATATTTTCTACACCTCAGTAAGATATGTCCTTAAGTTTCTGAAGTATACATATTATTGCAAAATACAGATTACGAACATTAAGACCAAAGCAAGGTTCTTATGAACATTTACAGGAAGATATATTTAACAAAGTATGGTTTTACTACTGCTGCTTAGAAAACTGGAGTGGCTGACTTTATAGAAAATCCACAGAACATATATTCATTGCACATAGTTGAATATTTCTGCAAAGAAATTACTAACTCGACCATATCCCTGCCACTTGTAGCTGCCATAATAAAACAAAGAATCATCACTCTGTCATTATTTAAAGACAAAGGCCTTGTCATTAATATCCTGTGCTTTTAAATTATTCCTAAAAATGCGGAAACCCAATCAAAAGCCATATAATGTCTCTCTAGAACAGTGGTTCTCAAACAGTGAGCAGCGGGAGCAAGCCAAGTGTGTTTTGGAATTTTACCCTAACACGGAATGCCTTAATCAACAATTTAATGAAAGAAATGTACACATTTTACATGTTGTAAAATGTTTTTATTAGGGCAGTCAAAGTTAAGTCTCGCAGATACTGGGGACTACTGTATATTTTTAAAATGTCAAAATAGTAATATTCTCATATTTCTCATATTCTCAATTCATATTTGCACGATGACCAACATTTTCTGTGACGTGACAATAAAAACTAAACCAGATACACTAATAGTACATATGGAGCCCTGGGGGGGCCACAGACAGAATTATTTTTTATTATTATTTATTTATTTATTTTTGTGCACAATATACATTTAATTCACTTACATTTAACTGATGTGTTTATCCAAGACTTATAGTAGAAAGAAGGAGTACAATTTATGTGTGTTAGCTGAGTTTTGAACCCACGATTATTGCACTGCTAGTATCAGTTGAGCTGCATTAGTGCCGCTGATGCTGCATTAAGTTGTGCTTTAGCTTAATCTGCCCATGAAACACTACACTGAGCTCCCAAGCATGTGGTCAGAAAATTCTAGGCAAATCATGTCCAATATTGGTTCAAAACTGGACACAGCATTTTATTATTTATGATTGCACAATATATGAGATGGGTTCAAACTCACATTTTCCAAAAGACTTAATTGCACGATTACAGTGGTATGCTACTTGCACAATAAAAAAAAACTGAACAAAAAAATTTACATTCGTATTTACAGAATATACACAGGATTAGCTACAGGCAACAGTATTTACGAATCAAGCATTTTTAATTCTTGGCTCTTTCACTTAGAGTATACCAATTCTTTGCCCATAAAACTAGGAATATTGGCGTCAAGTGAGTTTATCTTGCATGCTAGCTTAACATATGTTTTGAATGAAAAAACATGGTTAATTGTTCTCCATTTCAGATTGAGAGCAAAGCCTGGGGTCCAAGTGCATGGGAAATTCATTTGTCTGAATATAATTTGGTTCACCAGATCAGTGCCTGTTCTTTCATGTGCCACCACTGACTACTGGAATGGACTAGGGGGTGAAAAAGCAATGGTGTGCCTTCATCCTCATAAAGCTGTGCTGTAAGAAAATGTTTGAGAACCACTGCTCTAAAATAAACTGCAGTCCTTTGATTGTACTATACTGTATAGTTAATCTATTGGTTTTACGCTGAAGGTCCTCACAGTGTTGATCTATGGCAGTTTCTTAGAAGACATTTTGATTGTTTGATCCTGAAGAATGCCAAGCATGTCACACTAAACACTATACCGTGGGACTGTTGCACTAGGAGTCTGTGTGTGCCTCTGCAGTGGTGTCTGACTTATGTTTGATTAGGGTTAGGGTCAAATGAAATGAGATGTTGAATGTTGCAGCTCAATTTATGTCCTTAAAATAGAAAACTTAATTAAAGTTTGAACAAAAATTGTTCATATATAAAGTTATTTTCAATTACAATATTTCTGATTATGGTTTTGGTCAAGTTAGATACATTAACAGTCAAGCTGTTACATTGTATCAGATATTAGTATGACACGGCTGGCTGAGTTATTGCTAATGTAAAATAAAAATGAAACAGTAGTTTTCAGGTTGGTCTCATTTTGTTCCTGGAGGTAGGTTTTTATTATTTTGATCTATGGTCCCATTGGATCCATCCAAGTCCATGGTCTCATTGAACCACTATTATGCTTTCTAACTTAAAGGTGGTCTTTGAAAAAGTATTTATATATAAGCTTCCTCATTACCAGGGTTGGAACTCTCTGCCAGGGGCTCCGGCCCATTTTCCTGGACTTTGATGATGGCCACAGGCTGGATCATTATTCTAAGACGCTGGAAATGCAAATAAATTACTGAGTTCAGAAACAGTTCCTCCATTGTTCTTCCTGTAAACCCAAGTGAATGGTCTGAATGCTCATACCCCGATTTGAAATACCTTACCTCTTTGTAGGTGCCCTTGAGTGTGAGGTACATGTAGCCCATATATCCAGGTATGAGCACCATGGAAGACAGAGCCATGCACCAGCCTACTCCCTGTCCCCAAGCCGGAAAAACATAGTTGTTCAAGGTGAGGGGGACCATCTGGACAGCACTGAAGAGGAACACGCCCTGGCAGGGGAGGAATCATTGTATATGAAGTACATTGAACGTGACAGAAGAAAACACTGGTCACACAGTGCCACACTGATGTATATGGAAAATGGGTGGACAGATATATTCATCTAACAATAAACAGAATAATGATACTTAAACCTATTACAAATTACTGTAATGCCTAAGATATGACAGTATGGTAGAAATATGCAGTATGGGGACAGCGACACCTAAGAATTCATCCAGCAGTACAACAAGGGCGTACAATGGTGTTGTTAGATTTAGTGTGAAGGTGTGCCCTGCAAGCCACTGGCCCCCCAGAAGGTGTGCCCTGCAAGCCACTGGCCCCCCAGAAGGTGTGCCCTGCAAACTACTGGCGCCCCAGAAGGTGTGCCCCACACACCACTGGCGCCCCAGAAGGTGTGCCCCACAAACCACTGGCCCCCCAGAAGGTGTGCCCCGCAAGCCACTGGCCCCCCAGAAGGTGTGCCCTGCAAGCCACTGGCCCCCCAGAAGGTGTGCCCTGCAAACCACTGGTCCCCCAGAAGGTGTGCCCTGCAAGCCACTGGCCCCCCAGAAGGTGTGCTCTGCAAACCACTGGCCCCCCAGAAGGTGTGCCCCGCAAACCACTGGCACCCCAGAAGGTGTGCTCTGCAAACCACTGGCCCCCCAGAAGGTGTGCCCTGCAAGCCACTGGCACCCCACGCGGGTGCCTTTTGCTCGGCAGCCTGTGCTCTCATGCTTACTCCAGCTTTGTGTTCAATAAGCAGTAATGTCAGCTGTTATTTCAGTGATGTTAGTGCTACAAAGGTGAACGGTTTTCAGGAACAGGACTCACAGCCACAACAAGGGGAGTAAACACCACCCAGCAGAGTTTCCACCAGATGCACGGCTTATACCCGACCATCTCCTCGATGTTGTCATAGAACTTGTTGACACCTAACACAAGAAAATAATTTACAAGATTATAAGACAGGATTTCCAACTATACAACTCTAAAATTGCAAGGCTAAATTCCTTTCTTTTATACTTGACCTATAGTTATGAAGTTTGAACTGAATAATTTTTTATGTGATTCCATATTATTAGCCACTAACATTCGCTAAATTTATTGTAAGAGGTTATCTATTAGAGGGATAGACAGTTAAATGTATAAGTTGTTTTCAGTACGCACCATAGCACCAAGAGATAGAAATGCACTCAAAGAACACTAGGAACAGTAAAGACATTCCACTGGCCGAATAGTAGTCAAACAGCTTGAACACGTAGATGCCACCCTGAGGACAAAACAGGAACACAATAATCAAAATGTAAACAATAATATTGGCTAGGCTTTCAATCATTAATATACGCATATAAATATAGCCATACGTATACTCAGAAACAGTGTTCATTTTGTTGACGAAATGTTGCAAAGTATTCACCAACAAAGATTTTGATCTATTAAGCCAAACACTATGATGAAAGGTACTGACATTTTCGTCAATGAATAAAAATAAAATTAAAATGTTAGGAACGATTTGAAACTGACCTAGTCAAGAGTAGCATTTCACTTAGTGTTGATTGTAGTTGTTCATGACTGGATAATGTTTGCCTAACCTCTTCAACAGTGTAAAAAATGATTTGTTCTGTAATGTCTGTCTGTAAACTCTTGTGCCAGTGTGTCTTTGCTAGGATTTGGCACATTTTATTGTGGGAAATCAATTCCAGGTCAATGAATACTGTTTCTTGTGAAAATACCGTCAAAATACCATATACTGCTGTGTAACCTCTGGACGGTAGCCTATTCTACTGTATGTCACAGCTTTAGATAGGAAAAAATATACTGACATATGGATGAACTTCACTTTTGATGCAAAGGAAAGCAAAACTCCGTGCCCGTGCCCGGTATTGGGGGAAAAAGCCACAGACAATGTGCCATGAAATGAATTGAAACAAATAGCTGATTTTTCTTTTATTGTGTTTAAGAACTGTCAAGAACTAGGTGCAGAAATAAGCACTATCCAGCTGGTTTTCACTAGTCTGATACTTGTTTTTGCTGTTTTTTTATTTGAATGAAGATACGAATGAAGATGAAGTCTTGTATATGAGACTAAATTTTCATTTTATAATAAATAAAATGATTAATAAAGTTCATACAGTATGAAGCCATTTTAGAGTTAGTGCAATGTTTTCATATTACAACCTTTACAATTGTTAAATCCGTATTCTTAAAGACTGCATGTTCAAATCTAATGCCATGCCATAATAACAGATTTACATATGCTTCCAATTTGTGTGCATGTAAATGTGTACACAGAAAATTAAGTGAAACTTTCATAGAAATTTGAAAATTATGTATTAGATTATGACTAAACCTGTTAGTTTCACTGACTGCATGAACTGTCGAGTGTCACCCAAATAAACAGCACCCTATAATTTCAATTGACTAAAACTAAAAAAGAAAATCAGACGACTAAATTATGAACTAATACTAATTTGCATGTTCGTCAAAAGACTAAGAGTAAAATAATCAGAATATGCTGTCCAAATTAACGCTGCTCAGACAACAAAACAGATAATTTGGGACCAATATTCACAAGCTAAAATCACCCACATTCTTTATTAGATATAAAAAATAATATTGTCTGAATAGATACACTATAATTAAAAGAATAATAGAGCCTTAGGGAAACAGGATGGCGTCTGTGACTGTATTCTATTGCTATAACGGAGGGGTAGGACATACTGTACCTGTGTGATGTTAGAGAGACCAATGAGATAGGAAACAAGGCAGACCCCAGCAATGAAAAGCTCTCTCCTTCCTCTCAGCAGCTTTGGGAACTCGTCCACCAGGGCTGTAATGAAGCCTTCCACAGTGCAGAACTGCATGGACAGCAAGCACATTACCAGAGATAACTCAGGGTTATTTAGTCTTACTCAACTTTTGAAAAAGACCATTCGTATTGACCGAAGGCTTTTATTTTTTTATTTCACAATGCATGTACTGCAGCTGCACATTGTGTCACAGGAAATAGTAATTACAAATTCTCAGAACTTTATTCAGTTATGTGCTCCTCACTAATCCTCCAGTGTAACAAATTGTTTTTCAGTAGCCCTGTCCTTACATGGAAAAGGATGGACATAGACATTTGGTTAAGCTGTAATTCAGCTGTTCAAAACCATTACAAATCTCAGCAAAACAATCTACCAAACTAGTTATTTAATGAAACCAAGTTGAAAGTGAATAGCTATATTACAATGCATTAATAAAGCCTTGTAACTACCAGTTCTATGGCAAATTATGACTTAAATCTATAATTTCTATAATGAATGCCAATGGGGGCTTGTATATTTACAGCAGACCCCTCCCAGGTTTCCTGCCAGCATGCATAATTCATTTAGTTATGCACTTTGCTCTTTATCACCGTTATTGTATTCATCTTTTATCTTTCAATGATTGTTGTTTCTAATTCTGTTTCTGTTTATATCATCCACCACTGAGGCGATGATATTGTAGGCTGATGACCTGCCTGATCATTCTGTGTTCTGCTGAGTCTGTGTTTGGAGCAAGAAAGTGTTGTTTGCCCCCTGTAGTGTACAGCCCCAATATTATACAGTTATTGTGAAATGTTTTTTTTAATGGAGGGAGCTGGTAAAACACAGCAAGTTTATGAATTTGCGACTTATGATCCATGAGAGTGAAACTTCTTATGCCAAAAGTATTTAGAATCTACCTGAAGTTCTTACTTCATTCACCATGATCTCTCTGTGAGGTTCTGCCAGTGAAATAAACACCACATATGACATTACCAAAGTCATCCAGTCATCCCTCTGCCACTTATCCAGGTCGGGGTCATGGGGGCAGCAGTCTGAGCAGAGATGCCCAGACCTCCCTCTCCATAGCCATCTCCTCTCGCTCCTCTTGGGGGATACCCTCTTACTCTCAGGCCAGCTGAGAGTTATAAGCCTTCCTTAGTCTCCTATGGGGTTTCCTCCAGGTTGGACATGCCTGAGGCGCCTTTCCAGGGAAACATCTAGGCAGCATCCTAGACAGATACCCGAATCACCTCAGCTGGCTACTTTTGGTGGAGAAGGAGAAGTGGCTTTACTTTGTACTAAATATCCAAGCTCCTCACCCTCTCTAAGGCTGACCCCAGATACCCTACAAGCTCCTCACCCTCTCTAAGGCTGACCCCAGACACCCTACAAGCTCCTCACCCTCTCTAAGGCTGACCCCAGACACCCTACAAGCTCCTCACCCTCTCTAAGGCTGACCCCAGACACCCTACAAATGGAGCTCATTTACACTGCTTGTAGCCACGGTCGCATTCTTTCAGTCACCACTGAGAGCTCAAGACCTTAGGTGAGGGTAGGAACACAGATTGCCTTTTGGGTCAGCTTTGTCTTCAACATGACTGGCACAATGTCCGCATCACTGCTGAAGCTGTACCAATCCACCTGTTATTCTCCTGCTCCCTTCTTCCCTCACTTGTAAAGAAGATCCTTGATACTTGAACTCCTTCACTTGAGGTAGTAATGCATCCCAACCTGGAGGGGGCAATCCACCCTTTTCCTGTGGAGAACCATAGACTTAGATTTGGGAGTGGTGATCCTCATGCTCGGCTGCATACCACCCCAATGCAGGCTGGAGGTCACAGCTTGATGAAGCCAACAGAATCACATCATCTGCCAAAAGCAAAACTGTGATCCTGAGGTCACTGAATCAGACAGCCTTCACTCCTTGGCTGTGCCCGGGAATTCTGTCTATAAAAGTTATTACTCGAATTAGTGGCAAAGTGCAGTCCGGTGAACACTCACTAAGAATGAATCAAACTTAGTGCCGGTACAGTAAACCAAGCTCTCATTTTAGTTATATAGGGACTACATGACCTGTAGCAGTGGGCCTGGCACCCACTCCCCTGTACCCTCCACAGGAACACCCAAGGCACAGGGTGGTATGCTCTTGTCCAAATCCACAAGACAGATATAGACTGCTTGGATACACTCCCATTTACCCTCCAGTATCCTTGTGAAGGTAAACAGCTGGTCCAGGGTTCAACAACCAGGACAGAATCCCCATTGCTCCTACTGGATCCAAGGTTCGATCAGTGGTTGGACCCCGCTCTCCAGTGCCCTGGTGTAGGCCTTCTAAGAGAGGCTGAAGAGTGTGATGCCCCTCAAGTTGGAACACATCCTTTCTTAAAGATTGGAACAACCACCCCAGTCTGCCAGTCCAGAGGCACTGTCCCCATCCTCCTTGCAATGCTGAAGAGGTATATTAGCTGAGACAGCCAAACAACATCAAGAGCTTTCAGGAATTCAGTTCAATTTGCATCCATACCCCCACTGAAGAGTTTTTTTTAATTATCTGAGTCACCTTGCCTCAGCTCTAGTGATGGATAAGTCCTCCTTTGAGTCTTTCTACTTTATTTCATCCAAGGAGGATGTACCAGTGGGATTCAGTAGTCTATAAAGTACTCCTTCCACCTTCCAACTATATATCCAATTGAGGTCAAAAGCCCTGCTTCCCAGTCCTGAGGTACCTCATGGTTTGCCAGCATCTCTTTGAGGGTAACTGCAAGTCATTTTCCATGGCCACGCTGAGCTCCTCCCATGTAAGGTTTTGCTTCCACATCTGGCAAAGTGGCATTCTACTTAGCCAGCTCATTCCTATCAGCTGCTTCCACAGTCCCACAGGCTAATCGCGTTAGGAAGGCCTCTTCCAAGCCTTCTCAGCCTGGCTACCTTTACTCTTGGTGTTCACCACTGCATTCGGGGGGTGCCACCTTGACAGGCATCAACACCCTTACAAGCACAGCTCTTCACAGTCTCCTCAGCAATACTGCTCATTGGAGCTCAAGGTCTCCAGCCTCCCTTGTAATGCAGGAGAAGTTCTTCCGTAGGTGTGGATACATCCTTACTATACATCTGGGTCTACCTGATCTGTCTGGCATTTTCCTCTGTCATCTGATCCAAATCAGTATCAGGTGGCCATCACTCAAAAGCTCAGGTCCTCTCTTCCTGCAATAAGGTTGCAGATCTGATGATTTGTTCCAGAGCCCGTGTGGTGTGCTGAGGTCACCACAACTATATCTATGCACACTTCATGGCATTACACCTACAAGAACTTTTATGACACTGAAACATACAAACCCCTCCACCACGTTAAGGTAGCCATTCATGGTCATTCTGTCACAAACTCATCTTAACCAGCAGAAGACATCTTTGTCTATACTAGGGTATGTACATAAGCACTCCTGATAAATAAGTCGTCTGAACTTCTACCTGACTGTCAATTCCAAGCATAAGGAGCATGGAGAAGAACAGAATAGCCCACAGTGGAGATACAGGTAACTGCGTCACAGCCTCAGGATACGCCAAAAATGCCAAACCAGGACCTGCAACGAAAAAAGAATTCTGGGTAAAGCTGGTGTCACAAGCTGGTATGTGTGTGTGGAGTGCTGCTATTGGTGAGAGGAATGACAGCAGCGGCTCAGGAAGTAGTGAGCACATGCTCTTCTGAGGAATGGGGCTTAATACCCCATAAGGATGACACTGAAACGAAACTGAGGGTGGTTTCAGGTGCAATTACCAGAAGCAGCCACATCGGCTATTGGCCTCTTTGTGACATTTGCCATAAAGCCGACAATGGAGAAGATGACGAAGCCAGCGAACATGCTGGTGAAGGAATTGATGCAGCATACAATGAGAGAGTCTCTGTGGGACACACACACCGCAGTTCAGTTTTGTTAGCAAGAGATACTGATCAATTTCTTTCTTGCATTTTCTTTGTTCTCTAGTCTGAACTGGAGAGTCTTTCCAAACCCAAAGCAATTTATACTTTCAATACATTCAAATGTCTCACATTTGGAGGCAAGACAGCACAAGTAGAAAAACACAACAAGATACATAAACTTCTTTAGTGAAAAGCTGCCAAGGAATATAATTTCAGCTGCTTTTAAGTAATACATTCACTAAACCAGTAACAAACAGGCCATGGACCAGATCTGTTAAGGCTGTTGTGAAAGGCATCTGTACCTGTACACATTGTTGTTGAAGGTATTGTAGCTCCCAAGGGCAATCAATGACCCCAGGCCCAAACCATATGAGAAAAAAATCTGAGTAGCAGCATCGAGCCACACCTGACATGAGGGACGACGAGTTTAGTGAATAGTGGAGAAAAAACAGACAAAAAACAAGAATTCATTTCTCATAAAGATTATAATGACAGTTAATAGAAACCTCTGATTCTTTAAGTTTGGCGAAGTCTGGTGTAATATAGAAGAGGATTCCTTCTTTTGCCCCCGGAAGCGTTACTCCCCGCACAAAAAGGATGAACAGCATTATGTACGGGTATGTGGCAGAGAAGTACACAACCTGGGAGAGAAGGAGAGAGAAAAGTATGTATCACATCATAAGTTAATGTGCCCCCCAAATGTTTTAATGTTCATCTTATTGGCAGTATCCGCCCAGCATGCCGCTTATCCAGGGTCTAGTCACGGGGGCAGCAGTCTAAGCAGGGATGCCCAGACCTCCCTTTCACCAGCCTCCTCCTCCAGCTCCTCCAGGGGAATCTGTCCCAAGGTATTCTTACCATTGGACATGCCCAAAGCATCTTCCCAGGGAGCTGTCTAGAAGGCATCCTACATTGATGCCCAAACCAGTTCTACTGGCTCCTTTAGATGTGGAGGAGCAGTGGCTCTACTTTGAGCTCCTCCCAAAAATGGGAGCGCTTCACACTTTCCTTAAGGCAGAGCCCAGACACCCAGGCACACTGATTGTATGCCTTTTCCAAGTCCTCAAAACACATGCAGACAGGTTGGACAAACTCCCATGAACCCTCCTATCCTTGTGAGGGTGAAGAGCTGGTCCAGTGTTCCACAACCAGGACAGAATCTGCATTGCTCCTCCTGAATCCAAGGTACGACCAATGGTGGGACCCCCCTTTCCAGTACCCCAGCACAGACCTTCCCAGGGAGGCTGAGAAGTGCAAAGCTCTCAAAGTCAGAACACATCCTCCTCTCCCGTGTCCTAAATATTCAGACCACCACCCTAGTCTGCTAATCCAAAGGCACTGTCCCCATCTTCCATGCAACGCTGAAGGGGCATGCCAGCCAAGACAACCTAACAACATCGTGATCTTTCAAGAACTCAGGGCGAGTCTTATCTCCCCAGTGTTTTTGATTACTTCAGAGACCTCAGTTTGCTGAGGCCCCTGCCTTTGATTGTCACCTAATCTACACTGCATCCGACCACAGGAGGATGGACCCATGTAACCCTTTCAGGCTATGCCCGGCCAGGCCCAGTGGGTAGAAGCCTAGCCACCAGCCACTTGCCCACGTGTCCCCCCCAGGCCTGGCTCCAGGACAGGGCCCTGGTCTCCCCAATCCAGGCAGGGTCACATCTCCCTTTATGGTAATCCTGATGTTTTTGTAGAATATATATAAAAAAAAAATTACATAAAATAAGAATGCAATAAAGAACTTGTTATCCTGAGTTGGATAAGGTTAATTCTGGCTGGACAAAAATGCATACATTATTTTCATTGAATTTTAACATTAATATTCTTACTGCATTATATCTTCTTTTCAATCCCAGACAAATTCTTATGAATGAAATATGACATATTCAGGCCATTTCTAATGCCGGCCTCGACAGAGGGATCCATACTGGCCGTCTAACAACGCTTGATAAGCTCCTTACCTTTCCAGTCCAGCTAACTCCTTTCCAGATACAGAAATACACGATGACCCAGGCAATAGCCAGTGTTACTGCCAGCGGCCATCGGATATGTCCCGGCTTTTCCAGACCATCAGTCATCTGGTGCATGTTGCGCCTTTGATAACAGAATGACAGTGGTGAAGTCCTTGCGAGAACAGGTCATGTTATACAAGTTGAAATACCCAATGTAACATTTTATATGCCAACCAACGGGAATGGCAATTAAATAAACAGAGTACACGGAGGAAATATCTTACTCCCAAAATTCCATGACTGCACTAGTAAGATTTGTTGTGTCCGAAACACTGTAGTTTGAGTAACATCTCTCCGTATTCCACGCGTTGTTACATGTTTTCCATGGGAGTTCCTGCAGGGAAAGAAAAAATATACATCATCATGAACTGGAAGGACTGTGGACGTGTGAGGATGTTTTCCTGTCTGTTAATACTTGCTGCATATAAGTATTGCAATGCCTTACATGTCAGTTTAAATACACAGTTCAATACAACAAAATAAGAAATGTATAAAAGTACTTACTGCAGTAAAGGAGTTATACAGGTAGAAAATAGCCCATGCAATAATTACTACGTAGTAAATGTTTAGCCAGAAGGATAGAACAGCGGCTGCCAGGCCAACACCTAATACACAGAAAATCACATTTTAAACGTTTCAAACCTACAATATAAAAGCGTTACATAGTTACATGAAATGTTTGGTTTATGAATAAACGATTGGATTGAGTCTTAAGCACTCATACACCAATATAATCTGCATCCTGCATTTAATTCAAGGAACATGTTCTGATTTTATCAAGGAATAATTTGCAAAGAAAATTACTTAAAAAAAAAATAATAATAATAAAATATATATATATATTTATATATACCTTTGAACATCGGGGCCAGCTTCCAGACTCCGAGCCCGCCGATTGACGTGTACTGACCAAGAGCACACTCCAGGAAAAACAAGGGCACTCCGGCAAAAATCAGGGTCAAAAAATACGGAATTAAGAAGGCTCCTGAAAATACAAGAAACGTAATCAACAACGTAACGTAATCAACCATACATACATGTTCATGACCCATGTACTGCACATTTCTTTAAAAATCTACTACCGCATCTGAATAATGTTTTAAATGTATAGACACAAGCGTGTGGGTCTGTGCACATTCACGGAAAATTGGAAATAAAGAAAAGCTAGCTGCCTTTTTACTCTTGAGCTTGACAGTAGGTCTATTTAAAACACACTATTCTGTAATTTCATCAATTTTGTTACATTATATAAACTCCGTTTGTGTGTATGAAAGGAAAACATCCAAGGAATATATTTTACCTCCGCCGTTTTTCCCACAGAGATAAGGGAACCGCCACACGTTCCCCAGTCCGATTGCATACCCAACGCACGACAGAAGAAAGTCAAATTTTCCTCCCCAAGTTTCCCTGTCAGGGACATCTTTTTTCTTTGCTTTTCTTTGGTCTTCTTTCGGCTTGTCGTTGGTGGGAGTTTCGTGCATGCCCGTTAAAACATGCCCATCGGAAGTTTTAGTGCCGCTCGTCGCCATGCCTCTGCTTTCAGCACCACTCCAGCGAGACAGCAGCCCCACCACTCTTCTGTTACTCTTCTGTTACTCTTCTGTTACTCTCTTCTGTTACTCTGCAGCGCAAATCCTGGGCAGGGAGGGTCCCCGGGTGAGGCAAATTTCCGACTAAATGTGGCGCAGGCCTATAGCTAAGACAATGTACAAAAACCATGTGCATCAGGAATCGAGATTCTTATTAAAAACCAGACAAGAATAAATCAGACATAAGTAGTTTTCCACTGTTTACTGGATCGTAAACAGTGGATCCCCTGGTATGTACATCAGTCTCTTTACACGGCTTCTTTACAGGCTTGATGGGGTATTTGTAAAATACAGAACCGAGCAGGTAATATACATATTCTCAGGAAAACGTCTAAGCGTGGTGATTAAAGCATACTCATTTGTATCACAATCTGGAGCATAGTGCCTAGAATAATCCAACGTCATTCACGTGTTTCTGTTTTTGTTGTGGAGTGGAATCCACAGCAATGTTAGTATTAAAAAATAAACAAAACGTAAACATTTATTAGGCTACGATTGTACAATGCACGCTACCATGCAGTGAGCCCCCAAATACACGGAATTGCTGGGCAATAACTGAGTCTTAAATAATGTCTCGTTAATTAAGATATGAAAACAATCGAGAAAATAATCGAGGTTTAATTCTGACCAATCCAACTGCTTTTTTTTAAAAGCCAGTAAGACAGGATAAATACACCGTCAACTTCTATTTTTGCAGTGCGAATGTCACCAGTTAATGTATCTGTGCGTGGTAATTATTGTAAGAGAGCGCAATCGCTGCTCCTCAAAACCAACTTAAAAATGAAACAGATGACTTCAAGCAAGTATCTTACCCACACAGACGACGAATGTCTTTTATTATATTCCTCATGGATATCGCAAACCATGATATATGTACAATAAATACATCTTTATCCATATCCAGTCACCGCTTCTATCAAAACTCATGCGACGACAGCAGTGAAAAAACACTTGTCATTAAAAATAAGGTTACTTACTTTGAAACGACGTTCCAGGACTCACTGTTTAATCTTCGTTGAGTCGCACTTGAGTTATACACTCTCCCTATTCCGGTTAAATGACTTAGAATAAGCCGAAAGGCATCCTTGGGCATTAGGTGCGCGAAGGCTTTATCGCGTGATGCCGCTGTCCAGTGCACAGCGGTTCTGAAGGGAGAGGAGATCCAGCAGCCTGCGAAAAATCTCACACTATTATTAATTCATCAAACGGGAACGTTACTTGTAGTACAAATCCCATTGCACTTTATAGCGTCAATGTCACCTGAATGTCGACCATCCACAAATAAGCACCACTGAGTTCGGGGATGCGTTGGAAACGTAATGTTTTGTTAACATATACGAGTTGGTATTTCCACCCATGTGACTGACAGCGGTAAACTATAGTATCATGCAAAATTCACGGTATGTTGATTGTTTACTATTCAAAGTTATACCCCCGGAGCGTAAAGGCATGTCCTTTGTCATTGTGGATCAGGCTATTAGATTCCATTACAAAACATTTTGAGTTTTGTCTAAAGGTATGAGTATGTATAAGATCTGTACAATTCAATGGAAAGATGCGTACTGGTATTTTAACTAACCGCATATATGCCCCCCCCCAACCCACCGCCCACTTTACGTAATATTCCCTTCTCACGTTTCACTAAAATCAACGCATTTGGTGAGGATACTGCGCTGTTCCAGAATTTCCTCAGTATAACAGTAGAGTATCAATGATAACAGAACAATGATTATGGTACGCTATGCTCTTCTAAAATTTATGAAGGAATACCGGCGTTGTAATTGGTGCAGCACAAACTGCCTATGCAAAATTATTTTGCATACTATATCTAAGTGTCTGCATAACAAGCCAAACAATAGAACGAAATACTGCCACTAAGCTTCAGAAGAATCATCGTGTTTCGATGTCAGACGTAAACAGAGCATAAGATCTGAAGAATAAAGCAAAAATAATCACTTTAGTGTGATCATTGACTAAAATAATTCGGCGCTAAGGTAAATTCAAAGAGTACACGTGTTATAGCGAAGATTAGCTTGAGTACTTGTGGTCTACCTAAGTAAATAAGCATTTTATCTACACGTTTAATTATCGACTGTAGGTTAATTCCGCCAGCTTTCTTTAATATAAACCAGTAAGATTATTGGACCTATATCAGGGCTATCAGCTGTCATGCATCTGGCGTGACACTCACCCTTTCAGACTCTCAAGCTCACGCAGGAAATCTTACGGCTGATCTATATTATTTGGTCATAAACTTAAAATGAGTTACATAAAAAGCTTCGTTGCAAACCCTACAGACTATTTAAAAGGTAATACAATTGTTACATACATGTAAATGCGTGTGCACGTGAATGCAGAAACAATCTGACTCCATGCAGCCAGCTGGCAATGCGGCAACCCAGCTAAATGCAAATCTTATGTAATTCATTTACAAAATGTATATCCTTCGTTAATTCATTCGATTATTCATTCAGCATTTTTTACACGTGTGTGATCAGGCTTATGGACAGGCTTATTGTAGGTAATATCTCACAACAATATTACCAATATGATAATATACAGTATTGTGAAAACAATCTTAAGCAGTCAAAGGGATCGTTTAAAGCTATTTATGTAGCTAGTAATTATAGGCTATATTGACTGAAGGAAGAACACCATTAAACATTATAACATGCAAATTAACAGTAACACAACAAAACTAGCAAGGATCTGGTATGTTCTCCAGGCAGTTGGTGACATCATGTTGGATGGCTGGAAAAAGACCACTTAAGCTTTACTGGAGTTCTAGTGGTCGATTCAACAAATATCTGGGTGTATCAGATGGTTGCTGGAAATACTGGGCTGACTTTAGGAGCGCTTTTGGAATGGTGACACCCTTTTATAGACATAACATCATAGTTTTATACCAACATGAAGATTATTTATTCAATTTTCCTTTGGCTGCCTAAGACATTTGCACAGTATTGTACATTACTGATATGTACAAATTGCCCCCATTACATAGTATGACTTTATAGTTTGACGTATTCAAGGGCCCCCGTAAAGTGCTGGGCTCCCTGAATCTGTCAGGGTTACTGTGCCCCTGCAATGCCCCTGGGAGTTCACAGCCTAATAGATATGTCTCATTCTAGTGTTATCAGTGAAATCCCTTTCAGCCCATATTTATTAACTTGTCACAACAATAACATCTATTCCATAGCAGTGTTAGCAGTAATGCATTACTGTAATTCCACTAATGGATGTAATTACTTTTTCAGATTAAATAACACAATTAAAAGTACTGAAATTTAAAAAGGCTACTCACTACACATTACTTTTGTCTTGATACTAATGGGCAAATGTAGCCTATTTACTTGTTTTCCAGTTATCATTTGAGCACAAAATTGGAAATCATAATTCTTTTAAGATTCATTTTGGGCAACCTTTTCCTGCAGGTATGTTTTGTTATTAGAGACATGTTTATTAGTGATGTTTCATGTGTTAAATTTAATTTTTATTGTAATTTCGCTGTTACTTCTGGTAATGTGCTCAGTGAACCGCAATACAGAACTTGCGGAAATGGACTGTAGAGTTAGAGCACTTCCCAGGTGGCGAGTGCTGGTGGTCAAACAGTCAAGAAGCACCAATCAAAGCAGATGGAGAGCCAATGAGGGGTGAAGTCACGCATGAAATGAGAGCACAGTAAATTTAACATTTTAAACCCCCATCTGGTTAACTTATCTTTCAGGTCAGGGGCTCAAAATATGTTTGAAAACAACTGAGAAATTGAGAGCCACTGTGGGTAAAAATGCTCTGAAATGCTCGTGCCGGCCAGGAGAAGCCCTCCATGATTTCTTCAAGGCACATTTTTCTCCAAGGGTTTCAGCTCCCCTGGGAGCCGGCACCCAGACCTACTTACTGTAGTAGAGGGACGAGAAACTACATGTGTCAAGTCAAACTTTCACGTCAAATCAAATTCTGTCATTGCAATATTTGCTAAGTCCGAGACTTTACGAAATGTCTTTACAGTTATGAATCCCAGATGGGTGCTGATGCAGGAAGATGGTGAGGCGTCCAGCTTTAGAGATGGACTCCTGTTATGTTAGAGAATCTAGTGGAGTTGGTCTGAATGTTCCCGGAGTCTCCTTCCAGATGGGAGGGTTGAGGGGGTCGGTGAAGATCCTTGTGGCTTTCCAGATGCAGTGCTTCTCAAAGACTTCTTGTATGGATTGTAGAGGGTTGCAGATGATGTTCACAGCTTTCCTCACTATTTTTGGTTGCAAAGGCATAGGTTTTGTTCCAACATTGGTAAGGACCAAATTAGATCCACCCCCTCAACCCCTCCATAAATAGAAAGCAAAATAACCAGCCATTTAAAGACAATGGATTCTTTATTGAAATTCATCAAACAAAAAATGCAAAATATAGTTGGTCAAATGACTAAAAACGGCTAATACACATTACTCACATACACATCACGAAATATGAAACATCTTCTTTTGAACTGGTTTAGGCTACAACCTCCACAATGCACTTTTATGTAGATTAATAGGCAAATAAAAAGGGAGATTCCATAATTGCATGTGCCAAATACTCACCACCGATAAAAACAGATTTGCCTTTCCAATCTGGGAATTCCAAGTTTAAAGCCAGTAAATGACCCATCACTATCTATAATGTCCATGTCATTTTTAATCTAAATTTGATGGTTATAACACATATACAACATATACAAAGGGTGATAGGGCCAGAGAACAGTATAATACATAGCTGAAACATTTGTCAATGTGTTGCTAGGCAACAGAGCATGGACTTTTCCCTTTCCTACTCCCAGTGGGATGGCTCTGCAGCAGATACTAAAAGGATTCATTAAATTTTACAGAAACTCCATTAAGGGTTCAGATTAAGTTGCTTGGGTTAATTAAGATTAATTTAATCCCTAAAATTTCCAATATACTCATTTGCATTGAAGACATACTGTGCAGTGAATGTGCTCTAAAATCTAATGGTACAAGAACAAAAGATTCATTTATGTCATCGTTTCACTTGGTCAAACTAGCCACGGTTTTTGTTTAATGAAATGCATAAATGAATAGACTGTATATCCAGCACTGTTTACAATCTCCTCTCTGAATGTGTAAGAACACGTGGACTGAGCAGAACAACAGAGAAGGGAATGTCAGCAAAACTGGGGAAAATTATGAAAAAATGGGCTGAGCTGCTCCAGGGAGTGCTCTCTAGGAGCACTGTCACTCTGCTACCCCGAAGCATCCAAAGCAAATGATGTTTAAATGGTCTTCATATGGGAGTAAAACTATGATATTATGTATAACAAAATGTGTCAGCTGAGTTATTTGCAGAAAACATCCAGTACGCCCATATATTTTTTGACTCGGACACTAGCACACCTTGTATGACTGATCAATAGCTCACTGACCTTTTCTAACTGCTTAAAATAATTAAGTGTGCTGGTAGTACGTTTTTATGAATACATGGAATGGCTGAGGTGCCCCTGAGAAGTGGTTTGGGAACTGAAGCCGTGTCATCCAACAGAATAGCAGTAAGTTTTTAGTGAACAGAAAAAAAATTGGATTATTGGTTAAAATGATTGAGTTTATATTATTACTGTAAATTTTTGTTATTTTTTTCTGAGCAAATATACTCTTACTACCCAGATAAGTAGCTTGAAACATTTCCTCTGACTGCCTAAGACTATTGCACAGTACTGCATCCCATCCATTCTTATTCACACATCCAGCCCTCATGTGGACACAAATGTCCACCTGTCCTACATAGGGTTGTGCCTGTCCCAGAAACTATAGGCGCAAGGCAGAGAAGAACCCAGAATGGGACACCAACAATTTAGCAACTCCAAATTCACCTAGGCATGTTTTTGTACTGTGGGGAGAAACCAGAAAACCTGGAGGAAACCCCACGATAACATGGGGAGAACATGCAAACTCCACACAAAGATCTGTGGCATTTGTTGTCTATTCCATTAAATTTGTTTGCACTAAATTTACTTTTGTGCACTCTTTTATCTTTTAGCCATGTTATCTGTACTACATATACATGCGCATGTATGTTCACCTGTGCTCTATGTTCCTGCTGTATGTGCATGATCTTCCCCCGAGACAATATGACATGATATGATATGATATGATACAATATGATTTGATATGATGAGACATAGACAGACATCATTTAACAAACAGGTTACATGGATTTTAGTTCATTAAGTATGGAAATATGTCTTCAAATCATAATAGATCACAAAGAACATGCGTTGTCGTGAAAGCACTGGCTACATCAAACGTGCCCTGGACCCCCCCCCCCCCTTCCCCCGGCCCCCCCAGTTCCCTCCAACCATCCTTCTGAAGTCATTAAGTGTGAAGTTACCAGAAGTAGTAGTAGTTTCACCTTAATGGTTTGAGTGTGGTTGAGTGGAGAACATACCAGTTACCAGTGAGTTTAAGGGTAAGGAGACAGAGGGCGAGAAGACGATGCATCGATTAGGGTCCAGTGGACAGGGATTTGGCCTGTTAGGAGGAACCTGAAGATAGTAAGAGGGACAAATGAACAAAGTGCTTGACTGTGTGCAGAAGTTTGTATGCAAGTGGCGGATGCAGAGAAATGGCTGCTGATAGCCGCTACTTTCCGAGCTTCGCCTCCTGGAGATTGTAGTGGGAAGCCGGGGGTGAGAGGAGACTAAGAGTATGTGGAGAGCATATCAAAGGCTTCTTTTGCATGAAATGAAAAGAACTGTTCAAGAGAAGGAAGGACAGAACAGAAAGAGGTAGTGAAAGTAGAGAATGAAAGTTATTGCAGAGACTCAATGAGGGCAGGCGGAAGGGTGTATAGGGAGAGGTAAGCTAAACTGAAAAAAATAGGCAGAGAGACATGTAAAAGATTGACAAAAAGGTTGTCTGCTGCACAGTTATGTGTCAGGAAGTTCAGTTCAGGTTCAGCTGGGTGCCTTGGTGGGTTGCAGAGCAGCCAGGCCAAAGGAGGTCGGGAGGGTCAGCATGCTGACCAACAAGTGGTGAGCAAGAACCAAGATTCTCCAGCTTGTCTGCTTCTCTGAAGACATTTCTCAAAAAAAATGTTGACAGTGTGTAGTTTAACACGGCTATTAATAGTAATTGCATGGTCATAATGTTAAACACAGAGTTTTGGGAGAAAGATGTTGGTGGGTAGGGCAGCTGGAGTTGTGGTGGTCACACAAAAGCACTAAAATACTCTGATATAGTATAACTGTCCGACATACGGCAGTGAGGCTATTTGGCTATTTCTCTCACATTTACATTGGGTTTAAATTGGTTTGCCAAATTGCCAGTGTCCTATATTAGCAAAATGTCTTGCATAATTGCACTATTCATTTTCTGTCCAGCATCAAATGTGTTTTTTTTCTGCTCTATAATTAAGACACATGATTGATGTGTGTAATTATCTCTAATAATGCCTGGTTACAAACTGCACTTCCCCGCTTGCCTTCTTCTCCAGCGGTCACGGCCACTCTGGCCCACTCTAGCTGATTTCATTAATGCATATTTTCCTTGTAAGGGTCTCTATTGACAATTCTTATTGCTTTTAGATTTAGGTGCTTTAGATTGCTTTTTTCAGAAGGCTCTGGCTCAGATGTACAGAGGCTATAAAGCCTGGAGAAGCACAGATCTCAGTGGGAGGGGTGTTACTCTGTCGACATCAGGGAAAGCTTATCAGTTACCAGGTTACCATTACCAGTGCTGACATCCCTGCCTGAATGGCCCCCACCTGCACTCCCTCGTGACTGACAGGGGGGAGAGGTGATACAGCCTTTACAGCTAAAGAACAGATGGCTATAGACTAATTTTCTGCATGTTTCTTCCAGTTTAGGGTTTCTTGTTATATGTCAAGTGGCTTTATGGATGTGTATATCCAGTAACATCTATGGGCAACAATAGCAAATTAGCTGGTAAGGCCAAACGGGCTAGGATGTTTGTAGGTAGTGTTTTAATGCAGCATATAAGAAATTCTAGGCCCTGGCCTACATCAGCTTCACTTCTAGTTTGAATGATTGAACAAAGGTTACTATAGCACACCTGCACAAATGTTACTATAGCACACCTGCACAAAGGTTACTATAGCACAAATGTTACTATAG
>JAODKN010000104.1:27131209-27146732 GCA_026774425.1 Petrocephalus zakoni | reverse complement strand
GTGTGGTAATTAGCACAGTGAGTTGAATCAGGTGTGTTAAATGAGGGTAAACCCAAAAATGTGCAGGACTCCGGCCCCCCAGGACTGGAGTTGGAGACCCCTGTTATATAGCACGGTGGTAGGAAAGACATGATCAGTGAGACCATAAACATATTTACACGTTTATACACTGTTAATATAATTTCTGTACTCTATAAAACAAGACATACAGATATACACAGTGGAATAAACTGAACAATATTTTTATTTCGTAATTTTTAGCTGTCTTTTGTGATTTGATAATAGGCTCAGAGAACCCACGCACATCCCAAGATTTTGGTTCAGAAGCCAGCAGCATCACATCACCTCCAGTCTGCCGGAGAAACGTTTGTCCTCCTTCGCTTACTGTACACGACTCACGAATTCTGGGTGACGTACTCATCCTTCGTGGCTCACAGAGCATTATTCCCAGCACCGCTGCCTTCGGCCCTTTGGATGAAGCCCTTATTGCTTGTGACAGTCCAACCCTGCACTTAGGAGCACTATTATCTGGAGAAGCTTCTCACATGCTTGTTGTTTACAGAACTGACAGCTATGTCCCCCAAACCCCCCTACTGCTGTTCCAATGTAGGGCCATGGAAGGGGCGAATTACTGTGCCATCTAAACCGTAACCGCAGTGGGGGAACACGGGGACATAAAGGGTCACTTTATGCTTATAAAAACACTGCTACACTATATTGCTAAAACTATTGTGACACCCCTCCAAATTACTGAATTCAGGTGTTCCGATCACTTCCATGGCCACCTATGCTTGAAGGCTTCTCCTACAAGCGGGTCTTCTTGTCGTACATCAGTGCCTAACCTCACAAATGTTCTCCCGGAAGGATGGTCAAAAATTCCCATAAACACACTCCGAAACCTTGTGGAAAGCCTTCCCAGAGGAGTTGAAGCTGTTATAGATGCAAAGGGTGGCCCAACTCCATATTAAAGCCTATGTATTAAGACTGGGATGTCATTAAAGTTTGTGTGTGTAAAGGCAGGCGTCCTGATACTTTTGGCAATATAATATATTTTTACTGCAGACACAAACTTAAAACTTAATCCATTTTACAATAACAAGGAAAGTTGTAAGGCAAGTAGCACAAATTAGAATATAATTAATGAAAAGATGAGTAAGTGGCACTGCATCTTTGCTCCACTAGGTGGCTATGAACTATGTAGATCCAAGGAGAAGGGTTTGATGACTTCTCTGAACACTGTAGTCATGATCAAAGTGCTGGCACTTAACAGTAAAGAACTGCACCCGGGTGCATGTATACCAACTATATCACTACTAGTAGTATTCATGTGATTTTTAGCTGTAGTTATTAGAGACATGTCAGTGAAGAAACAATGGCTACTGTAATCGCTCAAAGGTGGGGAAGCAGGGAACGCTTAAGAAGCTGAAGAATATGATAATGCATGGAACTGATGCCTTTGGCTGTGCGGATCCACTTGGGGACGCTGAGACTGTCAAATTATGTTAAAATACTGCAGTTGTTCAAGGAAAGTGACTTATTTTAAAGAATTTTAAAAATTGTTTCAAATATTTACAACAACAACAATAATAATAATAATAATAATAACTAAGCATTATTAGTTGTTGTTTATTAGGTGATTCCCACGTGGTTACCATAGAAACCACAAATGTTAATAGGCTGTCAGAAAAACAAGTATGAAAATATATTCTCAATGGAACATGTATTACAGATGTTAATATTTTCAATGTCTTTATTGATTTGCAGTAAGATTAGCGTAAGACGTAGTTATTCCCGATACCCATCTTACAACAGCAACTCCTGTGGAATGTGACCTATTATCAGGCTGGGAAAAACAGCCGTACTTGGGTATAATATTATTAAGTCTTTTCAACAGAAACACACACACCCCTCTGACCATGATTTAAAAACCTTTTAAAAGACTGTGGAGTTCTATGTTATTTGTGAGGTAAGGAAAGTAAATGTCAGTCAAAATTTGTTTCAGAGTTAAAAAGAAGCCTATACCTGCTACTATCAAAGAGTTTCTATAGCAACGCATCTGAAAATGCAGAATAATGTTCTGTGGGCTATTTTTTTTATAAATTCTGCTTTCTCCAGTTGTGAGAAAGTGGTAGGATCACTGTTAGCCTGGCCATTTAATGTTTATTAATATTAGCGAAATGTTTTCTATTTTTAATAATGATTTACACATCTCAAAATTATTTATAGAAACTGTGAAATATACGAATACATCATAACACATTATATCCCATCTCAATGCACCACTTCATGACTATGGACTGCAAGAAGAAACAGGAGCGGAAGATGCTCGAGCCATGCGGGAGGAACGCGCTGATCTCACAAACACAGGGCCAACGCCCCAACACTGGGGGTGTGAGTGCAACCCATTAAGCCCCACCCCATTTTAACACACCACTAAGCCATATCTTGAAATGTACCCTCTCTTTCCTGATATACTGGAATGCATTGTGAATATTTGGAAATTATTAAAGATACAGATATTAAAGATACATTGACTTTTAAAACTGGTTTACATTTGTTTTAAATCTTTTCATTTTAGATGGGTATAATACTGAAAGTATTTGTATAGAATGTATTTACTATGTAGTCAAAACATTGAGACTTATACATGTGAATATGCTGCCCCCTGCTGTTTATTTGGACTTTTTACTTGTATTGAGCAATCAGTTTGTTTCACATTTTCACAGGACCACTGTCATTTAATATTAAGTAAAGAAGTAAAGAAAAGAGTCACAGATTCTTAAGATTTTGAATCTTTAAATCTTAAAACAAAGCATCTACTCAAATTAGCACTGTGTGGCCTTTCACTGGTTTTTAAAGATACTAGGTTGTCTTAAAACCAAACTAATGTTGCCATATTGATACTTATTTCTGTAAAATTATGACTGTAAAATAATTTTTGCTGCTAACAGAATTGTATTGGATATAATCTTAAATATATACACAAATGACTGGGTAAAAATAATATGTCTTGGATTTCAACAGCATTACTGTTCCCTGGCTCTATGGTTCTGTTTTAGAGTGACACACAGCTACTGTTA
The DNA here is from genome assembly GCA_026774425.1 of Petrocephalus zakoni. NCBI lineage: Eukaryota > Metazoa > Chordata > Actinopteri > Osteoglossiformes > Mormyridae > Petrocephalus > Petrocephalus zakoni. The sequence continues at coordinate 27,143,652 of JAODKN010000104.1, read as the reverse complement.
AGCTTTATTTAATGGAAATAGTGTCATGTCATTCTGGTTATACAGCCTGATTAAGACAGTGAAAAGTGCCATAACTGTATGGGGTACAGGGAAGCAACTTTGAAAAGGCTTAGTCACAGCCAAAATGTGTGATATATTTTGGCTCAGCACAGCTATTAAAAGCACCAGCAGAGTTCTGCAATGCAGATCTAGCCATGCCTGTATTTCTGCCTTGGGTGGCTTTACTGTCCTAGCTGTGGTTTTAGCCTCTGCTGTCAGTAATGAGAAGGATGGTAGGTATAATAATTTTTGGTTTTTCACACTTTTACAAGAGACATATACAATCCAGCCCAGCTGGTCTGCTGGAGATGGCCTTTTCAAACTAATTGGCAGCAGCCTGCTTTAGAGTGCATGTTGTACTCATATTTTTTTTTAAGGTAAAAGGTACACTTGATTGCCAGTTTTAAAATGGTTTGTTCAATTAAAGGACTTTTTATGCCTGCAACAATTTGCTTTTTTTTGCATTTTGTTGTCCATATCTTGGAAAATGCACTTTACTTCAATTCAAACCTCTGAATACTACTTCAACCATACAGTTAGTTGACCTTTATGGGACAATGAAGAATGCCACACAGTACTTAGACATACATTAAATCATGACTAATACAACTGTACAGTTTATGAACTTTATAAAACAACATGCTGTCCTTTCCAGTTATTGTGTTCAATTAACAGATACATTTTATTGTAATGAGTATTTTCTTGTACAGAGTATATTGCTGGTTGAGTGGCTGATGACATGTTTTGTAGGTACAGTAACTAATAAAACTGAAAAGTCCTACATCACACATCCAAGTTCATGACAAAATCTAATCCGCACTCTCTGACACCTTCCAATCAAAACGACAATGTTTAGTTAGCAAATGGGCAATGTATAGCAGAAAGAAAGGTAGAGTAGAAGGTAAACTCATTACCGGTGAAAAGTCCTAGGAGGAATCAGCAACGTACCCTTTAGCAAAGCACTCCACCTGAATTCCACCAGTAGAAATCTTTGTAAAAATTATAAGCTACTTTGGATAAAACAAGTGCAAAGATTTAACTGTGACAAATTCATATTAAGACATCAAGCAATATCAAAAAGGCTTGACTTGAGATACCAGTGGGTTATGCATGCTTAATAAGTGACAGAGTTTTAATGTATGCTGTTCTGAGCACTTACCACGTTCTTTTGGCCCATAATGTGCTTTTGTTGGGTGTTATACAGGCTGGCAAACAGCAGTCCTAGTCCCCAACTGCGTTCAAGCTAGAAAATTGTTTTAAAAATTATAAAATTTTGTATAAACAATGAATTTAGTTGGAATTCAAAGTTTATATGCTCACTGAACTTAAGACCACAGGTGTTCGAGAAACACGACTGAAGGGTCACGGATAGCAATCGAAAAGCATGACTATTGCATAGCATTATATTAACTAAGCCAGACGTTTCTTATTTACACTTATAGTGAATATCTAAAAAAATAATCATAAAAACATGATGGGACAGCAGTCATCATGGCCCAAATGTGCATGAGTACCAGATGCACCTAGAGCATTTAGCTTTTACTTCATCCCACAATATGCATGTTGCTTAGAACAATACATAGAACCACTAAGAGGTAGATTCACAAGCAGTGATCAGCATTTTTAAGAAGCAATGAGCTGGAATCATGAAGCACAACTGAGAGCTGCTCCCTAAAAACAGTGTCAAGATGGGGCACTTCCTGAAACATGGTCCACGCAGAAGTCGTCCTCAGCCCTAAAGTTGCGAGGTCACGGTGTGTACAGTTCTCATTAAACACACATAGAGAGATAAATCAGCTCAGCAAGCATCACAATAACCTGACTCAGAAGTGCTCAGGTGTCTGAAAAGTCACACACACTGAAGCCCAACTGCAGGTCTGGGCCGGACAACCTTGTCCTGCTCCTGAAATAAATACCATACACTTCTAACATGTTCCAGTTCATATATCAAGACATTGATTTATCACCTATTTGGGAATGTATACTTAAAATTCATTCTATCTATGAAAAATGTATTCAATAAAATGTGTAGCAATATAGATTAGCTGCATTTATGGGATTATCAGGGGCAGAAATAATTTTTATATATTTAATATTTATTCTCTGTTTTGACACAAGTGTAAATTGTGCGCATTCATTTTACCCAAGAATGTTTTCTGTTTCCTGAGGAATACATCACTTAGCTGATACAATTTATTTGAAAGATCTTTTTCTTTTTCTTTTTGAAGTACAGGTGGTTTCCAGGTGCCTGACGTAACAGTAAATGATAAAAAAATAACATTAAATAAAAACATCGACAAAGAGAAGACAGTGATTACTTTTTTCACCATGTCTGTCTTTAAACGGACCAGTGATGATATAATTCATGCATGCTTCCGTCTCTGTTACAACAAGGAAATGTCAGAACATGTTCACCCCCTTCTGAAACTTTGCTAATGTGCAGTAACGTCCGAATCCAAGTATCGGTTCAAATAAAAACAGGGGCTAATTTGACCTGCATATTTTGTGTAATTCTTTGCCCTTTCTTACTGAGAGGAATATGGGCCGTGATGATTTTTATACCTTGAGGCTGCTGGCATCTTGGTGCGCATGTTTTTCTGTCCTCCAAGGGAAATCATCTAAATGCCTTTAGGGGCGCAATTGCACAATAATATAGATAACAGCCCTTGACCACCATAGGGCATCTCATATGTATGGAGTGACTGCAGGAAGACAAGCTGGGATCAAACCCTTAAAGTTGCACATAAAGTTTACACCACAAAGTTTCATTCATATCTGGAGAGTGCAGGTTTTTTTTTCTCAAAAACATTCCATTGTGAATTTCTCAGTAAAACTGAAACATAGAAATCTAAAACTAAAAATAAGAATTAAATAAAATACTCAACACAATGTATCACAAGATTTCAACACAATGTTAGATTTTCATACATATATGCTAATTATTTCATCTTTTCACGTTTTTCATATATTAGGAATCCATTGTAGCTTTTGATAGTTACATATATTTTAATAAAAAATAATTACCTTAAACAAGCATATTTATTTAGGAAACATTTCAATAAAATCACTTTTCGACATTCCTCAAAACCGATTCCCGATTTGAGGTTGATCTCAAATACATTTTACGCACCGAGTAAAAAATAAATAATAAAAATAATTTCCAAAGTAAAAGCGCAACAAAATAATCTTAAGTTGTGTATATGGAAATAAAAGAAGCCACTCAGAATCATTATACTAAGATGTCACGGTTATTATTATATATTGTTATATTTGGGCTTCCTTTATCTTCTAATAATATCTACATTAGCAGGCAAATTCAGTACACATTTTGAAATAAAACACCTACGCTCCGACGTTACAAAGGTATGCGACACCTTGAGCCATTCCACCTACATCTGCGGCACAGCACTGTACCCCTAGACACCTAAACCTGGAAGTACCTACAGGTCTGTAAACAAATGACATCCTTATCAGGACAAAGGTCAAAGTAGTAAGAGCTGCTAAAGCAGAAACAAGGCAACATGCCAATAAACAATGAAGAATCCTTTACGGAAACTATAATTTTTAATCGTTATTTATAAATGTCTCTCTTTTTTTCCCGATGTATGCAAATCCACCAATAAAGTTGAGCCCTGCAACCTTAGTACGTTTCTCAATGTGTTACTGAAATAAATTGCTGCATTTAAGCCCATGCCACACAAGACCCTCAAAAACTCACAGACAAATAAAGTTGGATAAGCTGCCTTAAAACGTGCAGTCCAGGGCATTTCCCACTGAAAGAGAGCCAAATAATAAAACCCTAACTAAAGTCTAACACAATTAAATAAAACATGGTAATGTACATTCATGCATGAGCGGCAAAGAGAATATTTCTCTTTAAATTTATAATCCATACAGTCAGTTTTATTCCAAGGGGGGGTTAGGGTACGGCTGGGTCACTTGGTTTCTGAATCACACCACCAAAATTCAGCCACCCCCTGCCATCCACGTGAAATGTTCGCTGTAGAGGAGTGCTCCGCTCCAACCTTCACACCTATCTGGCACTCTTGTTGGCTGGTTCACACCTAGGATGTGCAGTTTTAATTTTAGCACAATTTTAGCTGTCAGGGCTAGAGGGAGGTCTCCAGGCTGTGGAGAGGGCTGCCTGGACTGGAAGAGGCTAAAGAACGACTGGTGTCGATGGTCAGGTAGATGCCGCTGTCCAGGGGGTTGATGTTCTTGCAGGGTGATGAGAGCTGGCTGGAACTATGCCTCAGGGTCAGGTCTTCCTCCCCAGCTGAGGTGTCTACCAGGGAGATGCTGGGCTGGGAGTCTGGCGTTCTAAAGTCAGGGTGGGTCATGAAGCTGTGGATGGAGGTCCGCGACTCTGGCTTTTCTAGGCCGTCGTACAGGGAGCTGCGGAAAGCGTTTACCACACGTATCTGCGGGATACAAATGGGCTATCGTCAGTAATGGGGGATAACAGGGAAGGGCTGTGTGGCTGTGTGAGGAAAGAGGATGCTGGGTAAACATGACATCAGAACCACTCCGTAGTCATGAGGCATTAGTTACACACAATATTTACTCATTGTGCGATTTTGCTTAAAACAAATAAAAAAATATATATAATAAATAAAACTGTAGATAAGCAACTTAAGACACCACAGGCATCACCGGTTTTGTAGGCCTAATAATAAGGTCCACCTTGGTGAATACCTAGAGACAAGCCATGTTAGCAAGAATGGCAGAAGATGTCAAACCCATGCATGCTGGGAGAGTCCTGAGGTACGTTCGTAAGCAGGAGGAAAATATTAGGTTTCACGTTCATTGGAGGCATTTGAACAGGAAAAACGTATTGATCGCCGAGATTCTCGACAAGGACAGAGTGGAAAATGGTATATTATAACAAAAGAGGTAAAGAAGACGGGAGTTTGAAAGATGTCAAAAAACGCACATCTTCAAAACACAATGAAGGCAGACCACAAGCTCAAAAGAAAGTCACAAATAACACATTGGACAAGTATTTTGAAGGGACTCTTCAATGAAAAATCATAATTTGATATGTTTATTCTCTTTGAACTACTGTACTAGGTTCTCATTATCGGAAACCAGAACATTTTGGTCAATACATTTTAATAAATGAAAATTTGCGAACAAAAATTTGTGTACAGATATTTTTAATATTTTGGATTAAATTCAAATCACTTTATTTGCCACATCACTTTATGTGTCACATCATTTTGTCACATCACTTTATGTGTCACATCATTTTGTCACATCACTTGCTACAGTGCAGGTGAGTGAAACACTTGTGACATAATTGGTATTTCAGTAATTCACTCCTGATTTTTTTAAACAATTGATGTAACTGTCAAAGGATGAAACATTTATGTAAAAATGAGCATTGCCTTCTTGTGATAACCTGTAAATAACCACACTGCCCAAGTCAGGCTAATGTCTATAGTCACTGGTTTAGATGTAAAATAAGATGTATCATCATTTTTACAACTGGAATACCCTATATCAAATGGTCATTTTTCATTTGATTGCCCTTGATTGACAGCACGCCACTTCACTGATGAACACGAAAACACAGTGAGCAGGAGAACAAAGCCTGGATATGTCGTTCTCCCAGCAAAGCCCCCCGCCCACGAGAGAATAATCCTGGGAACACTCAAGCATCACCTGTTCCAATGACTTCTCTTATTTTCCTATTATAGGTCAAAATCTGAGGAAAGCTAGGAGATATATAAATAAAAGCTATAGCATACACTGCAATTTCTCAAAACACATAAAAATTAAGTAATATGAGGTGATTCACGGCACTGTAACTTAGCAGAGGTTCAACACCTAAAGTATGTTTAATTTGTCTTTCAATGCTGTGACCAGCTATATATTATGAAATGTGGGCATTAAAAAGTATGTCTTGTGCTATTTTAATGTCCAAAGGAGGACCAGAAGAAACTTGATGAAATCATAAAAATCTCAAGTACTGATTTATGACAAATTTGAAGTGCAGATGAGACCAGCGTTCATTATAAATCACAAAGACACTGCAAAAACAAAAGTACTGCAAGGGTTATGAGAAGCAGAAAGCACTGGATGGCTTTAATGGATTCTAACTCAACAGCACAGTTGACTGAGTGGACAGGACTGTAACAGTGAATGCCAGGGTTTCTACCCTCGCCCTTAAATGTCTTTCTCCTAGATGATCCTAGTCCTTTCCCCTGAAATATACTTTATCACCTGCCCTCTATAGCCACTCAGCAGGGCAAACCCCTGTGTGTGACGTATGCAGTCTAATTGGGGGTTTCATAATGTTGGCATCTACTTGAATGTTTACCCAGCCTGGTGAGGGTGGTGTTGCTGGGAGACTGAGAAAGAATGGAAAGACTCACAACCTGAGATTCAAGCTTCAGCCGACACCCTTAGTCCAGAGCTCTTCAGCACTCTGGGGGAAAACACATTTAACACTCAGACAAACCACCCATCCTCCTGAACAGGAAGGAACTGAGTGCAAAACAGACAAGTGGAACCATGGACACCCATGTCATTAAATACTGTAGTTTTACTTAGAAATGCCACCCAGCTCAAGACCTTCAACTTTTGTTTGTTACAAATTTATTACTCCCTCAAGCCTGAGCAGTAGAAGTAATTATGAGATGAATGCATGGAAACTCATTAATTTGACAAAAAAATTAGACTGAAAGATCCCCGACTAGAGAACCTGAAGGCCATGAGATGAAGCCTGATGCCGACTTTCCACTCCAGGGTGAATGTCTGAAGTGTCTTGGGCTGGGGGCATCTCTGGGTTACACACCGAGCCCCGACTCACGGCTAGAAGGGGTGACGATGGGGCTGACGGGGGAGGAAACAGCATTGGACAAGGACACATGACTGGGGCTAGACACATGGATTACATCCTGGTTCTGGCTGGTGGTGGAGGACTGCCGACTTAGGGCCCCCTGAATGGAGGTGCTGCTCTTGAAGGAGTTCATGACCTCGATCTGCAATGGAGGACAAAGTGAGACAGGCAGCTTAGGTGGCACAAAGATAGCAGATGATAACTTCTCCCTTGTTGTGGCATCAAAGTTTCCAAAAAGTATTCGGTATATAGGGAAAGGACTAATTGATTACTGCAAAACGTTCATGAAGTTCTGAGGACTTAGAAAATCTGAACTTGGATAATTTTTGTTCTACAGTACATTTTCTATTTTAGTGTATAAGAAACCAAACTTCATCTGAACGTTACTCCATGGAAATCCTGTGGTCCTTCTGCCATCTGCTGCTGAAAATGATGGTGAGATTGGTTAAACAGTTTTGTCAGAGGTTCTCTGCATTGCTATGGAAGCTTCTTCCTCACTGGAGAGTCTTAGCAGTTAATAGCATAATTGCGGCAGAAAGCATGAAACACAAACGAGACTGTGTGACAACATTCAACATTTACACACAACAGGACACAATTTTCCGTTTCTTATCATGCCACAAGTCAGTGTAAGATTAACAGAAATGGACTTTTCTGTGAATAAGAACACAAATTTTCTCCAGAACATAAGCACCCAGAAGACTAACAATCAGCTAGTCTGTGTAATCTTCATTCTTCTGAGAAACTTCATTAACAGAGATGGAGATTCTGTTACCTGAGTCTGGATCCGGTTCAGACCACGGAACCAAAGAATTTGCCCTCTGCGTAATTCTCTTTCAGCATGATCTATCTCCTCGTTGTCCTCATTCATGTCCTCCTCTGGAAGCTCCTCCTTGTATGTAAGACGGCCCGCCCCTTTTAGGAACTTAAGCCAGTTGGTGGGAATTGTCGCTATTATCTGATGCAAGAATACAAAATAAAAGATAATTTATAAACACATTCATATGAAATTTAATGCATTCATAAAGTAATATAAACATGGCTATGAATATTTATCAAAAGGCAGAACACATTATAGCCATGTGTATCATGCATTATAAATGCCTTCTGAAATAATGCATAATGCATTATAATGTGTGGTATAATCATTAAGAATGCTTTGTACTGCATTATAAAGGTCTTGTATGTTATGCCTTTTTATAAATATTTAAATGCATGTTTATAATAGTTTATGAATGTGTTACAATGAATTATAAGAACAGTTATTAAGCTTTATGAATATGGGCGTCATAGAAAGTGTTACTAAAAAAACTTTGTTTACATAGTTAGTTGTATACTACTTGCAAATGTGTCAAGACCTATCCTGGAATGGCCTTAGAACCTTTTGATTTATCTTTGGTTTTACTAACAAAAAGAACAACAAATGGTAAACACTGTATTAATCATGCTACATACATTGTGTTTAAATACATACATACATACATACATACATCTGTGTTTAGGGAAGGACAAGTAACGAATGAGAACCCACCTGTCCCCAGACTAGCTCACCCATGCCCACAAAAACACACCACATCCACTTGTCTAGGTCCAGAGGGGAACAGCTGAATGGTTTCCCACCAAACTGCACAATCACAATCTGAGGGTGGAAAAGGAGCCCTGTCACTCAAAAGATCCGCCATCATAGCTACTGTTTTAAATAGCAACGTACACCATGTCACCCAACAGATATCAAATGTACTTATATCACAGCGCCCTTATATTCTCAAATCTGATTGGTTAGAAGGATGTTAGCTAATTGAATTCATCACATTAATTTAACTGCACGCCTAGTGCCAGCCAGGCAAAGCACAGCAGTAATTTGATGCGCTATATAATAGCATTACTTAAAATATCAGTTGTACAATACAATTTAAAATTTAATGGCAACTAAATGAACATTTTTAATCTTTGGCGAAAGAAAGTGGATCTAATAAGAAATGCATTTTTAATTTGTAAACAAAAAAATCTCTTTAGGTACAAGTGCGTATGTCGAATGTTTATTAACCGTGGTAGGATACTGCATGTATATATGTGTGTGTGTGTGTATATATATATTCACCTGTTTCTCATCATTTTCATTTGAATATATCTACTTTGGATTTGGATAATGCGGTATTTTGTGTGTTTCTTGTTCACCCCAAATGTACACTTCCTTTTACAACCATTGTTACCTGAATACCGAAAGTTCCAAACACAATTGAGCAGAAGATAGGATTCCTAAAGATGCCATCAAAAACGTTGCGTTCCCCGTGGATCTTGCGGGCGTTGATCTCATTGAACAGCTGCATCATGACAAATGTGTTGAATATGATGGTGTAATGCTCAGAGGGTGGAGAGTGAAGAGGAGCATTCCTCCCACAGTCGATGTCAAAGATCTCTTCACCTGATGGAGAATAACATCAGGTCATCAGACTGTGACCTAGAGACCTTTTCATTCACTGACATCGGACAGGCTTATAGATTTGACTGTTACCTGCTTTGCATTTTGGTATGAAGAAAAGGACACTTTCATGTTAAGAACTGCCTTACCATGCAGTCGCATGCAAAGTGCACTTCACACTTCCTACACATACCGATAAAAAGAAGTGTAAATATGATGGTGAGTTGATAGATGGCATGGCCCAAAATATTCTTCATCATTGTACTAGAGATGAGAGGCTTGTTCCGACCATAGGGCTTCCTCAGCAGCAGAGCCTCTGTAGGTGGTTCGGTGGCCAGGGCCAGCGATGCGAAGGTGTCCATAATCAGGTTCACCCACAGCATCTGAACAGCCTTCAGTGGAGAATCCTATAGCAAACACAAACATCAGGTCATGTGACTTCCGCAGCTGGCTGGAAGTACTGATGTTAATTCATCAGGAGCTTAAACTGGAACAGAAAGCTAAGAACCAGAGAATGCTTAGAATCCTAATGCCCCAGGTGTCACATTTGACTTATAAATTTTGATTGGAATAATATCAGAGTCAAAAGGAAAAGTAAACATGTACAGAAAACTGAGTTGACCTCAGTAAGGTTTGGACATCATTTATTTATGAATGAATAAAATTATTAAAAGAAGACTTACTGAGATGCTAAAACATAAAATATGCAATGAACCTTTTCACCATTTCTCACTATTTTAGTTAAAAAAAGAGATCCTTAACAGAGTCACTAAAACGAACTACATGCATATTTTCAATCCCTAACTTTTGGCATCCCCCTTGATTCATGACCGGTGCATGTACAGTACCTGAGTGATGCATGCCCCGGTGAAAGCCACAATCACAGCCACTACGTTAACAGTTAGCTGAAACTGCAGGAACTTGGAGATGCTATCATACACGTTTCTCCCCCACATCACGGCCTTCACTATGCTGGAGAAGTTATCGTCGGTTAGGATGATATCAGACGCCTCCTTGGCTACATCTGTCCCAGCAATTCCCTGTCCGGCAGGAGAGAGAGCATCCATTCCAACCATGCCGGAATCATAACATATACCAGGGTCATTCAAAGAAGACTATTTCATAAATATTTAGATAACCAGTAGTGTCGGTATAACTACACTGATAAAGGGAAAGTTAGCAAACGGAACCTCAGTTTTACATGAATAATATAATTTCCTTCTGAAATCAAATTATTCAGATAAAACTAAACTGATGATATAGGGATGTTATAAGTCTGTAGCATCAGTCCTGTCTGTCAGAGTATAACGACATGTTTTGGGTATAGTCACACGTTTGTATGACACCCATAGACAAAACCCAGGGGAGATTTCTCCCATAAAGTGTCTAAATGCTTAGATATTTCACCAGAGACAGAACAGACAAGACCCATACCAAAGATACAGCATAATCACAATGTCTCCTCTCAATTATTACCCTTCAACTCAAACAGAAAAATGACTATTTTAGCACAAAATTTTATAGAATCATATATTTTTGTGGGGAGAAGTGGGGATAAGAGGGGAGTCTTTAGCTTTGATGGAGCTCCCCATCAGAAACGTTGTTTACCCAATCTGGACAGCAAGGGGCACTCCCGTTCCATGACATTACCAAAAAGGTGAAGCATGAGAACTGGTTACTAAAGCCTATGAAATCTATAGGGTAAGAGTATGGTTGTCAAATGGGCTCCATATGGAGGTAGTCACAATTTCCAGGTACTAACACTGAACAGGATACAATCTGGTACTTTATTCACAGACAAAACTGTAGGGCCCCAAAATAAGAAAAAGAACACCAGGTATTTGTTTTTTATTTGTATGTTACTATGTGTATGAAGTTCTATAAGCGCAGTCATTTGTTCATATGTTTTTTAAGTTTTATTCATTGTTATTTGTAAGAATCATAAGTTTTGCCTTATAAAAATAGAAACTGTAACGGAGCTCACCAGCTTGATTTTGCATTTAGTACAATAAATAGGATTATTTAAAAAGTGACACATAAAAATTATTTCTTTATACTGTCAAAAGATGTAAGATTAGCTATAAAATGTATCTTGATTAGCACAGCTCCCTACCATGGCGAATCCCACGTCGGCTTTCTTCAAGGCTGGCCCGTCATTGGTCCCGTCACCTGTCACCGCCACCACCTGCCTTTGGTCTACTAGTGTGCTGTCAATGATTCCTGCAGACAATAGTGAATGGCTCTACCACTGATCAGCGCAAGACCACAAATGCTTACAGCAACAGGCTTTTACATCAAAAGAGAGTCAGAGTTATGCTAATCGGCTACACAGGCAAGGACATCCATCCATCCATCCATCCTTCATAACCGCTAATCCAATTAAGATACAACTACATTTATTTCTAAACATCCTAATTGACCCACAAAGCAAGATAACAGCCCAGGTAAGCCCTACCCTTAACCAAGGTGTGCTTGTCAGTTGGAGAAGACCTTGCCAATACCCTTAGCCGTGGCCAGATTTTATCGATGCGCTCTTGTTCTACCTACGATGGAAACCCAACGGAATATTAGAATCAAAAACACCATTCAGTTTCAGGAACTTGTCAATAAAAAAATGGTGCTAAACATTCAAACCCCATTCATGAAGGAGGGTGGGATTTCAATCCGCGATGCATAAGACAACAGGACTTCCCATGATGCCATTCCATAGCTGCTTTAGCTTGCCTAAGCTAAATTTAGTGAGATTAGTTTCTCGATAGTTATCGCAAGACAAAATAGCAGAGCCTTGCACGCGGCTAAATTAAGGTTAGGCAAGTTAAAGCAAAGACTGTTATGTCGCCCTTTGCCGTGGGGGGTACCTCTCCTTTGGAATTGCGAATCCTCCTGTTGAACTCTTTCCCGTCGATGCACAGAAAGTCCTCCCCAGGCTGAATGATGCCACACTTAATGGCGATGGCACGGGCCGTGTTGATGTTGTCCCCGGTTACCATGCGCACCGTGATTCCCGCACGCTGGCACTTCCGGATGGCATCAGGCACCTACACAGAGAGGACAAAGTATTTCATTTATGTGCAAGTCATTTTTGTGCAAGTCATTTATGTATTTTTAGTAGAAGGTTGCAAAGTCTTCAATGAATTC
>JAODKN010000104.1:27091794-27115413 GCA_026774425.1 Petrocephalus zakoni | reverse complement strand
AGCCTATCCCGGAGCCTTTCCCGGAGCCTTTCCCGGAGCCTATCCCGGAGCCTATCCCGGAGCCTTTCCCGGAGCCTATCCCGGAGCCTATCCCGGAGCCTATACCGGAGCCTTTCCCGGAGCCTATCCCGGAGCCTACGGACACACGGCAGGGAACACACCAAGATGGGGTGCTAGCCCATTACAAAGCACACTCATGCACCATTCACTCACACAAACACACCTGTGGGCATTTCAGTGACTCCAATTAGCCTCAGCATGTTTTTGGACTGTGGGGGGAAACCCGGGTAGCCAGAGGAAACCCCATGATGACATGGGCAGATTCAAACTACACATACATGGAACCCTGGCAGACAAAAATGGAAAGTGGAACTAAATAATATTCATAATCTTCCAGTACATTAAGAAAAATAATAATTTTATCAGTCATTAGTCAAACCTTTGGCAGCATGTTATTATCATCATCATCAAGAGATGATCCACAATGAATCATTAACACCTCTTACGGCACTTGACAGGTATGAATATCCTTAAACCAGTGTTTATTTGAGTTTACAGTTTAGTCAGGCATTGCTAATCTATCAATATTTCTAAACAAAAGTGCTCAACCACTAATTTGTGTTCAAAATATTTGGCTAGGATAAGTACTTGATTACTGATACAAGGCATTTAGCTCTGAACAAAAAAAACAAAAATAAAAGTAGAGACAAAACAAAATAGACAATTTCAATAAAACATGGTCATGTAGTACTTCTCTTGCAGTTGGATAGGCATCTTAGGTACAAGAATACTCTGGAATATAATCTCACTGACTAAAGTAAATAAAACACTTTAGCAGAATATCAGATAAGAAACAGACATTGTCCACCCAGGAAGACATTGACATAATCAGACAAGGAAAGCGTGGAATGGAACCTTCTGATTGGTGTATTGAGAATGCCAGCAGCTGGGGCCCTGAGCTTATCCCAGAAGCTACAGGCGTAAGCCAGGGAACAACCCAAGATGGGGTGCCTTCCCATGATAGGGCACACTCACACACCATTCGCTCGCACATGCACACCTATGGGTGATTTGGTAACTCCAATTAGCCTCAACATGTTTCTGCACTGTGGGGGGAAACCGGAGTACCCTGAGTACCCACGACGACACATGGAGAACATGCAAACTCCACACATGTGATACCATGGCAGAGACCCGAACCCTGGTCCCCAAGGGGTAAGCCAACACTGCTAACCACTGCTGTGATTCTCCAGGAGCCATAAAGGTAAACACAAAAAGAACATACCCTTTTTCTCTTTTTTTTCCTCCTCCTCACCACCAGCACCTAGCAGCGTGAAGATGATTCCTGTCTGGGAGTTGACCCCTACGGCCGTGACCACCATTCGTCCTGAGCCTTCCATCACGTGGGTGCCTGGGGAGGCAGCAGTCAATGGAGGTCACAGGGAAGGCTGCACATGAACAGCGACCTCCGAGATCCTGTCTACACCCACATTTGTAGAAGACAATTTTAGTCTATGTTTTGCAGGGCATCATCATCTTCATTCTCAGTATTGCATGTCTATGTTTTTAACAGTATCTATATCTATGCTCTCAAGAGCACCAAAAAAATTAAACCCCTTCTTAGGACTCCAAGACAATGTAAATGGGTTGTAAAAGCTGCACCAACCAGAGAGCAGCATGGGGTCCTTGTCTGCTGATTTCCGTACATGGTCAGATTCCCCCGTCAAGGAACTTTCGTCAATCTTCAGGTCATTCCCTTGTATCAAGATTCCATCAGCCGGAAGTAGGTCACCTTTGATTTCAGAAATAATGAGATGGCAAAATATATCTAACTCCTTAGAAAAACTTTCGGACATGAACCCAAAAGCCAGCAATGATACAAAGAAATACCACTGATATCTAATGGTTTTCTTCATCAAGAAATTAAAACGTAGGCAACCTATTTGGTCCTGTTAGAGCAGGCAAAGAGACAAACATTCTGGATTCACTGGACTATCAAATGTCACTGGACTATCAGAATATTGGTTATCAAGATATTGCTATCAGTATGATATTTTTAATTTTTCCCCAAGGTCTCTCTTCAAAACTGTTTGTCTGAATCCTTCTCTAAACTAACTTTATGGTGGCATTGAGACTGCTCCCCTATAAAGCAGGGGTATTCTCCTTCAGAAAGCAGGCCGAGCAGTGAGGATGGCCTAAGAGGTATAGATTCATGTGGAACCCAAGGTACAGATGACCATCTTAAGAGTATCAAATGGGTCTTCTCTTCATTAATTGTGAACCGTTTCAGGCTATGAAACAGGAAACAAAGAAACATAAATTTCAATTTTTAGCCTAAAATACTCACCGTACTTCACTTGTGCAATATCGCCGACCAAAATCTCGGCCACGGGTATCTGTACGACAGTCCCGCAGCGGATGATGGTGAACTTCTGCTCCTGCTCAATGCGGCTTTGCAGACCCCTGAACTGCTTCTCCTTGCTCCAGTCATTGAAAGCGGTGACCAGGACTACACACACCACAGAGAGTAAGATAGCGGCTCCCTCTATCCAGCCAGCCTCTGCCTCGCCCTCATCCTCAGCACCTGCAGTGATACTCCCACATGCTGGGGACACACAAGCAAGAGAAGTTGCAGAACCAATCGGACCTTACACACATATACACACAAAATGACACTCATGAGACATAATTTCAAAAAGCCAGTACACACACACACAGGGGTGCATACTTCTGCACACACATATACACACTGTAGCTCTTACAGCATTACGGTATTTTAGTTTTTCTATTAACACACATCCCAGAGAGGATTTGAGAACCAGCGGTGACAGGCTGTTGCTCTCAAAGACTAAGATAAGTTTGGAACTAATTATCTTGTGTTTCAGACCTTAATTTGTAATGTGTCTACCCCTGTGTGGCTCAATCTTCTGCTGGAAAGGGCTCCCGGCGGAGCTGCTGTGTGAATCGGTGATGCGGTGCGGTACGAGACCTCCGTCCCGCCGGAAGTGCGGGGGGGTGGCAGAGGGCTGCTTTCTACGGAACCGTAGGGTAGATTAACAACCCCCATTACAAGGAACTTGCTGATGAGTAAACAGTCTAAATGAGCAAATGTTGGGTGAACAGGTTGTAGATGTACTTTAGATGCCTAATTAGCTATGTGGAAGAGCCTAGTAATTAAGTTATTACAAACTCCTGTATCATTTCTTATTTGGAGGTCACATCAGAGCACATATAAACCAATGAATATTACTGTCTATGTGACTCCTGACACAATTAGTCTAACAGCTCAAAGACAAGGTATATTAAAATAAAAACATCAGAACGGTGTTGTTCATTCGCATTCTTACTTTCCTTGATCTCATTCCTCTATTCAGCACTTTATTTATTACGACTTACATAAGCAAGATGGAAAATGGATGAAACTGGAATAGCAGGAGACCCCCCCCAACACACACAGAGACATCATGCAATGTTTTTACAGACCAAAATCTGACCTACAGCCCTGAGGCCACACACTAATAATGTTAAATTAAATATTGGCTACACTTCCTATCATCCAAATTATAATATATATAATTTCTTTTCTTTAGACCACACCTCCAGGATCCAGACGTCTGTTTGTGGCATTTCCCCCATGCTGTGAGCGTTTCCACCCACAACCAGAATGTACGTGGCTGGATGGACTGGTGTACCTAAGTTGCTCCCTGTGCATGCATATGTTTCCAGACATTCAGGGCCTTTCTTTGCCTTGTGCCCTGTGCTTCACCCTCCTTGTTCACGCGACCCTGTTCTGGATACGAGGCAGGATGATGGGGGGGGGGGGGGAGGAATTTGTGTTTTAGTGTGAGGCTGCTGTCCGTGGTGCTGATGCTAGTTATAACTGGATATCAGACTATAGTTAGAGGCCAACACAAGCTAGTTTTTTAAAAAGACAGTTGCTTTGTATATAATTATCTGTAATGACACTTAATAATGATATTTTGAATGTAAACCAATAAAGCTTCTCTGAAACCCTCAGCAGGTTTTCATTCTAAATAATTTTTAGCGCTTGGTTATGCCCATTTATGAAACTTAAGTAAAATTAACATTATATACTTGTTCGTGACATTCAAATAATGGGTTCAGACTGATGCATATGGAAATATGTTTTGTCTATTTGTGTGCAGGAATAATAAGTGAGATTTTTGTTTCAGAATTTTTCAGTGAACCAGTTTGCAGCAGATATGATTGTGTGTAAAGAAACACAATAACCACATATATTATCATAAAAAAAACATTGTGAAAGCTGTTGGATATAATTCAACCTTCAAACGCATGCAAAAATTGATGACTGACCAACTGATGGTGTTAATGCCTCTACCATCATTGTGACTTTTCCAGCAATGTGGTCTGCTCTTTCTCACTCAGTCTGTGTACAAAGTGCACACTACACAAAGTACAAAGTGCAGCAGTGTTCTTACAAGTAGCAACTACTATATTTTTCATAACAAATGGTTAAAAGAGGGCTTCAGAGTCTGGTTCCTCAGAGGCCAATAAAGACTCCTTGATGTTGGGTGAGAAACCCATTTTTGCAGCGCAGATGGGTGTATGGATGCACTTCTCTTGTCAAGGCGACAATGCCTTACACTGGATCGTGTGAGGCGTCACATGACAGGTCAAATAAAATGACTTCTGCGGGCCTGTGTGTGGCCACTAAGGAGATGCTGGTGATGAAATACGCAGATCTGGTCCAGGACAAACAGGTAGACGTGGGAGTAAAAGCTACTTACATTCGCTCTCATCCCCTGGGGGCTGATAGAAGGAAAGGCCCAGTGAGATCAATGCGGCTATCTCCAGGATAATAAGCGTCACGTCCTGTAGGGCCTCCCATACTAACTGCAGGAACGTTTTTGGCTTCTTTGGAGGAATGAAGTTTTCTCCGTAGATGAGTTTCCTGTCGTTAATGTCAGACGCAGCTCCAGACAACCCTACAAAAAAGGTGAATTTATAGTCTATGATGCCATTGCAGAACTTATTATTAATAAATGGATCATAATTGAGACATAGTCAGAAAAAATCACCAAGTCACTGTGAAACAAGAAATATTACCTGTATTGTTTTATGTGTGACTCTGCTCCACCGTGACTATGGTTTGACCCACCATGCTGATGAGGCACAAGTCTGGTGCTGAGTAAAATCTAGCCCCCTCAAAAGAATGCCACACTTGGTTGTGTAATTGTAAATATCCCCCCCCACACCACCTCTGTCTCATGCTAATTCTGCACCAAAGTCCAAACAGGAAACAATACTATTTTGCTGGCTTTCTAGGCAAGCAATTCAGAAAGATTGTTATGTTGCTCTCAAACACCAGACTGTGTCACCCTGCCTCTTCATGTATAATAGTAGCGATTAAAGCTCTAATAAGTCATATTATAATCATTAAAAAGATGGAAAGCAGTGTTATCGTACTGGATCCACATTATTGCTATTAATAACAAAAAAATGTTGACAAGATCATTTTATATTTGACTCTGCCTGAACAGCTCTCTCTGGTAATTATAATTAAGAACATAAGCATCACATTTGCAGAGCATTTTCACCAAAACAACAAACATGTACAATGGGTTAAACCAGTGACCCACAGAACTATTTTTGGATGCGACCACAGTTCTACATCGCTGGATAATTTATAAGGCACAATCTGTGCTTTGTTTGGAGAGACAAGTACCAACAGAATAAAGAGGAGAGACAAAGTGTTCTCGATATTCTAACGCCAAATATTGAAGTATGGATTTTGCATGTCAGGCAGAATGAACAGAACTTTCTACAGTTTACTCTCATTTTAGTGTGGCTGCCTTGTGCGAATATCAAATGTTACATTTAGACATTTCACTTTCTCAGTCTCACTCATTTGCTTTTATAGAAACACACTTACATGAATACATTCTCTGGGTGTTGCGTACTGAAGTAATATTCTCAGTAAATATCAGCAATTTCAGTAAAGTGATGCACCAAGAGTCTTAACCCCAATGACTCTGCATTGTGGGGTCCTGCTGTTTTCTAATGCGAACTGAAGTTCAGTCCTTTTGGTAATGCAGACTAAACACAAGACAGTCCCCAACATAAAGATAAGTCTGCGCACATAGAGAATTATCAGCAGCTCTTTATGTGTCAATGCATGTCTCCCAAAACATATAGGGAGTTCCCCCATCTACCATCAGCAGGACGTTTTTCCACATTATACTACTTTCTGTGAGTCATTTGTCATATGAAGGAGAAATATATTAAACTAAATGCCACTAACCAATACTACTAATACTAACCAGTTCATCCACATGCAATTATACTCAAGGAAGATATCTGACCAAATATGTAGCCAAATCACCTGTATAATACGCATTATCATGGCAAGGTCACATTCAGATATACAAGCTAGGCGTTAACAGATGGATGTAACTAATATAGTAGAGAGCGGGCAGCTTTGCCAAAGGGACCCAGGTGTGCGGCCAGGATGGATGCGGTTTCATCAGCAGCTGGGCAAACCAGACAGGGCACAGTGCTTGTTTGCCCGAGGCCCAGATAAACACAACAGGGGTTAGCCGCCATTCCAGCCGCTCATGCAGTCTGGTGGTGTGACTGACCCAGCAGAGGATTCTGCACCCAGAATTGGCACCGGAACGATGGTAGCTGGACGACAGTAAGCCTCAGCCCCTAAGGCACCATTAGCTCATCACACAGTGCGATATTTAAAAAGCCAGATGATCCCTGAAAATCCATTTTCGTTAAAAAAAAAAGAAAGCTGCACGTTATGTGTCTTTCGATTGAAGTCACGTGATGAAGAGTGTTCTTTTCTGCAGCCGGCACTCTGAGAACATAATTAGCAATTTATCATTATTTGTCATTGATAGTTTGGGACCTAGTGGGAAATTAGCAGTAGTGACCCTTCAGGTGAGCCTGGCCCTTCAGGAACTTAACTCATTCTGCCAGTCATGCCAGACACTTCCGATAATATCCATCTTTATAAGCTACTGAAATGCGAAACTGTGAATAATTTGTAAATAAACTGTGCCTAATTTATCTGAATAATGGCATCCTTTAGACAAAAAAGCAACAACAACAAATGAAATTTAAGAATCTCCTACCATATGAAGGTCCCATGTAAAGTATTTTCTTTATTATTTGAGTGCACACATTTTATGTGTGATTCAACCTTGGGGGCCTTAAGATGATTATTTATCTATACCGCGATAGGAGTTCCCCATTTTCTCAGGGCTGTGTGAGTCTTATTCTTCCATACCTCTTTCAGGATGAACCGGCCCAGCATCTCAGGGATCATCATCTGATATTGTGAACGGACGGCCCAATTCAGGGTTCTTTAAGTCCTGGTTGTCCCTTTCATATGATGTACTTAACCAAGCATAAGTAACAAGGGAAATCAGATGTTAAATGTGTTATTTTTAAGTAATGTATGAATGTGCGTATCTTGGGAACATTGATATAGTAGCAATATTGTCGGCAGAAACAAGGGAATAAATATGGGGAAGCATGTTCTTAAAAACCCGCAGGAGTTCAATATCCTCCATTAATTCAAATTACATCAATACTTGACCGGGTCCTTCAGAATATAAAAAAACATTCTGATCAGCCTGACATATTTATACAAATTATAGATCAAGTAGCAGTGTCTCCTGTAGACATCTTCATTTCAAAGATTAATTAAAACTTAAGATTACACTCAACCCCCCCAAAGGGAAGTAGGGTAGCCTCACCGCAAGGGCGAAAAAGATTTTAGCCTCAGCCCTCAGACATACTGATTGACACTGCTGATTACTGGCAATAATTACATAAGACATGTCAAAGAGCAAAGTATATTTCATGTCTGAATGAAGCACCGAAAGCCTTGTTAGCATAGTTATTGCTCCTCTGAGTACATGTGGCCAACATGAAACAGGAGATAAGATCCACGCCTGCATATAGATTATGGCTGAAAATCAATACATCGACAGAGTGTTTAGTCTGCTCTGCACATTTCACTCAGATAAAGTGCCCCATGGCCCACAAACCTGTAAGCATTTAAAAATTCACACGCACACACATCCTCCACTCACACACTCATCTTTAATAAAGACTCCGAATGTGTGCTGACAGCAATGAGCACAGAGCCATTTTAGCCTTTAAGAAATATACATAATCTCTCTTTCGCATGCCTTAAAATGATTGAAGGGTTGTTTGTTATTCTGTAGCACCTGTACAACCAGCAGAATACTGCTCCTCACTGGATTGAATTTTCTATTGACATTTAACAACACAGAGTTTAACATTCAGGGGCAAAACTGCGATTTTATTTTCACTAGATTCTATTTATTGACCTACTCTATTCTCACTTCAAGACCATGTATATATGCAAATGCACGAGCATGCTTAACTTCTTTATATGTAGAGGTTATGTCAACGTAAAGCCCATCTTGTCATATATAATCACTGACGTTATTGCTTTTGGAGGACATAGTGAATGTCACTCTGAATGACTCAATGTTTCTGGTTAGCGCCTTTGAAGCAGGATTCTATCAGGCCAAACACTGGACGCAAGTTCATTAACAGGGCTGCCTTCTGCCCTGTTCTTGGGAGAAACTCAGAATAGGTGAGGAATACGTGAGGTCATATCACTGTCTGCTACATCACTGTGACCGACACCAACCTATTTTTTCCTGGAGACAGTGGGGATTCGGGCTCTCGAGGGGTCTCTGGAAGGACAGTCACATTATTATTAATTTGTGTGTGGAACCAGGACATCCAGCCGTGAATTCTGCAATGTCACATGTGCTGCAGATATAGGACCAATGAAAGTGACATATCTGAAGTGTACTGCAGATGGGTGTTTTACAATAAGTGCACCTCTGGTTTACAAATGACTCATGCAAGTTGACGTTATTACCGGATCGGTTGACATTGTTGTCCCGTTGCGAAATACTGCATGTATTGACACTTGCATTTTTTCTCAGTGTCTAAAAATAGATCGCCATGGAAACACAGAGTATGGCACCGGCATGGCTGAAGCTGATGCAGCCTGCGCGGTGGCTTCCGCTAGCTTAAGAGCGCAGCAGACAAGAGGAGGGTGTTGAAACCAATTGCCACATTATCCGGCTTACTTTGACGCCTGGAAAAAGAAATAAAAAAACTATGCCTCCCGAGAGTGAATTACTGGCACTCTTTGACAGCTAAGTGTGCAGAACCCCAGACCTGCCATGACCAACGAGAGCTGGCCTCTGACGGAAATGCCCATGGAACTGGGGAAGCCAGGTTTGAGAAAGATTGCCAAAGGACAGACAGAGGACTGCAATCCACACCTCTCCAGCACCCAAATTAGGACTCGGCACCCCCTCACCTGTTCTCCTGTTTCACTTAGCTCAATCCATCGTGTCTATTGACACCTCTAGCATCACATGGAGAAATGACAACATTAATACCTCAGACACAGCAGTTAGATCTCCTGGCCTAAAAATGTCAAGCTAAGTGGTTTTACATCATACCTACAAGGTAGCAAAAAGTAGTTTCCATAGATATGTACCATAGAACACTGAGTATTGGATAGGATAGGTTATAACAAATGCCAGGGTGCAATAAACCATATATGTGCTCGTTTTTATAAAGACGGATTTTTCATAAAAACAGCTTCATTTGGAACAAGCGTCAAAATCCCTGCTGTCTTTTGAAGGCATCTGGGATGACATCTGTCTGTAATCTTGATAAATCTCTGTGATTACAGCACCCATTCCAAGCATGCATCTTTTTCCAGCAGATGAAATTGGATCAGGTTGGTAAGAGTCAAGAAAGGTCACGAGGGGGATAGGGTCACGCTCCGTTGATTGCAATGCGGCAGTGATTACCGCTGTAATGTTAATTATAACAGCACAGGACATTACTCAGTAAAAAACAGGGCCTGATTACTCAAGATATTTTACAGCCCCACACAGTCACAAAATTCTAGCCGTGGCTTCATCCTTCTGACCAGCACTGGTCATCAATTAGCAGCTCGTTACCTCAAATGGAGGTGGAGGTTAAAAGAATGCAAAGCCCAGAAAGATCTCTAGCTGGAGAAATGTGTGAAAATTGTCTCTTTCGATAAAAGCATCAGCTAAATGGACTGAAATGTACTTACTACTTTCTCAATTAATTGTTATTTCCAGCATCGTCCGGATTTATAATTTTTAATTTTTCTGCACTACTGATCTCTCTCCATCTGTGGCTTACCATTGTTAGTCTAAAATACAGAGAGAGGAGCAAAAAGCCGTGAGAATACCACGGAAAAAGTTTCATGCAGATAATTATTTTATTTAATCATACAGTGCCTTATACAGACTGTCCCCGACACCTATTGCCGTGAGAAAGTACTGTACTGTATGACAGCGTGACCATCCCAGCTTCACACACATCTCCAAGTCTCATTCTCCAACTTAAATGTCAGTGTCATTATCCCATTTCTGACGTACAACCTGGCCAGTGATAAGTCAGTGAAAGTCTCTAGAAGGACCACAGGATATGCAAGAGATGATTCCTCCTATTGTTCAAAACATTTTCTCAAATGATGACCGGCATTGAGATATACCAGAGATGAAGAGCTAAGCGTCCACACAAGCAGCCGAGTAACAATGTACACAACCCATCTGCTGGCGTGTGTGTTGTGCTGTTTGCATCTGTGTCATATAGGGCTTCAGACCTGGGCAAGCTTCCTGTTTCACTGAAAATGCTACTCAGCCCCACAGAATACTTCAGGACTATGTTCTAACCTTTCAAAAAGCCATGTCCTAAAATAAGATCTTGCACATGTGCTGCAGTGTGTTGAGAATGACCTAATCTAGACCTCACTAGCATAATTAGTCAAAACACTACTATATGATTTAAATCCAGGGCTGACAGGTCAGTGCCTGAATTATTACTTTTTCTCATGTGTGGTGAATCTCAGGCAGCTTTGTAATGCCCTGGAAAAGCTAGCAGAGAAGAACCGTGGCACTGGAAGTCCAGCACATAGACCGAGAGTTAAACTATGACTATAGGTGGTCATGTGTTCAGACCTTTCAGCATCCATCACCCAAAAAGCACTAGTTGCCTCATTGTTATGGTTAACTGGCCACTAATAGCCCAGATACATGCTTTCCAGATGGATCTAGATGAATCAGCCACGTCTGGGAAGTAACAATGAACATCTGGTGACAGTTTCCGGCTGTCAGCGAACATCTGGTGACAGTTTCCGGCTGTCAGTCCTTTTCCTTTCACTGGGAAATACTAGCCTGTATAATTGCTTAATAAATCTGTCCGTCGGTAAGTGACATGAGGAACTGAGACGAAAAAGACCTTTGGAAACCTTTGTATTAGACACCTTGTTCAGTGTAGATATGTTTGTTCCCGTCCAGTTTAAGGCTGTGTTTCAGACGCACATAGTTACCTATAACATCTCTGCACGCACTCATTCATGCCGCCACTCTGCCCCCTCACTCACACTTTTCTCACTGAGCTGCCCCATTCCCTCCATACTTAATCGCACTCCATCAAGCATTCCATCACTCAGAAATTCTCCTGTTACCGCTTTGTCACCCCTCTGTTTATACCGTCACTAATACCTGTCACCAATTATCAATTCAACAATTGAGCTGATAATTAAATTCAACAATCAATTCAACAGGAACAATTATCAATTCAAAAAAATTAATCTGACATACACTCTTTTTATACATTTGACTATAAAACTAATAGAAAAGTAATTTCCTACATTTTTAAAGAATGAATGAAAAAGCTGTTTATGCAAGTCTACAGGGGTCACCCCTCTCTTAATGACAAAAATACCCCATTCAGATCTCATAAAAACAGTGACTTATCAGGGACCCCACCGGGTTCCATCTTAGGTCCAATGTTATTCCCTTTCCAATTAAAATTGTAATTTTCAATAAACACAAACCATTTTCTAGCGTTTTTCAATAGCCATATCTTCTTATACAGAACTCCTTTCTGGCTCATTTTGATCCCATCATGGTCCATTTGACCTCATACCTTAACATTATCTCCTTTGAGAACAGCCTCCTCCATTGTGCTGCTAAATGGTACTGTTTGTATCTTTGGCCTACGCTGGTGAAGTGAGCCATGTCAACATGTTTACCAACTTAGCCATTAATCTCTCCTTAATCTTAAATTTATTGCAACTAAGTGTTTTGTATGTGGTCTCTAGACAAATAAAAATACAATTTTATTTCAAGATATTTGCTTTCAGCTGTTGATCATATCATATTATATCATACCATACCATACCAGGTCATACCATACCGTACCATACTATACCATACCATACCATGCCATACCAGGCCATACCATATATCACATAGCTCCATATGTTGTGTGTATTATGTGCAATTTTAGCCATTTTTAATTGTGCTTTAGATGTATTGACTCATCACATACACGCGGGGATCTAGATATAACAAACAGATATGACTTCAGCAGGTCAAAGGAAACATTAATCCTATTGAAATCTGTTTCCATGTATTTTAATAGAGAGCAGCCCTGAGTTGGGCCAAACTCACCCTCCGTTGAAGATGTCTTCAGCCGCCGGCAGAACCCGTCCATGTCCCCATAGTCTTCCTGGATTTTGGTGACGGCCTCCACACCCCGCAGCTCCATGAGCGAGCGCAGCTCCATGAGCGAGCAGCCGAATTCGCTCGCATGATTGGCCTCGTTTCTTTGGTTCTTTGTGTGGAAGTCGCTGTTGGTCATTTCCCCCATAGTGGCCAGTATTGCTTTCAAGTCAGTTTACTCAGAAGCAGACAGCAAGGTTACAAAAAAAAAAGAAAAAGATGATGACTCGGATTGGATCAGCGAGAAATCCTTAATCCAGATTTAGAGCTGGATGGAGAAGAGAATCCAGTAAAGGCCGTGGAGCTAAGAGGAAGGATCCCCCTGGTTTAGGAGAAGAAGGCATAAGACCATCCAGGTGCGCTGAAGCCGTCTAGCTGAGTCTTGCTCTCAGGGCTGCAGTCCAGCACCGCTACACTTGTAGCTACCCATTCTGCTGCTCCGGGGCCGCAGCTACCTACATGTTAATACCCTCCATCATTCCTACAGAGAGAGAAACAGACAGAGAGTCCATCATAGCATCTGCTTCCAAGCCACAAAACAGGACTGTGGTTACGTTCATAGTGGGCCCCAGCATCAGTAGAGCAATGGAGGGAGCCATTAGAACCCGGCATCGGTACGGGCGAGTTTGTGTGAAACCGCGAGCAGCGCTCAACTGCAGCAGATGACCTGCCATGCTTTGATCAGCCCTGGGAGCCAATGTTTAATAAGGCAGCTCATGAATATCAGAGCCACGCAAGACAAAATGTTCCTCTGGTTTAGCGTCGCGTGCGTTTCAGACAGCAGCCGCACAATCAAAGCAGCTCACTGCTGTTCACATAAACATTGCCTACATACTGGTGCTGGAAAACGTGATCACTAGTCGAGTGATGGATACTCAGCTTTGATGACTGTTTAGTGAGTGATACCAAGATCAATAAGGTCAATGTCCTCCTGATTGCCCAATTAAAACTAGAGGAAATGGGCTTGACTGTGCAAAGCACATACACTATGCACATTAAAGAGTCACACGTTGATTTTAACCAACATGACCAAACATTTACATTCACAATCTCCACCACATGGATTTCACCCAAAATAATATGTCCACAATGTCCATTATTGCATTACATTGGGAATATTTCCAAATTACTTACTCCAAAGATCTTAAATCCTTTGTATTAATATCACTTACTATATCTATATTTCTATTTCTATATATACATAAATAATAAATTCAAAATGAATTCAAATACAAACAGTAAGCCTACTATCTTAATCGACAGTCCTAACACCCCCAATGAAGTGGCCAATATATATTATTCCACTGGAAAGACAATACAAAATTATCAACAAATCAATTTGCTAAGTGATTTGGAAAAACCTACAGTGTCTTTGAATTATATTGGATCATTTGATGCTGGCCATTATCCATTTCTGCGATGCCACTTTAGACTAATATATCACTTCCTCTCATTTATACCATCCTTATATCTCTTCATTTCCATTTTTTGCATGTGTCTCATAATATGCAGTTTTTTTCACAAAAGAAAAAAACGAGGCCAGAACACGCCATGTTTATCAGCCCAGGTCTGTGTTCCACCTGCATCATACAGATGTTTCTGCTGCTAACAGTACTCTCGTTTCATTTGCGTCTGTTTTCAGTGGTCTGAACTT
The DNA here is from genome assembly GCA_026774425.1 of Petrocephalus zakoni. Lineage (NCBI taxonomy): Eukaryota > Metazoa > Chordata > Actinopteri > Osteoglossiformes > Mormyridae > Petrocephalus > Petrocephalus zakoni. The sequence goes on along the minus strand of JAODKN010000104.1, from coordinate 27,101,157 downwards.
TTCCAGATCTAGGAGATATTTTGTTTCCTGTAAAGACACAAAGTCTTAATTACCCTGGATAATTAGGCTTTTAATCCCTGTAGCTCACAGTTTGATAAAAAGACGATTATTTGTTTTTCATTATAAAGAAATTAAGACATTGAAAAATAGTACGAGATTAAGATTAAGATTACAGTACGCTTTATTGATCCCAGAGGACAGTTCTGGAATGTATGAATCCCAGCGAGCTTTACTGTAATTATTATTTAGCCAGATGTGTACTCTGTCGGGGGAGCGCTCTGAGATGTTTCCCCAACATGAGCAAGATGTCTGCAGGGTGCTTACTCTTTCTGCAGCCGTATCTTTGTCTTCATAGCTGATGCTTCTACAAGCACTGAATTTCATTTCACTCAAGTAACCATCGCATATAGCTCGATGACCAACAAACCAGCATTCACAGACACTGAGATCTTGACAGTAAGAGAGACAGAGCCCAGTTGTTCATCTCCTTTTCCTGGGATCAGTTTCAGGCTCTCAGGTAGGAAGACGGCCCAAAAGCAGGAGCGACAGGCCACACGTGTTACACTTTGCTAATTACAGACATCGGTTCATCAGTCTCCATCCCATTAGCAGAAAGTAAATTTGAGCGCTTTTAACCTTCCTGCATCTTCAGGCCATGCATATTACTGTTATTATACAGGGCACAGCAAGGCCTTCAGCACAGGAGAATCATCTGCCCTCAAGCACATCTCTGTGTGGGCACTCATCCACACATGGATGAATATGTACCATGACCACAGGCATCATCAAAATAAATTTATAGCACAAACAGTAAGCCTGCTAGCTTAATGCGCTGTAATAACATCCCAAATGAAGTGGCTGGGAGGCTTGTAGTGAAGACTCACAGTTCAAATTAATTGAGTGCATTATAAAAAACGTATATTCATCCGTCCAGCCTTCTTCTATTCTGGTCAGGGTCGTGGGCGGGTGAGGGGTGAACAGACCAATAGAAATGCATCAATTATTCATTTTGCTATAATCCATACACAATTACAGGAGGAACCATGGAACAGGAAGTTCACGGAAGGAATTTTCCAGAGACCAGCACATCACAGTAATTTCAAGAAGATATTGAAAAATGTATCAAATTACAGAGCACCCTGAGATGATCCCATATGGACCATAGCCAACAGACATTTATTATTATATTGTAATAAAAAAATGTGTATTTATTAGAATTAGAATAAATTGAAGTAACTGGTGAAGGGCTGCTTGGGTAATTTCTAGACCAAGCCTACAAAGAGCAGCTCTGCAGAATGATACGGGCGATTAGATAATGACATTAATCTGGTCAACAGTGAGGATGTAAGGATCCAGGCCGATGGTGTAGTCTGAGAGGTGAGGTCGTACTGACGATGGCTGACATACTTAGGGTAATAAACAATAGCTGGCATATCTGTGATCTTTTTTTAGGGTTGTTTATTTTCTATTTTCTGGGATTGTTTTTCTCAGCCGGTGAAATGACAGCTTGATTTTCTAAGAATCCGAAAAGTGAATCCTGACATTTTGGATCTTGCTTTATATTCCTCTGCAAATGAGCTGCACTGCATCATCACTGTCCATCCTTGCTGTTTTATTAGAATATCAGCACAGCATGGAGACAATAACCCTGCATCTAATGGACTCCTACACAGAAAAGTGAATACTGATCCATTATCACCCAAACGTATTTATCAGTCAAACGAAATGACTTTCCTGGGTCTGCTGTGCATCTATTACAATCCATACTCCCTGCAGGTATGGCTGCTTCCTTTCTGTCATCTGAGGTCTACTGTGGGCCCTCTAATCTGTCTTCATTTAGATCAAGTGCGAATCCACACCCAGGAAGCGCGGTGAGTCACATGGGAGAGCAGCGCGATGAGCCTCTGCCTGTTATGCTAGGAAGCCGAGAGAATTAGAATCCAGGAGGAATCATGACTCACAGCTGAGAGAGCAGCATGGATCCACACTGCATTTCCATAAAGGGGAGAACACTGTAAATTATTTAGGACCATTTATTTTATTTATTTATTTTATTAGACAGTTTATTTTTAACGTAAATTCCCCATACAACTTAAGTTGAACGCCAGGTAGTCCGGCTCTGTGGAGACCTGGCAATACTGCTAAAGTCATTGGAAGCATAATTAATTTATTATGGCACGACTATAAGACTATAGACTCAGTCAGGTAAGAGCTCCGATGTGGACTTTGCTTAAGAAAAAAAGCGTCTTGCATAGTAACTCACTTGAGCATAAAAATTACCTCCAGAACATCATGTCTTGGCTCTAGGGCATTTTACCAGCAAATCTCACCAATACATTACTAGTTACTATAATTTACTCAATGGAATATGAGCAAGGTCTACAAATGATCTCTATTTTGTCGATCCCCATTATGACTGAGGAATGTACGCCAAGCACTTCCCGTCACATGCCACAAATCTTAATACGGCAATACTGCTCGCGTCATCATATCGTCATTTTTTTGCTGTATACAGCCAACCGCTTAAACTGGACATGGAGTCGAAATACGTGTCACTGGAAGGCTTCCTATAGTAAGTCTGTTAGGGACGTTACAAGATTATGCAATTTTTGCACCGCAGCATGAATATCATCAATAATTAACGGCTGAAGGTCCTAAAGACTAGAATTGCCTGCTTAACTCTTACCCCATCCATCCCTCCATCCATCCATCCATGAGGGCAGTGTGTGGCTCTTCGGGCATCTGAACGAGGCCCTTAACGCCCAGCTCCATGAGTGCAGCTGCAGGAGGCCACCCTTTGCTGCCAGACTTGCCCTCATCTATATATGTGCCTGTGTGTCATGAAGGAAGGTGGGGGAGGCGGAAGGGGAATTCCCCCAAAGGGATCAACGAAGTCTCGTTATTGTTATTACTACTAACATCCATCCATCCAGCTAGAATGAGGCCATTTAAGCCAGTGTCTCTCAAACCAGTCCTTGGGGACCCTCAAGACTGTCCACATTTTTGCTCTCCCCCAATTCCCTGGGGGTCTCCATGGACTGGTTTGAGAAAAACGGATATAAACCATACATCTCTACAGTCATGCCACTGAAGGACAATGTGAACTTGCCCTCATGCTGTGCTGTCAAGACGAGTTTATCGAGACGCGTCCAGGAAAGCACAACCAAGACTTGGGTACGTAGTCCGGGATGGGAGAGCATGGGGCGAGTAGGTGGCAGACTGGATTTCAAGGATGTCGGATATACTTTCTGCATATATAATGGGACTGGATCCTACTGCAGGCCCCAGCCTGGACGTGCCTAATGACTCTGAATAAATGACAAACTCTTCAGCACATCAGTTCCCACTGCAGGTGTCACAGACTCACATTCAGACCCGCAAGACCATACATGCATTCTATGCTTCCTCAAGATAATGCCTAAAATAGGTCCTGACAGATTGGGGTTCCTGATCAGAACAATAAGCAACAGTGTTAACATTGACATTTCTTTGTAGATATATTTCCTATTTACATCTTAGGTTGCTTTGATGACATTCAGTACACATGAAAGACACAGGGCTAAGCTAACATAAAGGGTCACGTGTAGGATATTCAAGCAAGCCCAGGACATTTTAGAAGGAATAAACGAAAAGAAAATGTACAGCTACTAAACGAATTCCTTTGTTTGTCACCAATGTTATCGTTTCCCTCTGACACCCGAGGTGTAACATGCAGAACTTCAGAAGCAGAATTCCGACCACCTGTCAAATGAACCCTTTTATCTCTCTGTATCTTTTTCCTCTTTCTTTTCTTTTACACCATCTTCTTACACTCATTTACTCTCTAATTGTTTCTCCTGTTAAGTTGCTTGGCTTTTTCTTCCTCATTCAAGTCCTGATTTTCCTTCTTCTCTTTAGGGTACTCGAATTTGGCCTGGTCCCCTTCCAACACAGCGCAGTGCAGTGCTGAGGCCTGACACTTCTGCACTTCCGCCTTGGCGTGTGTGCGTGGAATTCGCATTTTCCACGTGAGGGTTTCCTCTGAGTTCCTCGTTTTTCTCTTTGTGACTCCACAGGCATGAGTCTGTTTCAGATCAAGTGGTTTAGTATGTGCATATGTGCTCTGTGATACATTCTGTGCAAGACAAAGACCCTGTTCTCCAGCAACAGTCCATTTGGTAAATGGTCATGGAAGATTGATGTACGGAATTATCCAGTTTACTATATTATTGCTTTGCCCCCCACTGTCTGCCCCATTGGCTGCAAGATCAAGCTGGGATACTGGAAGCACTGGCCCCTGGTGAATCTGCAACTGTCAAAAACATGGTTTATCATCCTTCTCCCATATGGAAGTGTGTACAGATGGCCGCATTGATTTGGGGACTGGTCCCCTGTGTACAGTCTCTAACAAATGGCGTATAGTTGAATTTGCACACAATAAGCACCTAACCACCAGTCTTACACGGCTGGAGTTGAATCCAGCCTGATGAGATAACAGCTGGCAAAAAAAAGTCATGTAATCATCGCATGTGTGTCACGCGATCGACGCATGTGTGTCACGCGATCGACGCATGTGTGTCACGCGTTTGGTGCCTCTGCCCGATATTTCCCAGAAACGATCGCTGTGAGACGTGGCTCTCATTCTTTGAACTCTGACGATGTAAATGTCAATCTAGTGCCCAAGTAGCTCAGGAAGTCCTAATTATAGGCAATACAGAAGATCATAGTGCACTTCATGATCTGCTACACAAAATGCTGGAAATACTTCAAATGCAGCAGCACACAGAGAAGCCTTGCAGACATAAACTACTGCTTTATTTGCCACAAAATTAATAAATAATACCATGCCGGTGGTTTTATCAAAAAATACCTAATGCAGCATCATGGGAGCCCTGAACCAAGGTAGAGCTACACCATGGATGGGAATCCAGTGCACTGCAGACCTACCATGCTCGAATTAATAAATCCCTAGTGATAGTGCTCTGCTCTGTGTCCTCCTTCTCCTGCATATAGGCCCTCAGCTACATCCAGGCATCTGCCTATCAGCAGGATCCAGCGACAGAATCAAAGGCTCTAGCTGAATCTGGTTTTCTGTATTCAAATTGTATCTCACTGCCCCACTTCCAGCAATCACCTGACCAATAAGCACTGTCCCCGAGTTCTTACCATATATAATGTATAATTATGAATATTTATATTACATAAAGTGAGCACATCTTCCAAACTTTCTGTCTGCTTCCTTCATTCTGTGTTCATTTCAGCCGTTTGCTTTTCATAGCGGCATTCCTTTCTCTTCATAGTTCCTTTCTCCTATTATTAGCATTAATGATGTCTGACTGATTGACTGGCAACGGCGAGTGATGGTTTCCAAGGTGACGTGTAGCTGCAGCGAGGCAGCTCTGATTGTTTAGCATGCCACCTGAACCTTGGCGTGCAGGACCAGCCTGGGCAGAATGTGCCCTAAGCCTATGAGTCTGTCCAACCCACAATATGACAATGTGGAAACAGCCTGTAACCAAAGCCATCTTCAGCTGTCCTTCCCCGCGCTGTATTTTTAGCAGTAGCTGGATGGCACTGGTAAGTATAGCAAGAAGTAGGTGTTTTTTAACCATCCATTTATGAAATATCTGCTTGACAGTTTCTTTATTCTCACATTTCTGATCAAACCGAAAGAAACTGCATAAAGGAGACACATTTGATTACAATTATTATTATTTTTTATAAATTTATAAGTGCGCAATCAAAAACTGCAGTCTGATAAACCAGATTGGGAAGATGCTCATGTATCTGAGGGCAGCACGTCTAACAACTGCCTACTGTAGCAGTGCAAGGGCGAAACCTGTGGTCTTAACCTTTCTATCAATACAACAACATAGTCACCATCGATTAAAAGCACTACAACATTTAGCATGCAACAATAAAATACATGAGCACGCTTACCTAGCTTGCCCACAGTTTCATTTACATTCTGATCCAGTACATGAGGGACAGTATGTGACTCAGTGACCATGAGTAGTAGGTCGTAAGATCAAATCACATGGTCGGCAGAGTGATTTCATCGTTGGATGTTTAAAGAAGGCCCTTAATCCAAATTGCCCCAGGAACAGGCCCCTCCTTCGTACATCATGTTCGGTAAAAGCACCTAATAAGCTAATAATATATTGTCCACAAAAGTATTTTCTAATAAACAAAAAAACAAGCTCATCCTACACTCGAAAGGGATCTGTTCTTATTTTAGTTTGAAGTCAGCATTTCACTCCGGTGTCCTGTCGGGACAGAGGTGGTAGGATCGCATGGCATTTGCACTTGCTGCGGCTTTGGCTGCTCGGGACAAGTAACGACGAATAAAACAGCTGCTGGTGCGAGTGCCGGCTGGGTGTGCGTCAATGCCCACTCACTCCCACGTCCTCAGCCTGCCAGTCCCCAGTGTGGGCACAGAGCAAGGGAAGGCTGCTTTTCAGCTGCGTGCCACTTTTACATTGCAAGCACAGAGCCGACGAGGAGGGAGGCAGAATTAGGTTCCTCCTCTATTGAGGTTTTCATTGGCTGCCAGTGGTCCATCAGGCTCAACCGCAAAACAGAGATGCCTGATCTATACTGTAAAACAAGCATACATAGAAGACACAAAATATTTACAGTGACGTTTAAGTTCACATTGGTGGCTGTGTCATGCTCATTTTCTCTGAGCAGTAGTGCTCACTTATCAGCTAATTCACAAAAATCCATGGATACTAAGTTTTGGTTTGATCAGAGGAAACATTGGGTGTCTCTCAGTACCATGAATGCAAAGAAGATACTGTCTGGTCTTGCTAACTATTTCCTCCCAAGAACATACTCAGGGTGCAATGAGTCATGGGATTGTTCTCGTTTGACAAAAACCATCCCTTTGGAAATATACCCTTTTCTCATACAATCTCCATAAATTGTTCTTTGTAATATCACATGAAGGTAAATCAACTATATCATAGCTTTAATTCTAGCCTACTCCAGTTTTCAACATCAGTACTGCCTTTCTTGAAGTTCTCCCTACCAAAAGCATAGTGCAATACTCTGAAAATGCACAGTTTTCATTGGTCAGTGCAAGTAATTTCTTTAACCTCAGCAAGCGTGTGCTGACACCAGTGGTACAATCATAGGCACACGAATGTACAGTTAGAGACGGACCTGTGGTCATATCGTAAAAAGAAGTAAACAGGAAGTGAGGCGTGCTGACATTAAGCATGTAAGGCATTTCAGAGACACTGTATAGCTGTCAGCTATTTCAGGAACATTTCTGTATTAGGTAACTTGTGGATGTTGTAGCTAGCTAGCTTGCTATAAATCCTTTTCACCTAAGATGAAAGCCTCGATGAGGAGGCAGTTAGCAAGGGTGTAGCCTGATTCTCATCCAATAAAAATTCCTTGAATCTTGTTCGGTGTTTTTGCATCTACAATCAATAGATGCTGGACATAAATCATACAAGAGGGTTGTATTTGTTAGAAGCAGCTTCAAATATATCTTCATCATTTCTAGTTGGTTTTGTATCATTTTAACGTCACAAAATGTATATAAATGACAAAATGTATAGAATGTATAGAAAATGTATAGAAAATGAGTTACCATAAAATTGATGAGTATAGACTTGACAATCCCTGGGTGATAATCCACAACTCCCAGCCAAAAAAATGTATTTTATACGTGCAGTATATTCATTTTACATTATACAGAGATGTACTGAAAAAAACTGTCAAGCAAAAAATTAAAAATAAAAACTGAGATATGGAATATGGAGGCATAATCGAAATGTATTAATAATAATAATATTTAGATTTCTTCACATGTTTTGACAAGCGAAAGGTCCATTATATATTGAAAATTCGTTTACCTGGAAATCTGTTTTTGTATATTTGTAGGTGCATCTTGGGTTGCATCAGGGGAGTCAGATGCAGAGTGATCAAGGCTAAATGTAATGTGAAATTGAGCTGTCTTTGAACCAGGTTACCGCAATGCTTGTTTCAGCATCAAGGGTATTATAAGCATAAAGAGTAACAGCATGTTGCATGCATCATTCATTTTGTGTTGTTGCAGAGGACCTTTCTGAAGATAACACAGAAAATACAGGGTACAGTACAAGATGGGAAGCTTGTTTTCATTGTATATAGCGGTATAGAGTAGCTAGGTCCGGGGCAAGTTAAAATATCAGTACATTTACTGAGTCGTTCTGAGCTATGACTTTCAATGAATTCATAAATCTAGTGTTTTTAATCGGCACTCTAAGCATGTGAATCATACAGTCCAGCAAAGACACTTTCGAAGGACTATATGCTTCAGTGATGGACTCAAACTCACAGCGGTAGGAATACTGGTTTATCAAACATCTCCCCCTCCACACTCAATCCCACATTGCGTTGTTTATATTTTCTGTTAGCTTGACACGTAAGGAGAGATGAAAATATGTTAATGGCTAAAAATGTCAGTCAGGTTGCTTGAGATTTCTCTGTATTACATAAAAACTGAGAAGTACACTAGTGAAAGAGTGTGATTCATCTGTTCTAGTGCTCACACACAAAGCTCAAAGCCTAAACTGGCTGCTGATCCCGATACTGAACACCCCACTGACAAATTTTTACCGAATCTTACGATTGAGGTATGGAAATGTTCACAGTGTCCAGTCTTCGTGATGTTCACAGAACATTATTTTTTCTCCTGTTGAAATTGACAGAACCCTTGTTAAAGTGAAAATCATGGAAATAACACTCCATTAACATTACAGTTAGAATGTCCTCTGCCAACTTTGAGAAGACCTTAGCATAACCTTAGCTAAAGTTATGGGAATGTTCCCTGTTATCAGCATATTGAGCTGCTCCCTACTCCAGCTATATGCAGTAAACAGAAAATTTGCACAAAAACTTACACCTTTCAGTCGTTTCATTAAGGACTAACCATTTGAAAATCTGGATTAGATCTGGTTCATTGGGAGAATCCAGCATAGTTCCCCGGCATAGTGCTGCATGTCAATCAAAGCTGCTGCCGCCAAGGGGCACGACTCCAGGGTCTCTGCTTGCTGACTGTAACTCTGTGTGCTCAGCAATTGCTGAGGACACTTGATAATTAGCTAACAGCGAGTGAGCTGATCACGGCCACCACTGAGGCTGTCCCTGTATCCATGCCAAACCTGTCTGCAGCACAGAACAGACTGTGACCTCCATCTTTGCTGCAAAACCAGGGCCTGTCACTCTGTGGGTGTCCTCCTCAGAAGGATGTAAAAACAAATATATCAAACTGCCACAATAAGCAGTAAGTAAAGAGAGCGGCATTACGGCTAATGCCACAGTATTACAGCACACACAACTTACTGAAATGCTAATGCCACAGCATTACAGCACACACAACTTACTGAAATG
>JAODKN010000104.1:27071245-27083782 GCA_026774425.1 Petrocephalus zakoni | reverse complement strand
CCCCCCCCCCCCCCCCCCCCCCCCCCCCCCCCCCCCCCCCCCCCCCCCCCCCCCCCCCCCCCCCCCCCCCCCGTCTGAGGGCGATGCTGAATTGATGCAATGTTTTCTTGTGAGCGGATCTGCAGTTTGCAAACAGAAAGACGTAAAGATGGCAAAATGGGCACCCCCCAGGACATAAGCATGCAACTACAAAAGCAAAAGCACTGTTTGCTGTCATTTCAACCCACTGACCCCCATCAAGTAAAAAGGGGAGCAACAGATTGAAAGCTCAGGGTTGCGTATGACATACAGCTGCCTGTCCACCCACCACACCTGGTCATTCAGAATATGGCCCTCAGCTACCAAACTGTGATCTCTAAGAGCAGCTGTCAATAAGTGTATAAGCCACCTACTACTGACATCCATTACGCCACGGACAGCTCCAGTGGGTTTGTTGATGACGGAGAGGCAGGTGTATCTGGGAAATACCATTCGGAATCCCCAGAGCCTCTAAGATTGATGTCATAACAGTTGCATCCAATGATTATATTGGGCTCTTTATTATCCTACAGGTCAGGTTTTATGACCCACGTTTCAAATTTATATTAAAAACGAATAATGGTTCAAGTCTATATGTTAATGACTGCTCTAATCGCTGGTTAAGTATCTGTGTGAGCAGTAGAAAGGTCCTGCTTAGAATATGCCCTAAAAACAGCTGATATTCAATATTCATACACATTCCATCTGAAAGAGACCTCATAAATATGCAGGCCACTTGATCAATGTCATCTGCATATAAAATATTAAAGGCCGTTTGTTAGAGGCAAGGCAGCTGGTCCTCAGAGGCCAGACTCTTTTTTTGTACCGTGGGGGTACTTTTTTCTGGACCCCCACAGTTTAGAGGAGATGGCCAGCATGTGTACCTCCAATATGGTGACGGGTGGTGCTTGTGAAAATTTCTATAATGCATAGCAACTTGGCAGTTATCCTAGGATGGCACAGTCTAAAGTCCACCCAAGTGGAGCCAAATGATTCAGTGTCAGCCTGGGACAAGCAGGAGGACACAGCGAGAAAGATGTAGATAGGTGCGTGACCGAGGACACCTGCCCATCCATAGCTGCTAGCCGTGGCTGGAGCCATACTGTCTGATCTTTAATTCAAACTATAACTTAATGGTCATATCTAATTTCAGTTTCACAATGACTCCTTAAGTTAAAATGAGACCCCCAGGATAAGCTAATGTTTTTAGATAAATATTGGTGTGCGTTGTCTCACCATGTGTGTTCAGTATGAAGTGGAAACTGTTCTATATGACAGCTGCTGGGTCAACAGGACTCACACAGAGCCATTATTGTCAGTCTCCAGCAGAACCGCTACAAGAGTGTTTTGTTCATTTCAATTTGAGAGTAATTGCATGTATGCTGCCATGTGACATGTGATATAACAAGTCATATCACACAGCAAAAGCTCGCATGTTACTATGGTGACGTACATGACCAAAGTTGTTTTTCACTGCATCCCCCTGAGTTACATTCCTTTTTCTGACTATTAAAAGAAAAACAATCAATTTGTTATTGCAGCATAATTAATTTTCCCTCCACGAGAGTCAGCTTTGTCTTAAATTACTAATGGTGCGGCACACGGTCCAAAGACCCAGGCTGAATCTAGAACAGGCTGTATTAATTTTCTTCAAACAGTCGTTAGCAAAAGCTTAATGATGATTTTGAAAAGCCAACGTGCCCGTGCTGCTGATGTAATGATGTAATGCTGTCTCTCGATTGGCTGTATGGTCTAGAAGGACGGGACCCGAGAACAAGGGGGGGATGGGGGGGATTTTTTGGGACTTTCTGGAAGTCATTGTGACTGCAACACTGATCGATATCGATAAATAACATTTTTCTGGAAAAGAGCTCGGGCGTGTTGGCCCCGCAGACAAGCTCCAGAGGGCAGGAATCAGCAAAGTTGCACTTACAGTAAAATGCACATATATGCTCGCAATTTCGTGTTACAAACCATCGCAGACATGCCGCGCAAATACAATGTGTGTCATTTATTGATGTACTAAGGCTTGATTAGAAGATAATTAATGCATGTTTTTGAAGTTATCAGGGCCTGAACACCTCTGCTTTAGGACAGAGGACCCTCAGGACATGCTGGCCTGTGGGGGGGCATTCCCCGCGGCTTCTCTCTGTCACACAGCCACGGCTGCATCTCTGTGCCTCTTTCACCTCATAAACTCCCAAAATCCAAATTTTAAAAGTACCTCTGAGTCAACTTATAGAGAAATTCAAATATATTAAGGTTTTATCACTAATTATTTGTCCCCTCTGCATTATTTATTTCTCTCGTTTTAAACAAAATTTTACATGGCATCACCGACTGTTTCACTGTTTCTGATATATGTTTCTGGTGTGATTAAAAATATATACGTTAATTGACTATTTTAGCACTTTCCTTTGTTTATTATATTCAAATTGTAACTCGACATCTTCCCAGGAAATATGACTTTTTTTCATAATTCACATTATATTATTAGCAACATTATCATATGAATCCACCACCAATCAACAGGCAAGGCCTTTATAAGAAATGTACTAATTTAGCTTTACCGTGTAAATATTCCAAACCATCAAAAATGTGTATAACATATGAATGATGGACATGCCGAGTCAGGGCCAATATTATATTGAGTTTAAATATTCTCTTCTTTATTCTATGTATGGTACTAATTCAAAGTTAGTTAAATGAAATGATGTGCATTCATGATAAAATATTAAAACTCTTGTTGGCCTACTGATTTCAGAAGCAGTTCTATTAATTCAATAAGGTGACTGACCATGTTTTATGCTTCAATGAAATTCCTAAGGATAAAAGCTTGTCAAAAAAAAGTCAGATGGAATGGGTCTATGGAGCCAATAATTCTAGGGAGCCTTTTGAGCACGCAGCATTCCCTTAAAAAAGCTGCCACATGCCAGGTGATATAAGGCTGTGCGTTCACCCTGAGCTCACTGGATTGGCATCCCTGGGTCTGCTCTTCTAAAACATTCTTCGTGTTGCCCAGAATGTCTCATGAACAAATTATACACATATAAATAGGACATGGAAGAAGACATCATACTTTAACATCTGCACTCTCTCAGTCGCTGTCAAGTAAATCATATTACTCAGTAAGCAGAAGATCCTATAAGAATGACAATGGAGAACGAGAACAGCAGGCCGGTAGCTAATTGAGGGGGCTGCACTCGTCCTTCTAATTTTCCACATTTGCCATCCCTTTGTTCTTAACGTAGAGCCTCCATCTCCTGTAGAGTTTCACCAAGTCAAAAATGGTGAGAAAACATGAAGCCACTCTCTCAGCACAAACCTTATCGGATTGGGAGAAATATTTGAAAAATGATAGCTGTCAAGGAGAAAAAAATGAAGCAGTTTTCTCTTATTTTAAACATATGCACGTGATTTATGTAAAATGAACCTCTGTATGTGTTTAGAGATGAAATTTCCATCCATCTGTCTTCAATAACCTGTCATCCAGCGCAGAGTCCCAGCAAGCCTGGAGCCTATCCCAGGAGCCAAGTGACACAGAAAGAGGAGACCCTGGACGGAATGCCAACCCATTAGAGTGTCACACACTAAGGGCACAAATCCACATACACCACATGTCTTTAGAAAGAAACACATGCAAGAATGGAGAAAACATGCAAACATAAAGAGAGCCTCCTCCCTTATTCACAGATTTAAAATAATGGGTAACACTTTACGTTGACTACACCTTCATAATGCATTCATTATGCATTCATAGAACATTAAGAACACCTACATAATGCACTCATAATGCATTCATAGAGCATTACAAAGCAGCATACCTTCTTGCATCATCTTCATTCCCACAATTTATGAAATTATTTATTTATACTCACATGCGATTGAGGGAAATATTTAAACACTTTTTAGGCCTGGGCATCACGTGTTTTGAGGTAACATTAAAAACCAACTACCAAATCGGAATGTTTAATGTAATAACATGAAATAAAAAGAGCACACTAGTCCCATTCTACACTTCATCAAACTGCACTTTATTATGCAATGCAAGTTTTAAATGTATCGTTCAGTAGCCTTTGGCTTCCTTTATCATGTCATTAAAAATAAAGGAAAAACAAAATGCAAATTCCAGCATTAAGACATTTAAAAAATACCAGAAGATCACATAACAGGCAGCAGAACGTTAGAGAGGGCAGTGCTTAGGGTCTCGGGGTAAATTACTCCTGTCTTATCACCTGGGTGCAGGAGTACCTAATCCTTCTGACAGCAGCCCCTATTCAACACCTGGCAATACAAGTGAGCAGGAATTAATGAAGGAAGAGTCGCTTTTCACCAGGATTGTTTGTACCCCCTACGGTGGTATGCAGGCTCCAGAAAATTCTGTTGGTTCAATCTGCATGTCTACTTGCAGGGAATTCATCACATCCAACAGATGTGCTGGCTAACTGTGGAGGTGCATACATAGAATTCACAGCCAACACCCCCTTCCCCCAATCGATGCATTGCTGCCCACACAAAACAGAACCTCCACACCAACTCACAGCTATTCTACAGCGGGAGATCTGAGGCGGGATATTATCCTTTTAGTGCAGGACTGTGCTCAACCTCGAAGTGGATTGCGGAACGTAATGGAGAGGTTGTGCTACAATTGTAATAGGGGACCAAAATACCCTTGCTTCTCGCTAGCCTGCTGCTAGCTGTGATTAGATTCTGTATGAACCCTCTCTCCTGGGGACTCTCCTTGGAGATTCAGCAAGGTGACTTTGAGCTGCTGCCTGCACCTGGAGACAGGTCCCTGCGTAGGACAAGCAATAAAATGAGAAGGAGGACACAGAGCCCTGAAGACGGAGGCCGTCCGCCTGCGTAGCGAGCACAGTGACGCCACAGCGACGCTCCGTCTTTCTGCAAATCTGAGACAACAGCGGGCAAGGCAGGCTATTTTTGGCAGGTACTGAAGGAGTCTGATTCCTAGTGTGAAGACAGCACTCCCAGATACTCCTCCTCCCTTTTTTTAACACTTACTTAGCATCTCTAACTGGATGCTGTGAGTTTGACAGAGATGCCACCTGGACATAGACACTGTTCTCAGGCTGCTTTCGCACTAATCTAAGTAGGTCAGCTGTGCCAGGACAGGACTTAATTAACACACATAACCACAGCAAAGGTGCATAAAGAGTACATGTCCCTGTATCAAGTGTCCATCACAGAATCCAGTGCATGCTACCTTAGAGAAGAATTGAAGGAGTATTATCTGGTGCTCGTGTAATTAGTCTTTTACACTGCAGGTGTCTAAGAATAGCTTACAGGACACTGGAGACATAAAGGTGGAGTCACAAAGTATTAAAACAGAGAACCAACTGAGTCCAAGCAAAAGGGAAGAATTTGAACACTGTAATTGCACCATCTAGGCTACAGCATTCACAAGAACTGGACTCAGAACCGCCATATTTGAGAAATATCAAAGCAATCTTCAAATATGTTCTGAACACTTGTGGATCTGCTCAAAAAAGGATAACTTATTTATAGCATAAATACTGCTACAGAGTTTTTTCTTCTCATGGGCAGCACAGGTTTTTTTTTAGTGCCCTTCTTGCAGGTTTCAGAAATACTGCACAGTCTCATTTGCGCATAAAAAGTGTCAATGGAAGCAGCCGCGGGCGCTGCTTGGGCAGCAGTGGCCATCGTCAGGTGGCTTGGGCAGCAGAGGCCATCGTCAGGTGGCTTGGGCAGCAGCGGCCATCGTCAGGTGGCTTGGGCAGCAGAGGCCATCGTCAGGTGGCTTGGGCAGCAGAGGCCATCGTCAGGTGGCTTGGGCAGCAGTGGCCATCGTCAGGTGGCTTGGGCAGCAGCGGCCATCGTCAGGAGTCCTGTTAGCACAAAGTGCAGGAATTATTGCTCATACACTCTGCATTTCCACAGCCCCCGTTCCAGTTTTTTGGGCCATTTCTGACATGCTTTAAAGTGGAACGACTATTTTTTCCACCCCGTTTTTTTGTCCCAATTTAGTAATCTTGCAGATTTTTAATGCTCTCTTTTTTCTTTTCTCGGTAGTGTCCAGGTAGGATTAAGTAAGCAAAGCAGGGGCCTTTCTTAGCTCTCCAACACATTATATACCTCAAGACCTGCTGGAAAGACGGGAACCCAGCTCGTCACTAGGAGGCACTTACGCAACAGAGCGCCGTTTGTCAGGCAGAAGTGGCTGGGACAGCACAGGCCCCTGGAAGCATGACGCCGCTTATTCTCAGCTGCGTGTAACGCCTGGGAGTGCAGTCAGAGAGCAGCCCAGAGCAGATCTAAAGGGCCTGAACCTACAAGGAGACGAAGGTGAAGAGACAGGTACAATAATGACAATGTACAGTATGCTTGCTGTAAGTTTCATTAAAGACTACATTGCACATCCAAAGCTATAACAGTACAGTATAGAGTCTGTTTGCTTCAGCCCATCTCTGGCACATGAAGCTCACTGAGGTCAGAGGTTTGCAGTATTTCAATTAAATGTATTTAAAATTCATATTTAATTACTTTTAAGTATTTTGTCATTTTTATTTTGCTGGACGAGAAAAAAAATTATATATGTTATATATGTAAATTATAAATATTTAAAATACTTCATAAGATGTGTTATTTTATTTACTTATTTTCTGTCATTTTAAGAACCTTCATCACCAGGTTTACAGACTCTCGGATACAGTCTATCAGATGCAAATAAATCTTATGGCATATCCGGTTGGGCCACTGCTCAGTGTCAGCTTGCTTTTCCCATGACCAGTATTCCAAGGAAAGAAGCTGGAAATTGCTTTAAGGTGAAGTATGTAGTAAGTTCTACTGTCAGATATTGCTCCCTGAATGTCATTATAGAGCAGTTAGCAAACAGCAGCGCTGGGCTCCAGAACTTGCGAATTAACTTGTTAGCCTGCTAGTGGCATTCTAGTTCATTTCAACAGGCTTCCCAGGCATCTTGTGGTTTGTCATATATGGAAGACTTAATTAGAGATAAAACAGGCTCGCTACTTTTGTCCCTAAGGACAAAAACATATATCTAAACCATACATCTAAAAAAATTCATTCAGTTTGTTCATGCTTGGCATCGAACTTTAAAACAAAGCAGGAAATTGATGCATAATGATAATGAATTTTAGAATGTGTTGGTGTGTGTCCTTCCGTGAGAATCATCGCAACCTATCTGTGGGAAACACTGGGGAAAAATTAAGGGTGTAACGATTCTGAAACTCACCAAAACCACGATACTAGATTGTACTATATGTACCTCACAATTCGTCATGTATCGTTAATATTTTACATGTATTTTTGCATTTTCAAATTACAAATTACTTGTATTTTAAATGCATTTTCTCAGACTAGTATTTTGTATCTTATTTTGCTATATTTAATGAGCAAGTATTAGTAATTTGTAACAAAATATTTTGTACCCATCTTCGGCTGAGGGATTCACAGCACTACATTCCCCTGCTCTCTCCCCACCAGCTGGGATTACAGTCTGACAGCAAGCCGACCCATTTCAGTTAGATCTAAAGTACTGTGGAATATCTTAGACTGGCAAAGAAAAATTGTTTAAATTATCATCATGTTGGTGTAAAATTATGATTTTATGTGTTTCAAAGTGTGTCAGCTTAGCCATTTCAAAATCACCCAATATATCCAATTGTTTGTTGATCTACCCACCAGCACCTAATCAATATGCCATCATACTTTTTGTGCTACTGTCTCTCGGCATATACTCTAACGTTAAATCCAATTTTTTCCCTGAGCGAATATATGCTTACTCCCCCAATAAATAGATTTAAATATTTTCTTCTGCAGCCTGAGACTTATGCAATGTTCTGTATATGGCCCTTTCATGCAGAGAGTGCAAATAATCATTTGCAGCAGCACAAACAGAAGAAGCCACTGCGTCAACAAGGACAGAGTGATGTTGTTAATGAATATATGTATATATTCCCCTGAGAGTACAGACCAAAGGCCCTGGGCACATAGACTCCCAGCTGAGAAGTGGGGAGTTTAGTGCATCGGCCTGTGGATGCCCATCGCGACAGATAAGATCTGTCAGATTAGCTGCGTTATTTCCATCCAGGGCATGAAGGGGCTGAAGAGGCGCAGCACAAATCCCATTCCATCCCACTGCCATGGTGACCAGCTCTGTTTTTGCTGTAATCATCTTCCAAAAAGCCTGTATTTACAATGTGAATGGCTGAACCAAACTCTCTACCTGGCTGAACAAATTCTAGACCATTAGAATATCTTTCTTACTGTAAGCTGAATATTACAATAAATATTTTTTTGCCTTAAACCAGTTAAGAATGGTTTACCTGTACCATAATGCTGGACATTTCCATTAAATATAAAGTCTAATGATGGCTTCCTGGGTTAAAATTTGAATCATCCTTACGATGACTTCTTAGGCGTCAGGAATAATTCTGCAAATCGAGATTCCTCGCAGCTCGGGGACCTGTGCTGTGTGCATCATGCTCCTTGCTTTCTCGTCATATATTAGGAGTGTTCCAGGCTCAGAGTACAGCTTATGCGAGGAGACTGCTCCAGAGAACGCCCAAACTCATGCCGGCTCCTGTCTTCCTCCACAAACTTGTGTGGAGGCATCCAAAACGAGCCCGGGGAAGCATGCGGCTAAATATAAAGCAGTTCAGGGACAGGAAAAACTGTCAAACAAAGTACAAATGTGCACTTTGGCAAAGAGGCAGTATGATAAGTTTCAGGGTGCGAGGACAGCAGGGTAGTACTCTGGCCCCGCAGGTAGCGGGTCGCAGGTTCGATTTCTGTCCCCAAATTCCTTGAGTTTATGTGGATTTCCTCCCAAAGATGTATGTTTAGGTGAACTGGCATTTATAAATTGTGCATACCTGTATCCTATCCAATGACGGGCTGTCATCTCTTCCAAAGTGTCCCCCATCGCTCATGTTTCCTGGGATAAGTTCCAAACCCTCCGTGACCCTGCACAGGATAATGGATGGAACAATGGCTGTTTCTTTTTTAATTCCCTGAATAGATGCATCATGGCAGTGAAAGTATCACATATGTACTGGAAGAACCTTGGGAGGTTCCTATTGACAATCCCAATCGAGAGAAATGTTTGAGCTCTAAAACCCTGGAGTGCTGAAACTGCGCTGAGCAGACTGGGAGGGATTTTAGCTCAGAGATATATAAACAAAGCACATAAATATGAAGATTAACAATGTTTGAGTGAACTGAAGTAACAGTTCACATGATTTACTCACAGTTGTTTCTGCAACCTGTTATAAAGCAAACACCTCATTTAAACTTGGTGAAAACACACTCCTGAACACAAATATATTTCAGAGTCTAGGGACTATATGTCAGGGGTGCTTATGATAGGGCATTAAATTCGTTGGCCCCTTAACTGTATCATTCCCGTGTGGCAAAGAAGCCAGTGAGGGATGCATCTGATACCCTAGAAGGTGAAATTGAATTTCAGGTGGACGATGACTCACAATTAACTGCCAGTGATACCATTAGCAGGTAAGACAGCACCTCCCCGACGAGAAAGATAACGTACAGCTCTGCATGGGCGGGCACCGGCAACATTACAAGGAGCTCACATTTGTATTCTATGCTGCTCTCCCCGCAGCATGCCTCTGTCCTCTGACATGTTTCCCGGTGCAGTACTGCCCCCTGCTGGCCATGGAGGAGCATGCCACAGCTGTCAAAATCTAGGTCACTAATTTGTTACATATAACTTTAAACTAACTTTTGCAAATACTTTCAAGAACAATAGAATATAGTCTCAAAGATGTTACGAGCAAGGCTAAGACTTTAAAATATGCTAACGGTGAAGTTGAAAAATATTAGCACAAATCATGGTTAAATGAGGAAGTATAGATACTTACTGCATGCCAAAAGTTTTGGAACATTTGGAGTTTATAGGTTTTAATAGAGTTTAAGCACTATTAGTGCCACATACAAAAGAAAAAAGGTACCGAATGGCAGCTAATTAAGGAAGAACAAATAATAAACTCCATCTGTAAAAAAATAGCAGGATAAGTCTTAAACTCATCCAAGTCGTCACCTTTTACAGTGATTACAGCTGAACACACGCTAGGAATTCTATTAATTAAAGACTTGTGATATTCTTCTATACCTTCATTCCCACGGTGCTGGAGACATGCCTGCAAATGACCTGCATTATCTGGTTGTGTAACCTTCACCTTTCGATCCATTTAATGCCTAATCAACTCAATGGGGTTAAGGTCAGGAGGTGTTGTGCAGGCCATGCAATTTTTGTAGCTTCTCTGAGTTTCTCTAAGTCATACGTATACTTGTCTGTTTACTGGCTTTTTTCCAAATTGTTGAAGCTTTCTCGTCACATGGTACACTTTTTTGCCTTGCAATGCATGTTGAGATTTGACTAAAGCTGCCAATAGCATAACTTTAAATGTACAGTCTAAATTAATTGGTAGATATCAAATTGAAACACTCAGTGAATAATCAGTATTGTTTCATCTTACCTGAGAATGACATTTTTGCTTAGAAACATTTGTCAAATTGGGTATATATTTATTAATATAGTTTTAAACTATCATTAAACATTTGTTTTTGTATTATTTTATCTTTAGTATTTCAGTGAACACTGGTAATAGCTTCTCTGTATTTTCAGCTGAGATATTCAATCCATTCACTGCACGTGGTCTAGTCGTTAAAGGCCTCGTTAATAGAAGCACACTTTTGGGACAATTCTTCATATATGCCCTCCCACTTCTAATTGGCATTGATAGCAAACATCACCCCACACTGAAACAGAGGTGGGTAGCTCAGGTCCAGAAAGTAAAAATCCAGACCAAGATTTTATTTCAACCAACCAACACTATGTGACTGCGACTCCTTTACACACAACTGGTTGGTTGAAACAAAATCTTGGTCTGGATTTTTACTTGCTAAACCTGAACTCTGCATCTCTGCATTGAAATAAGGTAGAGAGCCTCCTCCCTTGCCTAGCGCCGGATTGTTGGATTTCCTATTTTTCCCTCGCCATGCTGTCCTCATTGCTCTCGCCTTAAACTTGCCTTCTAGATATGCCTGACAATGAGCTCTGACATCAGCATCCAGATGGGATTCGTTTTCTCTTTCTTACGCACTTTTCTTATCCTGTCCGAATTAGCCAGTCAAATCACCTTGTTACCTACATGCTGACCCCCCCCAAGTAAAAATTATTCTGTCTGAATATGGCTTTTGCTTTTGTCTGAGAACATGTTAGGTTCAGACAATTTTGTGTGTAGCCCACATATGAGTCACAAATCCTGGCTCCCATCCAGATGCAGATGTGGTCAGAGTCGAGGTGTGGACATGCAGTACATGAAGGGTGCTTAGCCCGCATGGGGAGAGGGCATGGGGCCAGAAAGCAGCAGTCAGATGGTTATGGATGTGCATGACCATTGTGCTGCTCTATAGACTGGGACATTGAAAGTGGAGGTGACAGAAAAGTGCACGGAAACAGAACCTTTAGGGATGTCCTGTCCAGCCCAGACGTGGCTCGGCTGCTTGGGACAAAAGGCCAGTACTACAGCAAGGTGCTGAGAGCTTCTCTCACAGGGTGACATTTACTGAGCAGCTGTAAGAGCCCAAACTGCGACAGCCACACTGGGGACCGGGAGGGGAGAAAGGGGTGCTGGCTGACAGCACGCAAGGCGAGTCATGCTTTCATGTGTCATTCATGTGTGTGCCAATGCCATTATGAACAGACTACTGATGCGAATAAAAGAATCAGCAGAAAACACCAGCAGCGTTAATGCTAGAATCTGAAATCTGACATTAATATCGCCTAATTGTGGGAAAATTGAATTAGCTGTGTGCTGAACTGGACAGACAAATGAGAAGGTATTTTCTCAGACAAAAGTGTGCTGCTATAGAAATTCTAAATAATCCTAAACGCTAACACACAGAACAATATAGAATCACACTACCTGCTATCGCTGAAAGATTTTCAGAAATATTTTCAGCCATTCCTGCTTTTTTATGCTGTACTGCATGTAGGTTCCGGCCCGCCCCCTCCCCCCCCCGGCACGACCATGACATGCTTTAAAGTGCCATGCCAGTGATCAGAAGGTCTCCCATTCAAAAGGCAGAGTGATCACATGACCACTGGGCACTGGGGTAAGATCCTTAACCCCAGCTGCTCCAGTGCACTGGTGGCCCCCGGGGTGCCGGGTCAATGGCTTTGCTCCCACCTGCTGTGCTCGCATGCTATGTTGTTTCTCAAATGCTGGTATGGAATCTGCACTGTGCTCGACCATAAAGCACTGCGGGGGTGGTGCGGTCTGCTGAACAGATCATCAGAGGGGAGGTGCTGCCGCTACAGGCCACCTACACCCAGCGGTGCATCAGGGACCCCAGCCAGCCTCTGCGCACTCTACAGAGGGTGCCTAACTGCTCACCCTTAGGTTATCCAGCAAACTGCATCAGGGACCCCAGCCAGCCTCTGCGCACTCTACAGAGGGTGCCTAACTGCTCACCCTTAGGTTATCCAGCAAA
>JAODKN010000104.1:27044546-27058626 GCA_026774425.1 Petrocephalus zakoni | reverse complement strand
GGCCCGTTTGGTGGCCCTGTCCTGTAAGCACAGTAACCCAATGGCCCGTTTGGTGGCCCTGTCCTGTAAGCACAGTAACCCAATGGCCCGTTTGGTGGCCCTGTCCTGTAAGCACAGTAAATTGCATTTTATGGATGTAATAAGTATACTGTAGTAAAACTTAACAAGTTGAAGCAGCAGCCTTTCTGTTCATGGCCCGTAGTTTTCACACAAAGGAATGAAAACTCAGGAACGAAGGGCCCATCTCAAAAGTTAATGAAACTGTCAAGATGGTATCACAGAGGTAGGTATCACCTACTTAAAGCACCCAATCTGCGAGTACATATTAACCCTGTTTATTTGCGTTGCACACCTTTCTGAAACAGTTTATATAAAGTGTTTTATTGATATTTAGTATCTGCATATGTTTTATTTGCTTGTTTTTAGGATTCAATTAATTTTGCTACTGCCCCACTGAGGACCGTTTTAGGCCACAGTACCTTACATAGCTACATTTACAGTTAAGAAATACATCTGTTGGCCAGCTATCAATTTCATAATATGAATGATCAAGTGGCTAAACAATATTTGAGACTATTGTACAGTTACGAGATTTATATCTTTTACACTGTTACATTCGTTATAATTCGTGTACTTGAAGCAGTGACCGTCGCTAACTGATGGTATCTCGTTTGGTGAAAAGGAAAGCTGTCATAAAATTCAGTTTAGTTACCAAATGGAAAAAAAATGGAATAGCTTATTGAGTGCGTAAGAGTGGGAGTTATTTAGGTACGACAAAGAATTGGCACGTGATGTGCATGTTACAACCCTTCCATGTATTTAACATTAAAATCCATTATAGAGTCAACATATAGTCAGTAAGTTTTCAACTACTGTATCCAACGAAAATTGTAAGTATTGGCGCCAAAAAAAAAGAAATTTGAGATTTTAAACCATCAAAAGGTAAACACTATTTAAAGAAACAAGACACATTATGACTATAACACGCTTCATGAAATAATTTTTAAGACTAACAACTTGGAACATAGTGCCATCACACAGGCTACTTCGTAATTTACTCTGAAATTCAAAGGGCGATACATGTTTCGGCAAAGATCGAGAGTAAAAACAAGTTTAAAAAATACCTAAGCGATACAATGCACATTGCAGAAATGCTACACATTATACCAGTAACAGAACTGATACTGAGCGAGGGGCCACGAGTATGGCGAAGTACGGGATCCCTGCGTCTTTAAAGCCTGCTGCAGGAGCGCAAACTCCACCTCCCCTGTGACTCGATCTGCTGTCAGTAAAATCCATTTAATCGGGACTGTCAGAGTGTGCTTGCAGGAAATGACAAGCGGAAGGCAGGCGCTGCAGAATGGTTATCACGGCAAACTAAGTGCATGTGGATTATACCTTTTAAGACCCGCCACTATGATGCAGCTGTTAGGCCACTAAACAGTGTTACTGCGAGTCGTACATTAGCTTTCCAGTTAGTTTCCTTGATCTCGTAAGGGGTGGCTTAGTGGGGAATCTGACAAAAGTGAATGTAGTATCTCGATGCTATAGGAAACAATATATTACTAACGATCTGGGATGCATTTTAACCGCGATCCATCACATTCCGCGATAGTTACGGTTCTTGCGATGAAGAAGAAGTATCTTCACGGTGCTTGGGTCTTTTTAGTAGCGTAAAAGCAGCGCGGAAATGTCTCTGGGCTTTTATTGCAGATGACTGCCAATGCACGTTTTCCTCATGAGAGTGACCAGTTCTGAGGGTTATGTGGACATAAGTGAGATGATGGTGAGTAAAAGCGCGGAATGGCTACAAGATGCGCTGGAATCGGGTGGGAACTCGCTGCTGCTCCTGGACTGCCGATCGCACGAACTCTTCGAGTGTTCGCACATCGAGACGGCCATCAACTTGGCGATACCGGGGCTGATGTTACGGAGGCTCCGGAAGGGCAATCTGTCCATCCGATCGATCATCCCAAACAACGAGGACAAGGAGAAGTTTGTGAAACGGTGCAAAACGGACACCTTGGTCTTGTACGACGAGGCCACCTTGGACTGGCAAGACGGGACGACGAGTTCGGTCCTCGGGCTTCTGCTGAACAAGCTGCGGGACGACGGCTGCAAAGCCCATTACCTGGAGGGTAAGATGGGTATTCGCGAGATTGTTACAGTAGCCAAGTTTCCCAAACTGTTACAGTTACTCCTCGCATCAGATGACATAGATACATGAATGTTCAATAATGGATATATTAACTTTGGATCAAATTAAAGTGGGGTTATGGACATTATTTTAGCCTGAAATCTTAACAAAAAAAAACGAATATATATAATATATAAAGCTAAATGTCTTATCGGAAAAAATAGCTGCTTCGACATCGCAGGGCGAAATGGTTAATGTTTCGATATGGCCGTTTATGTACCTTTAAGTTTATTGTTGTACTAACCGTTCATAAAACTAGTCCAACTAGTCAACTAGAGTCCGTAGCTTCACCCCAGAAGGGCAATAATGTTTAAGGCAGTTTAGAGTATGTGGAAATTACCCGGCAGACTAGATTTTTAAACTTAAGTCTATATTCTGCCCTTCGCTTTACCCAGTGAGATCACCAGCTAGTTACATATTAAACAGATTTTACGTTTTCATGTTGAACGGGACCAAACTCGGTTTCTAAGACCATATATATAATTCAGAATAAAGCATTGGACCCCCGAAGTGTGCCTGTTTAGTCCAGTCAGCGTGTAACTATCGCTACTTTTTTAATGCTGGAAACTGAAGGAATGTGGCGAAGATAAGAAGAATGTTCTCAATTAAAATTCCAAAATGGCTCCGGCGGCTGCTGCTCTCTTGGGAAAAGCGCTGTTTTAATGAATGGGCAGGAAGGGGGAACGCAGCGGCTTTCGCTAACTTACACCAAGAGGGAATACATGTATCAGGCCACCGTGTGATATTGGCACAAAAATCGCGCACTGTTCTCAGCCTTTAATGAAAAATGAAACCAAACCGCGGCAGGGTGCTGTTACCCAGCGCCGGACGCTCGGCCGAAAGGCGGCTGTTAGCGAGGCCAGATAAGGGTCGTTTTCATAGTTTTTCTCATGGTGGACTTGGGTTGAGAAAGTATTTAAAATTGCTTGTTTGTCATTTTTTTCCTCTCACAAATGGAAATGGTTTGTTTGTGTGTTTGCCAGGAACACTAAAAAGTGTCACTTTGGGGGAGGTGTTTACATGAATGGGCAGTGTGGCTGTGAAACGAGCCGTGGCAATCGGGGAAGGTCGGCAGTGCTTGCAAATACCCATTTTAGTCTAAAACGAACTGTAGTCTATTTACGAACTTTAAGATTAAATCCAGCCCCCCATTCAGTTTTATATTGCCATTAAAAAAAACCTTGTTTCGGTATCTTCATTCCCGCAAACCCGCTCCCAAGTATAAAGCAGTTATTTCTACAAAATGAAGCAGTAGTATGAGCTCTAGTGAGGCGGACCTTCTCTCTCGGGCGTCTTTGGCTTGGAAACTAGCCGGACTGGTACAGGATAGGTTTACAAACAGTTGTGTATGTCTTAAGATCGGAACTCTTGACACTGATATTCATGGTTATTTGTTTTGTTTCTTTTTGTCTAGAAAAACTTAATCAGTTCCGTTACAAATATATGATTATTTTAATACAGTGTCACATTCTTAAGAAATGGTTAAATTACTATGCTTTTAAGAGTATGCAAATTATACACCTGATTTAAATTGAACAAAATGGTAATTTAACTTTACTGCATACAAATATTCTATATTCCCCTACTAAAAAAAAAAAATCAGTGTCTGCAATCAAAAAACTAAAAATGTCAAAAGTCTCATATTTTGTTTCGTTACTTATAGTTAAGGTTATGGCTGGGTAGGGGTTAAGGGTGTCATAGTTGGGATCAGGGTTATGCCCATAGGAATGAATGGAGTGTCCCCATAAATATAGGAATACATGGTATGTGTGTGTGAATGTTTATGTATGTTTTTTTTATTATTTAAAAGGTGAGGATTCTAAAGACCAGTAATGTGTGTGACGCAAACACTGAGCTACCATTAACATATGTAACAGAGGTCCTAATAAACTTTCACACTTGGGAAATTCAGATTATGGATACACATATTGATAGCTACTAGAGTTTTAACTGGTGAGAGCAGTTTGGGAAACTGAATGTTAATATTTAATGGTGTCATAGAAAATGCCAGTTTGTCATCATTATATTATAATTACATATTAATGGGTAACATCAGTGGTTTTTTTTACACAATCCTTGTATTTCTTATTTCACAGTGTTGCTATACCATCTTGTGTAATTGTGTAATCTTCTTATCATTATTATTTTGTTCTCAGGAGGATTCAGCAGATTTCAGACTGAGTATCCTGAGCACTGTGAGACCAGCCTGGATGTTTCTTGTCCTACCTGTTCCCCTCCTGTATCAGTCCTGGGCCTGGGTGGCCTGAGGATCAGTACTGACTGTTCGGACAACGAATCAGACCGTGAGCCTGGCAGCGCCACCGAATCAGAAGAAAGTCCAGTGCTCAGCAGCCAACCTGCCTTTCCAGTCCAGATCCTGCCCTACCTTTACCTGGGTTGTGCCAAAGACTCCAGCAATCTGGATGTATTGAGCAAAAACAATATCAAATACATCCTGAATGTGACTCCTAACCTGCCCAACACGTTTGAACATGACGGAGATTTCAAGTACAAACAGATCCCCATCTCCGATCACTGGAGCCAGAACCTCTCGCAGTTTTTCCCAGAGGCCATCTCTTTCATTGGTAGGTTTTCAATTATTTATTTCCTTGTTTCAAGGTTAATATGAAAAGTCCTTTCATTTTTTTAAATGTAGTTATTTAGATTTAGTTTCTTTTTCCATTTATATCTTGTTTGTTGGAAGTGCTCAAGCAAATGGGGAACCCATGGCTCAGATGTATTACCCAACAGAAATAATGTTACCTGTCATAATAATGTCGCAAGGAAATATATAATATGTTATATATAAATAATAGTAGCAGTAATGTCTGAGAGCGCTGCTTTGTTATCTCTTGTAAGAGACGCCCTCTAGCACAGCTGACATGGGCAAAATGTTGTGAAAGGGAGCCTTCCACTAGATTAAGAGTAGTCCATTTTTAATGATGAAATGGTTTGGGGTGATTTGGGGGATATAGGAAATGTAGTTGGTATTTCATGTCAACAAATTTAAATGCATCAAGTTATTAACTGAATGAAGTCATATTGGCCTTTCTGGAAACAGAGATACTCACTGAGGACATTAAGTGCACATACTCCCTTTTCTTATGGGATATCTCGGAGGAACGGACAATCAGCTGACTTTTTTTGTCATAGAGAATGAAAGGCAACCAGGGTGTTGGTGTCGTGAGCTGTTTGGCTTCAACTGGGTTCCGTGGTTTTACTCAGTGCTGTTTTGTGAAACACATCAGGTTTAATGGTTTATGGGGCCGATCCTGCAAGACATTCATTTCAAAGCCAGAGTCACATTGAAAACTCTTTGGTTGTGCTAGCAGACATTTTGAAATGACCACTAGATTAAAAACACACAACGGAATGGATTAGAAGTTATGCTTTACAAATTTCTGTGCAAGTTTATGCATTTTGTAAAACTAATTTTGGTAAGATTATTAGAAAAATGGGCTGGATGTCTTTAACCATCTTGGAGTTTGATGGCTCTGAGGTATCGTAAACATCTCAGTTGTCATGGTCTTTACGCAGTAACAGCGTCAGTTGTACAATCAGCCAATTTCTTCTTCTTATTATTCTTTTTTTTTTTTATAAAAAAGTAGAATTTTTAATTTATTTATGCTGAATTCAATTTTAAGAGCAGTGGATGGGCTGATATGTACTGCTCTGCCACTTACCACCTTTCCACTGGCTGTAATCAGGGTGTCTCCCAGCACCCTCATTATTGCCCTCTCTGGCTGCTTCTAATTATACCGATGTACTTGGGGAATCAGAATGTTTATTTGGTTCGAGAGAATATGCAAGCAGTTTGTTTTGACAAAGGGTCTCTGTTGGGCAGATCAACAATGGCTAGAAAAGGTCAGGGAGGGAAAAACCTTAGCAAATCCTCACGTTTCCTCGCGACTATATGTACTGTACTATATGTACTATATGTACTGTACTATATGTACTATATGTACTGGCAGACATCTCCAGTGGGACAATGTGAGCAGGAGTGTTTAAGAATCATTTTAAACTAAAAGCAGATGAAGAACCCAAATGCCACTTTCTTGTTCAGGTGTGGCTGCTGACGGCTGAGGTATTTTACCTGTAAGGGTTTTATAACAGGACGGTTATTTACCGTAATGATTATGTTTAGTTCTACTGCGTGCCTTGATAAGCTACTTTTAATTATTCCTTTATTTAGGGACAATTTTGAAGTTTTATGATATTACACATTACATATTTTAGAATTTTAAACAAGGAATGGTTTGTACATAAAGATGTTTCTAGGAAAGCCTTTACTTCCACTTCGCCTGATATATAATCCTCTAATAGTTTTGTTTCCTGAATTAAATAAACAGGATTCTTTTTATAGTTCAAGTAGGTTACAGGCATCTATACTGGCAGGGGACCCAGGTTATCAAGATGGTATCATGCCACATTGAGTATTACCTTGGAAGAATGAGAACTTAAGCTGCCTGAGTGGAGAGTCGCAGAATGAAAAGCCAAGCTCCATTTTCTCGGCTGCCTGACCCTGCTTGCTTGGTGAATGCCAATTTCTCTTTCACACCGGTCATCAGGCGCTCGGTTTCGGTTTGAAGAAAGCCCTGAGCCTGGCATTTCAGACGCGTCTCCTCTGCCAAGAGCTGTTTTACTTTGATCAGATACTGTCTGATGTGAGTCCGATCTCTGTGCTGTGAATAGCAGGGGCCGGGCATTGTTGTTGCTGTGCTGCGCATTCACGTGTTTGCTGTTATAACTGGAAATGGGGGATTTCCTTTCCTGCTGAAGCCATTTTTTTCCATAAGCATGGCAGCTACATCAGTCTGAAAGTAAAAGTGCCTGTTAGACTTATGCTTGACTGAGAGGGAAGGAGTTTCCTGGTGGTGTAAAAACATCCTGTCTGAGTCCCGGCATCCCTTCCGAACTGACATTAGTAAAGTTCCCTTCACTGGTAAGGACACCATGCCAGTCTTCCTCGCTATTCTACAGTGGGGCCCCATGTCCCGAAAATCACCCATAAAAATTATAAAAAAAAAAAAAAGCTCTGAATCATTTTGTTGAATGACTGATTACAGGGCAAAGACTTAATTCTCCAGCAGGGAATGGGCACTAATTGCACGACAATACTACAGTGGCTCATCAGTGCTGAGGGGTCTCGTGTGCCTCACACTCACTCGGGGCTCCGTCTCAGCCTTTGCTCACCTTAGCTTGGTTAACAAAGCGCCCAATATGCAAAGCTGGTTGCTTTTTGTGAATGGAATTTTTTGCATAGTAACTAATCCCAGGAAAGAATGCTATGCCAGTATGAATACTGGTAGTTGGTTTCCATCTCCCTTATAGATTGTGATCCAGGGGTGTATATATATATATATATAATCTCTATAAAATGAGTGCACCCCTTACCCTTTCCATTGTTTTCCTGTCCCTGTCTTATTCTTCTGAAACATGGTCACAAGATCAATAGGCTGTAATTGTGTATAAGGTCTAAAGCCCTCTACTTCAGCTGGACTGAAATGCTGAGAAGGATGGTTTAGTCTAATCCTCCATCCTTTGTGTTTGAGCTAAGGGCACCAGAGGGTTGTCGCTGTCATGTCCACTTCAAGGGTCTGTTGTTTTGAATTACAGAAACAGGAGGAATCAAATAAATTATGCAACCTCAGGCTGGGGGCAACCGCAGCTGCCTTTTATGTTCAACGGAGCAGCAGGAGACTACTTCTACTGCCGTTTTGTATCTGAATGTGATGGTGGGGCCTGTGTGCTTTGTGGCGAGCCCTAAGCCGGTCTCCGTTCAGTTTTTAATCAACATCTTCCATTCATTTTCTGGGATGATAATTTCTGTCTGTGTGTTTTTTGGTTGGAAGCCATTTTAATCAATTTTCCTTGTGAGCAATGTATCAACATAACGAGTAGTTTTTTCCCCTTAACTAGGGTGACCAGATAATCCAGGTAAGTCAGGGAAGACCCTTTGAGCTGAGGCAGGATTTGTAACTACCATTTCAATTAAGTGGACCTGGATTTCACTGCACCAAGTTCTTGCTGTGTGCTGATTGGTCAGTCTCCTATAGTCATGCATGTGTCACTAATGTTAATGTGAAATGAAGGGAAGAGTCATTCAAACAAGGAAATAAACCAGTCACAGCAAAGAGAGAATTGAACTATTTAGCTGGTTCCATTTAGCTAGTATATTATTACTGGAGCCTTTCAGTTTTAGAGTAGTTTGTAAAACCTGAAGTAGCTGAAAGTGTTCTCCCTGACATGGATTATCTGGTCACCCTATCGTAATGGTTCTGCTGGTGGTGTTGCTGAAACCCAGATGCAAGACTCAAAACCTCTAAACTAAGCGTCTCCAACCTTATTTACAGTGAGAGCTACTTTTTAAAATGAGCTCATCGTCTGAGGCGGTGAAGTACACGTGCATACGCAAAATACAGAGAAAAGAAATGTCTGATAATGGTTATGTGGGGCATTGATTGGCTGCCTTGTGCTACAAGTAGCTTGCAGTTGGCATGTTGGTGACCACAGCACTAAACAATGGGAGTCTTATGTTTGAGTTGCATGTTGAACTGCGCTGGTGAAGCTTCATGTTTGCTCTGAATGTAAGGTCGGTCAAATGAGGCCAGTATGACTAAGGATCTTGTTCCTTCTCACACTTGTCCCACAGAAGAAGCTCGTTCCAAGAAGTGTGGTGTCCTGGTGCACTGCCTGGCCGGGATTAGCCGCTCCGTCACTGTGACTGTGGCCTACCTGATGCAGAAGCTCCATCTGTCCCTCAATGATGCCTACGACTTCGTCAAACGCAAGAAGTCCAACATTTCCCCCAACTTCAACTTCATGGGGCAGCTGCTGGACTTTGAGAGGACCCTGAAGAGCCCATGTGACAATCGGTCATCCAGCGGCCCGCTGTACTTCAGTACTCCAACCAATCATAACGTCTTCCAGCTGGACACGCTGGAATCCACCTGAAGCCTGACTCCACACAAAAGGCAGCTGTCCTGCCTCTGGTCGCTCTGGTGCCACTTCATTCTGGCACTTCAAGTGTCTTCTTGCCTTCTGTAAGAACATTTTTTTTTTATATATAAAACAAGGAATAAGCTGAATAAATTATGAACCTCATGCAAAGATTGAAAGAAAAAGCACTTCTCCTCTATCATAGCCGTGGCCTTACTACTAGAAGAAGGTACCTTTGTAGTATGGGACAGGCTGTTGGTGTCCTCAATGTCCATTTAGTAAGAAGATGGTACATGCATTTAGATTTATGTATTGAATCAGAACTTTTAATTTTTCAGTAGAATATGATAATTAGATCCCATTAATATACTTTCATATTTCATTTTTTAAGTGCTGTATCCACAGCGGAAAAGCTTTTCAGATCCTATCACGTCAGAGTGGTACTTTGCTCAGATAAAGGCCTATTCAGAGATACAGGAAAGGGCTTTATCTGAGTGGGCAAGACCAGCGCTTACCGGACATATGAACTCTTTGTTTCAAAAACATCGATCTCCTGTGTGTAATACAAGCTCAGTTTTCTGAAAGAACAGTCTCGTTTTGGGTAAGACATTCACACGTGAGTCTGATTGGTGTCTTAACCATGATTAATATTGTTGTTTCGCTCCTTTTTTCCCCTCTCTGTTCTTGCATGGTGGTTGGCTGGGGGAGATCAGTGGTTGTGAATTATGTGGGTTTATTCGTAATTAGACGAAGAATGTGCCGATTATCAGTCCACTTGTACTCGCAGCATGTGTAGAGCATGTAGACAGTAAACTGGTTTCCGGGTAACAGGAACACCATGGCGAAATTGTGGGAGGAACATGGGTGGAGTAGAATCAAAAGGGAATTTTAAAACCTGCCTTTAATTAAAAATTTGTAATTTGTAAAATGATTTTTTTTTTTAAGGATGACAACTTTGTATTTCATTTGAGAATTGTTTTTAGCTTTAATTTTTTTAATTAAGAAATGTTTCATCTTTGACACCCGAGTATGTTATTGGCATAGTGCTGCTGACTTTCATATTCTCTGCCATGCACCAATATTCCTGTCGTATTGTTCAGATTTTACAGAAGTCTTGCTTTTTCTATGTGTCACCTTTTGTATCAGTGTATGTGCTGTGCTTCTTACACCACTTGTGGTAACTGAGGAAGCACAGGACCACCCCTGCATTTTACAAAGGTACAATATGCTTCAGGTAATGCCATCTACATGTGTCTGATTCTATGGAATCAGCTCTTTCCACATCTTTTTCTCTGTCCGATGCTATAATAGCTACCTTAAAGTATTCTTATGCTATTCACTCATTATGAAATACAATAATATAGATATTAGTAGTAATATTCATGATTCAAATAACAATCCAATAAGTTTGGTCCCGGAATTGCATTTTTATATATATATATATATATATATATATATTTTTTTTTTCTTCTTCTTCTTTTCCCCCCTTTGACGCATCATCCCTGCTGTGTTTTAAACAAGTCTTAACTAGAATGATCACATTAAAATTAACACATGTATATACCCCAAGCACAAGAAAGATTGTGTCTGATATCTTGCACCAACTGAGCACGACTGGTACAAGTGATTTGGGCAATAAGGAAGAAAGTGTGTGGGAGTCCAATTGTGACCAAAAAATGAGTGATTTTTAAAAATGTCTTCTTACCTCACAGGGACAGTATCAGGGATTCTGGCAGCGTGTAATCAGCAATGTGCATCACCTTCGAATGTCCATTGGCTGATTGGTTTGTGCCGTGTAATGTGTATGTATAACTGAGCTTGGTAACAGGGCAGTTCTTCTTACTGATTTATGAATATAGAAAATATATATTGTATAGTATCGTAATACCAAGACAAGACTTGTTTATATTACAAATAAATATTGAATTATTTTTTCCTTGTCTCCCACTGTGGTTCATGTTTCCCCCCCTCTTTCACAGCCCACGTTGCGAAGAAGGTTAGATACGCACTCTGTCGCCAGGTAAGCATTCCCAGGCCTGACGGCAGTGCAGGACTGAAGCCCGGCCTCTTTCGCACGCTGACACACACTGGCAGTTTGAGGTGAGGTAGTGACACCACGCTGCCTCGCCGTTAGCTTGTTAGCCATTTGGTGGCTGAGGGGTGATTGTGGTGTCCTCTAGAACGCGTAGAGGCCGGGACGTGGCAGGTTGATGGAGGGAGAGCTTATCTTTCACGGGTGGCACCAGATATTCCATTCTTCCGTGGCTGTGAATATGCTCAGGAATATCTCAGAATACCAAATTGTCTTGTTATATTCCCTTGTTATATCTGGTGCATTCATCATTAATGAGGAAAGCTATATTCGTACCTGCATGATTATTTCACTTTTCAACACGGATCGGAGAGGGCTGTTTATAGACTGCTCTTATGCAACCAGTCAGAACTGGTCAGACCAGCTTATTCCGAGAGCATACGGAATATAACTAGCAGTCTCACATTCTCTTGGTCCTCCTTTCGCTTTCTAAAGCCCTCTTTCTCATCTTGGACATTATATTCTGTAGCAGTTGCTCCCTGTTCCCCACGATGTCCTCGGTTCTGCTGTCCTCTGCTTCCTCTAGATCTCTTCAGCTCCCATGTTCGTTTGTTTGATTTTATTCATGGTTTCGTTTTTTTTTTCACTACTTCTTACTTGCAGGCCTGTTTGACCTAAACTCTTTTTTTATCCATTGTTCCCTGGACATCTCTCCTCCGGCTGGCCAGCCATGTTGTTTGATTATTTATTTTTGCTCTATATCTCTGCTATTGTATTTCCTTATGATGAGTAGCTGCCGGAACCGGAGCTAGCCCTAGGGACCATGCTCCATGGTCTGTGTTCTCAGTCATTTTCCAATAGCCTCTTGCCCGTTTCTTCCTGCTTATCTGCTTATCTGCTTCATGCTTATCTGCTGCGAATTATTCCAGAATTAGCGCTGGGCAGTACACCGATTCATTCAGCATACTGGGTTTAATTTCCTGTACGGAATGAATTTTTCATATACCGCCATACTGTAACATAGCTGAAATGCTTCAGTTGGCAGCAAATTATACATTACTCGAGCTACAGGTGCGCTATGGATCACTAACAGTGATAACTTTATAACACAATTCTACTTACATGACTGTTGACTATTGTATAGTATTTATTTCTACTGCTTTATGTATTATAATTAGGTTTGCAATTAAATTCATATTAGTAAAGCAAAATCCCTAATATTATGAATTTATCACAGTAATAATTATTATAATCATACAGGCCAAGTAAACATTGTAACCAACCTAAATATACAGTAATAATCAATAAAACATGTCTATATGGAGTTAAATATACTGATATAATCAGTAAAACATTTCATTATCTAGTGGAATATATCTTAATAATCTAAAAATATACAAATATAAAGCTAAATGTGAACACTTTTATAAAAATACACCTTTTAAAAAACATTAGTAAACCTATTTTATTGATTTGAATGCTCGATTTGTAATGACTGTTTTAGCCTTCCTAAGCCTGGCTGTTTTTCCTGCCAAGCGATGCTGCTCTTGCTCTTTCTTGGTCCCTCTAATACCTCAGCTTCCTCTTTGTCACTCTAAGTCAGTGACCTAAGCTATTTATCAGCATTTAACACTGACTGTTCTGAAAGAAGGGTTTCTAATAAATGTCCTGCACACACCTCAGCAGCATCTGCCCACATATAACCTGGATAATTTCCTTGATCTACCACAGAAAAACTGCCTGCAATAACTAATTTTATTATTTGGTCTGACTCAGTGCAACAACACATAGACCTAGGTACTGACCTAATTTAGTAGCCAGCACTGGCTAAACCACGTCAATTCATAAACCACTCTATCACCCCAGCAGGCAAAAAAAAATGAACAGTAGTGTTGCACTGTGTCATTTCTAACTTTCTGTTCTAATTTTAAAAGCTAGTCAACTAACATAAACCATAGATACAAATTCACATGATCACCAATACATATAATAAGAAGCTATGTTCAAGTTAAACTTTCCTAGTACTTTCCTAAATGAACTTTCCCAGTAGAGAAACAGCTGTACTGTTCTTTATAACAAGTTGAACCTTCTCATACAGAAGCACAGGCAGGTTGATCACAGTTACTGCCTAGCTGTGCAAATATCACATCACAGACATCATGCACAGAGAAACATCCATTATTCCTCTTAATCCAATGACTTGGCCCATTTCCGTTATGCATCCATCGTCTTGCTCCACAGATGTGGCTCTGCAGACATAATAACTCCAGCCATCCAACCTCTGTTTCGCATCTACATGCTGTTTCCCCATATGGCACTTTGCCGAACATCTCCTCCAGCTACCACTGGTATCCACAGGAACCATCTCATTAATGCACTTTCTGCAAAAAACAACATGGTCCAAAGAGCTTTTCAGTCCTTTCCAAAGGCCTGAGATACTGCCTGCCACAAGTTCCAAGCCAAAATGTGCTCATGGACATATTGTTGGGAGCATAATAACAACCTGTTGTGACCTTGTGGGGACCTTGTGGGGACCAGTCCCTGCTATATGAACCTCAGTTTTCACTTTTCTGATTTGTATTTAGTATATATATCTTTTTGATCTTGTATTGTTATCGGTTGCTTATGGTTACGGTTGTCATCATTAGGATTAAGGTTATGGCCATAGGATTCAACGGAAAGTCCCCACCAAGACATAAATACCTCATTTGTGTGTGTGTGTGTGTGTGTGTGTGTGTGTGTGTGTGTGTGAGAGAATGTTGCTTATGGTTACGGTTGTCATCATTAGGATTAAGGTTATGCCCATAGGATTCAACGGAAAGTCCCCACCAAGATATAAATACCTCATTTGTGTGTGTGTGTGTGTGTGTGTGTGTGTGTGTGTGTGTGTGAGAGAATGTTGCTTATGGTTA
>JAODKN010000104.1:26982795-26994426 GCA_026774425.1 Petrocephalus zakoni | reverse complement strand
TCTCTCCTCCTCCCTCCGCCCTCCACCGCCCTGCCTGTCTCTCCCCTCCTCGACCCCCGGGGGGGCCGGGGGGGGGGGGGGGGGGGGGGGGGGGGCCCCCCCCAACGGGGGAAACCTTTGCTTTTGGTGTTACAGAGCAACAGTGCCATCACTGCTGAATGTGCTGCATGGTAATCAGACTTTACCTTGGCAGATGGCTATCCAATCAACCAGTCAGTAATTTTAAAAACAATATTGAGTTGCTCTTGCCCTAGGTAGTTATTTAATGCTCAGCTGCGACGCCTTGATCAGGCGATGTTGCCTTAAAATTTCCCGCCATGTGCATATTGAATGTGAATCCAGTCCTACCTGTTATGATGACAAGGGCTGCGAGACAAGAGAATGAGGCCAAGTCCAGGTTCATGCGATGAAGGCTCTGCGAAAATTCTATGATGGAGTCAATCCAGTCCCCAAAGCCCTTTACACACTGCATCCGGTGAAGAACCACACCATTACAGAAGATCAGCTTGTCCTTCTCAGGGCTCGACCTACAGAGAGCGAAAAACAAATTATTTTCAAGGGTCAGCATTACCAAATAGATTTTTATGTCTTGCGTTGAAAAAATAATCATGTCTTCAATTAAGGCTCAGGAACCTTGTAATAAGAAGATGAAGCGTAAGTATTAGTCACTTATGATATATAAATGGATTTGAAAATGTAACTAATGACACCATTGAATTTGGGCCTCATTAAAACTGAGCTCTCATGTCCAGTGAGATTCATTTATTTCCATTTATTGTTTATCTAATGACCATAGAAAGTAATGCTGCTTTGGAGTATTTGTGAGCTCTCACCTGTATGCTAGGCGGAGTATGAAGAGCTCCAGAAAAGCAGAATCCAGGAGAAGCTCCTGGTCTTCAGGACAGAAGGCTGTGAAGCCCGGGATGGTCTCTGCCCATTTGCGAATCACGTCCATTGAGTTGGTTAGCAGGTCGTACAGCTGCTGGATGTCGCTGGCATCCTCCTTTTCTGAGAGGTTGGCAACGGTCTCTTTGTACTAGTAATTGACAAAACAAAAAACAAAAAATCAACAAAAAAATTAAATGAAGTCCAATCTTCAACAGGTAGTTTTAAATTAAGTTACTTCTAAGAATGCTAGACTGTAGCCAACCTAACTTTTTCTCGTCTCACCATGGAATAGTCTAGCTTCCCATCGGTAGGGTCGGAGTCATTGTGTGCCTTGACAAGTGAGGCAATGATGTTGCCTGTAGGAGCTGCTGATGAACCGTCTTGAATGTTCTTTGGTTTGGAGGGAAGACGGCCTCTGCGTCCTTTCAAGCTGTCTGTTCGCACCACTGTCGAGTAGAGGCACAATAATGAGTAACAACGAAAAACCCTGGGCGTCCTTGGCAGTGTGAAGTGCCTTAAAGCAGGTGAAGTCAGGTCAGGCTGGCGAGCATGCACTTCCAATAGCAAAGTCCCGAAAGTAGCGGCCTCGGAATGCAGAATCTGTACCTTCTTTCACCATGCCTACAGCCAGGCACTTCTGGAAACGGCAGAACTGACATCGATTCCGCCTCCGTTTGTCCACGGGGCAGTCCTTGTTGGCCAGGCACACATATTTGGCATTTTTCTGTACTGTACGCTAAAAGCAAAGAGGAAGGGTTTGATCTACAATCATACTGCCTTTTCTGCCTTATTCCACTATATAACAGTATTGCTGCCAAGAATCTGCACCACATGGATTCCTCAATAAAGGGATTTTGTAGGTGAACTACAAAATTTGCTTCAAATTTCTTTTTCATAAACCAACATTCAGTATGGTATTGAATAAATGTCAGGAAAAATAAGTCACTTTCTGAGAAAAACCTGAAAAAGGAGCTAAGGAGAAAAGCAGTCAGTCTTCTTACCTTAAAAAAACCCTTGCAACCCTCACAGGTGCGGACTCCATAGTGTTGGCAGGAGGCGTTGTCCCCACACACGGCACAGCGGCCCTCACTCCCACCGGGGCTGCGCACCTTTGGCGAGACGGGCTCATCCAGCAGGGCAGAGCCATCCAGGGGACCGGGAGCCATGGGAGCAAAAGGCAGGGCCGAAGAGTGCTGCTGGGGAAGGGGGAAGGGCTCCTGCTCCGCTAGGGAAGGCTGCTGCTGGCCCAGGGGGGAAGGCTGCTCCAGAGGAGGGCTGAACGTGAAGAACGACGGCGGCTGCGGCAGCGACGTCTTGTCAGGAACCCAACAGGCTGCACCAGGGGAGTAAGGACTAAAAGGGGAATCCCAGGCCGACACGGGCTGGGCCTGGAAGCCGGGGGTGGAAGGAGAGGGTGCCGAGGCTGGGCTGCCATAATAATCCGAACCGCAGGAGGAGTGGGTCTCATCCAGGTAGCTCAAGGAAAAGGTGCCGGGGTAGCAGCCGTACACTTGGAAGTCATCCATCTTGAAGGGCGACTGCTGACCAGCGGTAACATTGGTGGAAGCCAGGGGAGTGGGAATTTGGCATGGGTAGGCATCGAATTCACCCGTGTAGGTGCCCACCAAGGAGCTAATGCTAGGCAAGGAGGGCGTCGGCGATTGGTCCTGCTGGCCGCTTATGTCCATGGCCAACTTGGCAGTGATGTCGGTGCTCAAGAATTCAGAGATGTAGTAGTTGTTCTCATAGGGCAGAGTTCCATACTGAGCTTCAACACAGGTCATTTCTGCAAAATGAGTAGAAATGTTTACCCTCCTGCTGTAAGAGAGAGCACTCCTGCTACCAACAGCCTTTCCCATCACCAAGATAAAATGCAAGGGAATCAAGGATCAGAAATGTATCATACATGACAGATTCCTAAAACAACCTCCAGCACAAGTTTGCTGCCTCAGCTGCCCCAGCGCTCTAGCCAAAACTGCAGTGCTTCACCTGACATGACCCATTCAAAACTCTTATCTCATCCATGACCCAGTTCAAAGCCAGAATTTTATTTTTGATTCCCAGGCATGTTATAAGAGCAGTGTGCTATAAATCTGTAATGAGTGGAGGTTTTATTACTAACACCCAATTGAACAAACTGCAAGCCTGAATCAAGACTTGCAGTTGGTCACAATATTTTGTTTTGTTTCAGATCAAGCCCATCATCTAGTGAACTTTAAACAGCAGTTAAACTGAGAAAGCAGACAATTCCATACATCACTAAAACTCTTTCATTTTCTTCATTCCATTTCATAATTGTGGAAATGGATTTGAAAATTACGAACACCATAAGCATAATTAAACATACAGCTTTCCCTGTAAAAAACTGGAGATGCAGGTGAGATGGTTTCAGAAATGCATGCATGTTTGGATTTCAAGTGGATTTTCAACTGTAAGGTCCCCTTACCAAGAATGTATGATCACAGAAGTAACCAAGACCTAAGGTCAAGATTTCTCTCCCCCTATATTACACTGGCAGGTGATGGGCCAAAAGGATTTTGTCTATTTACAAAAACCACATACAAATGCTCTACAAACCCCAGGGAAATAAGAGATGCTTAGACAAATTAAATTTTTTTTTTAATTGCCTGGCAACACCCCTACCTACACTCTCAGAATAAAGGGTACCAATTTGTAAGGTACAGAAAGTACAGAAATGTTTGTATCCAAAGGTACAAATAACATTAATGTGCCTCCAATGGTACGAAAATGTTTCCGTACCTTAAAAGGTACAATTACCTACAATTACCTACAGCTATGGTACAATTGGCAGACCGTTGAGGGTCCAGCCCCAGTGACAAGCAAAGGTACAAACTGGTTCCCGTTTTCGGGATCCCGAGACATACGTTTTTATCTCACCTACTCAACTTAATTGTTTCCCCGTTTCTTCAAAGCGCACACAACCCAAATCCGAACACCTACCCTTTCAGTTACCAATATTACAGAAGCTATTTTAAGCCTGAATCTGATAATCCACACCAGTTCTGAACACAACCCAAGGATAAAAATAACTGTGACCTAGGAAGGTGGTGCGAATATAATGACCTACTATGTGACACAAGAAATTCCCAGGGCGCATTCCGCGCAGCTCAGTACCCGAGGGACCTCCTGATCCTCCCGCTGCAGATCCATGGGATCCGAGGTCAGATGTTAGCGCTCCCAATACTATTTCTCTAGTGCATCTTCATTTCAATTAAACGGTGAAACTGCAAATGTGCAACTTAATAATGTGATACTGGATATAAGTATAGTTTATTTCTATACTTAATGCCTATATTAAAAATCAAATAATCGGATGCTATCTATCCATCCATCCATTTTCTATAAGCACTTGTCCGATTCAGGGTGGCGGGGGGTTCGGAGCATATATCCCGGAGGCAAGGGGCGCAAAGCAGGGAACAACCCAGCATGGGGCGCCAATCCATCGCAGGTATTCGGATGCAGTACTCGTAAAAGTTGACAAGTCCCTCGTTAAAGAACCGAATTGTGCATTGCTTCCCTGTAATGATATGCCGCTTTTATCGCGCACACGTTACGCCGCGCAGGCGGTGCAAACCTTAGTGTACTTCGAGCGGACAAAGTGACAGCGAAAGTTCCTACAGTACGAGCGTTTCTTTGCAGCAGAGTGTTTTAGAGCAGCGTAACGCACGTTCGGAACTGCACATTGTTTCCGATTCAATGATCAAAAGTGTAGCGAAGTTATCGCTTGTCCAAAAAAAGATGCAGATGTTACTTAGAGATCCGAAATATAAAACTGACATGCACCCGGTAAAGGGAAACTGCTTTCACGGAGACGGTGGCAGTTCTTACGTACCGATGGTCTGACACAGGACTATGTTTTTAGTTATTCGACTCAGTAACTAACTTGCTAAAGTCAATTTTAAGTAGTGTGAGCCTCCCACTTATAAGCCATGCAAAACAGGAGATTCATTCACTCGGATGCGGCGTGCACGGTAAATTCAATGACAGGAAACATCGCCTCAAAGTACGGTTAAACCTATATTGGTAATCTATAGTATTATTATTATAGCATTTAATTCTTCCTTGAAAACATTATGATTCCGATAGGTACGTGACATTGCATCTACAGATAGTTTGCTAGAATGACTGATCGCAGCAACTACTTATAGATAGATACGCTGTCGAAGTTACCCACCTGCTTTATTCTCTAGTATGGATCGTAAGCCATATGTCTGTATTCCGAATAACAGAGCGTCTCCGTAAACTCGTCCACACAGCGACCTGTTTAGTGGTCCCCAGTTCAGCGCTTCATGACAATTTATAGTCAATTTATATTTGCCGTGACGTCAGGTGTTCCACGATCCAAACATGGCAGTGCCGGGGCGGGGAAGTTTCCAGCGGCCAGCCAATGGGGTGGCTCGCAGTCAGAGGTCCTCGTGGCTGACGCAAACGTGGGATTCCATTGACGCAAGACGGCCGTC
Organism: Petrocephalus zakoni; assembly: GCA_026774425.1. Classification (NCBI taxonomy): domain Eukaryota; kingdom Metazoa; phylum Chordata; class Actinopteri; order Osteoglossiformes; family Mormyridae; genus Petrocephalus; species Petrocephalus zakoni. Next base: position 26,989,057 of record JAODKN010000104.1, on the reverse strand, counting down.
GATAGACTGTTCTAAAATTAGCCTCGCGACTGCTAGTGTTAGGCTGCAACAAACCAGTTAAAAATAGGTTCGCATTGAAACTGACTTTAAATTAACAGCGCGCACGTGCACGCGCGTGAAACGAGGTCCTTGTTTCTCAGCAATACAAAATCCGCTAAATTACAAAGGTAGTTCGAAATATAGCGTTTGCTACTAAACCTCGGTAGATTAAAGAACAGGGAAATGGTTAGCTACATCCTTTTAATACTGATAAAGGAAAGCAGGTTAACTACCCAACACTAAATGCAAGTGGAAATGCAAGAGAATAAGAAACCACACATACAAAAAGGCACATGACATCCTTTTAAAAAGGTTTTATGCCTGGGACCTTTTTACAGTCATAATGTGTGTTTATTATACAACAACTTAAGTTGGAGGGCAGTGTTTTTTTATTGCCAAGGAACAAGTATCAATATTCCGATATCCATTTTAATAGCCATCTATTAACACCATATTTCACAGTTACACAGCCTTCCTTGCAAATTCAAGATTCAACTGACAGTATAATACTTTTTACCTTTCGGTATCATCAAAGACTAGGCTAGAGACGGTTGACATTTACAGACTGCCTTCATTTACTTTTGCAGCAAAAATTTTAAAACATTATATTTAACACAGAAGTACAAAAGGGGATAATCACTGACCATTTGTTTCAGTAGCCTTCATTCCTAGCTCTACAGTCAGTGGTCTGCCCCTTTATTCCTTCTGACGAAGCACTTAAGTACTTAGTCAGAATTATTAATGGATTAAAAGGAGCTGGACAGCATGTGCACACTGAGGAGTTTGAGGACTTCACGCGTGTCATATGGGAAAACACTGCATAAATTTCCCCAAATTATCCGATAATTCTTTGTACATGCTACATTCACCCATCCATTTCCTGACTGCACAGCTATGCAACTTAAGCAAGATAAATTATTTGAATTTCTGCCTCACTTGCTATACCAACATTTTAAAAAGCATTAGAAGTCAATATTTGGCCATGTGCTGGCGTGATCGGTGTCTACATAGAACCTGATGGGGAGCACAGTTCATGCACTACTGCATATAGCAGTCACCTGTGTCTGTGAGGTATAAGTGCATGTTTGTCAGATGATGTTTATAATGCATTATGCAGCAATGAGCCAAATCATGATGACCACCCCCACATTATTGATGACTATCATCAGCTGCTCTTTGCTGGAGGGTTTTTTTTTTTGCTCTACCTTCCACTTTAAATACCCAAAAGGTGTTATATTGGATTACAGTCAAGAGACACTCTTTTCAAAAACTCATGTGATTTTTGCAGTACGTTTTGGATCGTCATCATGTTGAGAAATTCCTCTTCTGCCAAGCTTCTTGAGATTGGGGATCAACTTTTCATTCAATATTTTGATACACAAATATGCATTCGTGGTGCTACTGCTTTTGCGCTCATGCAGTGCCATCAGAACACTCCCGCCTCCGTGTTTCACTGTCAGTACAGTGCAGTCACTGTCGTAGTCCTTGCCAGGTCCACGGCAAACATGCTGGACCTGGTCTGATCCAAACACATTTATTTTGGTTTAATTTGACCACAAAATTTGCTGCCAGTATTCGTCAGGTTTTTTTTCCATATTCATTTCAAAGTTTCATTTTGTAGCTGTGTGCTATTTTGCCAGCAATATTTTTCTTATTGGCTGCTGTCCATAGACACTGACTTCCTGTAATGTCCTTCGACAGTCTGAGCACTCGGTGAGACACCTATTTCTGCAGATAATCCTTGTGCCAATTCAGAAGCACTTGCCCGTCTGTTTTTCAATGCAAGGTTTTGCAAATAGCGAATTGTGGACAGCCACTGCACCTTCTATTCTTTCTAGTGTCTTCCTGTACCTCCTAACCACTGCTGAAACTGTTTTTGCTTATTTTCAGTAGACTGCCGATCCTTTGGTACCCTTTTCCATCTCTATATAGTCTCACAATCTGGTGTCTTACTTGTTCAGGCAATTCCTTACCATATGGAGCTATGTTGTATTAGACACAACCCAGGCAAAAACTGTGACAGCTGTGATGTTCGCAGTTTATTTTATAACTTTGTTCGTGGAATTAGCTTCAATTGGAAATCACAGGTGTATTCACTTTTGCTGCATTGGATTTGTACTTTGAGGTCCTTATTTTCAATGTAGTCAGTCTAACTTGTTTGTTTATATACACTTTAACTGAAAAAAATACAAATTATTGAAAGGTGATACAATATAGAATTATTTACCATTTTATTGATATTGGCCAAGGGTGTTCTCAGTTTTGTGATTAGTTGCAATAGTTGAGTGTTACTTGAAAGCCAAGTGACATTATTTCAAATATACATTTAAAAAGCAAATGCAACCATAATTACTGCTACAATTTTCCAACATCATTGCATATATGAAAATATTTTCACCATCCTTTAAAATTGTGCAGAAGGCCTGGTATACTGCACGCTGCATGCTCATCTAAATGCTCACATGTTCCCTCCGTAGCTGCAGGGGATGCCACATAGGATACATTGTTGATACCTTTCTGCAATGAAAGAGTCATTTCCTGAAAAAAAAAATGCAATAGCATTGCAGAAAAGTGGATGGCTGGTATACACAAAAGCACGACAATTTGTTAAGGCAACGATTACACTAGTGCGCAACATGTACCCAATTTTAACTGGTATACTTATCAGCAGGGGCAGCATGGTGACTCAGGGTACAGCACCTCAAGGATTGGGCATTTAATTCCCATCCCACGTTTTGTGTACGTGGAATTTTCATTATTATTCCCTTGCAAGAAGGGTTTCCTCCCCAGCTAAATGCTAAAGGCTACCTGAAGCCTCTAGTTGACCTATAATGTGTGACTGTGTGCACGAGCCCTGCCATGGACTGGGCCGGGGGTACCCCAGCCTAATGCTACTTGCTATAGGCTCCAGCCCCCCTCAAACGAATATGCAGATAGAAGATGGATAGCTAGTTAGCTAGTTAGTAAGAGAAGCATTTTACCTACTGACTGACGGATCTCTACCTATTTAGCCAGTATCTGTATCTAATTTCGTTGTACTTGTTACAACAACAACAAAGTTATTCTGATTCTCTGATGTGTAGGTCAACAAGCCCCCCCATCTTACTCTATGAAGCGTAAACAGACCTGAGATCATGTGCTTGTCCATGGGTGCTGCCCACTCTTTGGGAGCCAGGCCTAGTCCGCCTTTACGGCTAAGGCCCAGCGTTGTGGTTCATGTCATCCATGCATGTCAGTATCAGCTCTGCAATTGTTTGTGACATTTCAGAGGGTGCAACATTATCAGTCAACACACTGTGTTCCCAGGGGGAATCTCAAGCCCGCTGTGCCAGATCCCAGTTTAACTCCCTTTATCAGATTATTTTAGAAACTCATATGAAGCTTCTCTGCCAGTAATTCTCTGAGCTAAATGAACTCTAGGAAAACAAGTAAAACATAATTCCTGGTGAAATTCAAGCTTCCAATGACTTGTGTACTGTGCTCATTCATCATAACTAAGAAGATTTTTTCTTTAAAAAAAAAAGTACTCCATAATAAAGGGTATTCCGAAGTAAGAACAGGGAACAAGGCTACATCCTTTCGGTGTTGATACAGGAAACCAAGAAATTAGAACAAACATATTAATTGCAATAACAAATGGAAGTGGAAATGTAAAGGACTAAGAATCCATACAATCCATACCGTTCAAAAAAGGTTTGGATTCCCTTATGCAAAATACCAATAACTCAATTAGATAGGCCTGGTGCAATTCAAGCAATTTAATTATCTAATAGTGAATGGGAGGAAACCGTCCTGTGCTACGTTAAGGTTATTCTTAGGGGTTTGCAATGCATGCAGACATTACCAAACAGGAAGGCGAGAGGCTCCACCAGCTACTGCACAGCCGCGGCCATACCTCTCATATACAGGCTCGGCGGCACGAGGACGGCGCGAGGTTCCGGCAGCCGCGCGCCAGCTACCAAAGGCGCATAGATGCACGGCGGAAGGGAGAATATCCCCAGTCATCCCTGTGAGATGTTACAGCAGCTTCGGGCCCACAAGCACGCACTGTAAATACTCAGTAAATTATCGTTGCTCAAAAAAAGGAACTTAAGACGCCCCCACACTACATCCGTACTCTCCGATTCAGTTTCGGCTACATTTATTAAGCAGACGCCAGATGTCCAGCTATATGTCGTATTATAACAGGACTGCCTTATAGAAGATGTAAGTTCTAGACTAAATGTAGAGTGACTGTTTACACGCCCACTTGCTGTGTGCAGAAGCAGACGAGACCGGAACCTGCCGCGCCAACCTCCCTATCACTCGCTCGCCCTTTTTCTCTGAATACGCCTCTTTCTGTTTTTTTTCTTTTCACTTTCTACGTTATTGGCGTCCTTAAAAGGGAGCGGAACAGACAGGGGGGAAAAAGGCAATTCTACACTGTCCTCCACGTGAAATCTGATCCTAATGCTTCGGCGCTCTTCCTATGAAAGCACGCTACTTTTCCGTTCGGCTACACCGGACGACTCTTCCCCCTTCGTAAGAGAAAAAACCCCATTGAGGCTCTGATCTCGGTCAAAACACTGGGGGTTGTCTCTCCGATGACGTAGGCACGGATCCTTACTGACGCTTTTGGAATCCCGGTTCGTGACGTCAGCACGCCCCTAAGAGTGTAAAACAAGGGAAAAAGTCAGTTCCCTAAATAAAAAAAAACTGTGTCCTGCACTGTGGATAACATGCCATTCTCTCTGCACACCATCACAGCGATAATTCTGGCTAATTAAATTCATAATTCTAAATATTTGCTGCGTGGTCAGAAACGTTCGTGCGCTACACCTAAGGGTTCAGGGTCTGCGACTGCAGCTCATTAGGCCTTTCACTTAAACGTTTAATTAGTGGCTGAATCTCCAGTTTTATGCGTGTAGAAAACAGGAATTGTATTATAAGAATACATATTACCGAATTTTTACTTGTAAGTTCCGGGGGAAAAATTAATACCAGCAAATTAACGCTCAAGGAACTTAATTTAACACAATTATGTTTGAAGGATAGAACTATTTATGTAAAATCCAGTTTGTTGAATTTGCGCCAGATTAGCATTCTTTGGTTTAAATACATAGTACAGATAGTGTGACATGATATTTCTTTACTTGCCACAATATTCACAAAAAATGTCAAGCTGAAAGACCGAATGTTTTCATGTTTCTTTTAATTCTTCCAGGAAATACAGGTTTGCTCAGTGTATTGATGTTTTATACTGTAGTACCACAACCAATCATGTTTCACTATTTAAGATGTGTACATATCTACCATCCAATTTTTAAAACACAGCTATCATTTTCTGTTTTAGTAATGCTTCCAGCTAGACTTCAGCAGAATAAAGAAACCATCAGTTGTGATATGATATGACAGTACCATTAGCTGAAGAACCACACCCTATCAAAGCCTCTGATTGGCAGATCAAAAATTATCGTTACTCAAGATAATGACACCATTTTACTTTTATTTCACATTTATTTTTAGAAGAACCAGACTGGAGTTTGCAAACATGTATATGTTACACAGGCACATACCCACTATATGTTACACAGGCACATACCCACTATATGTTGCACAGGCACATACCCACTATATGTTACACAGGCACATACCCACTATATGTTACACAAGCATACCCACTATATGTTGCACAGGCACATACCCACTATATGTTACACAAGCATACCCACTATATGTTACACAGGCACATACCCACTATATGTTACACAAGCATACCTACTATCTGTTACACAGGCACATTCCCATACATTCGGAAATGAGTGAATCTGAAAAAATTCCTGTGGTGTCTAGTCTAGTTTTTTTTCTCCAGAGCTGTTTATACAATGTAAGGTTTTACATATCAGGGCATAATAAAAATCATCTGGTCCTTAGCAGCTCTTAAAATTAGGTAAATACAACCTCAAATGAACGGCAGCACATGACATATTACACTGCGTCATTATTTATGTAACTAAAACTAGGCCAAAATGCAGAAGCAGTCTGTGAAAAATGAAGTACACCCTAACTGCTTCCATAAGAATCAAGAGGGTAAGGAGCAGGCAGGTGCTGCTAATCACATTCACCTCCAGGTCATAGCAATGCTCAGAGAAAGTGCAACATTTACATAAGAACATAAGAACATAAGAACTATACAAACGAGAGGAGGCCATTCGACCCATCAAGCTCGCTTGGGGAGAACTTA
>JAODKN010000104.1:26966032-26977832 GCA_026774425.1 Petrocephalus zakoni | reverse complement strand
CCCTTTTTTGAAAATGGGCGTTATGTTGGCATGCTTCCAATCAGAAGGTACCACACCTTCAGATAAGGATTTTTTAAACAATAAAGTTAAGGGTCCTAGGAAGATTCACCAGAGACATAAATGTCCCTGCATAGGTAGGTAAACCTCTCAACGCAGTCGACACTCTTCCCGCAGACAGACACACAGCTGATGGCTGTGCCTAAGAGGGCATTAAAGCCCTTGATCTTAGTTTTTAACCAGGACACTTGCAAACCCAGATACTTAGACTCCTCACTCAGTCTCTCAAGAGCCCCAATCATATCCTCCATCGACTCTGCAAAGATCACGCCATCCTGATACCCTTTACTGGATAGACAGTTGTGGAAGATGGATAATGTGAATCTTTAACATTTTGTTACCAGGGGGCAGTATAAGCAAGCCAACGAGGATGTTGTAATTCTTTACTAGCAAATGGAACAATTTGCATGATTATTTCTCTCTCTAATGTGTATCAAATGATAATTTCCAAATAAATAAATACATTTTGAATAAATTAATAAATAAATGTCCACATGTTTTAGTGCAACATTTTAGTCTAGACAGATTGAATCATCTTTCTTACAAAATAATCTGATTCTTGCAAAACCAGGCTGCAGTGATGTAATAATGCATGTTTTTCGTTTTGAAATGTCGGAAGGTCTAAAGACCATAGCAGTGTACAAGAGATTATGTGGAGTCTCTCTGGAGGCAGTCTGAGGATTTATTGCCTTTTTTTCAAGATCATTTAAGTATAAATAGCACTCATAATTGTCTACTTTTCAAACCAATTAAAATGGGGGAATAGGATGGAATGAAGACCAGCAAATTCCCAGTCCACCAGGAATTCAATCTGACACTCATGCATTAACGAAACTAAAGTAATACACCAATGATTCTGGGTATAGCTATCAAATTTTCAAGAAAAAAAATGTTGATGGATGCATGGTGTTCACTGTTTCCTTGACGGATGAGTGGGGGTCACATTTTATCTGTACCCCTCTCTACTCATCTTAATTCAACAGATGAAGGACTTTGGCCATTTAAGTCGCCATTTAAACTTCCATTTAAAAGTCAGTAGTACTCAGTTAAGCTTGCATGACCTCACTCCAGCATCTCTGCAAAGGGAGGAAGGGGTCCGGTGGAATCCATCGTTTATGCAGCCAGTTAAGATGCAGAAATGTTACAATGATATTCTTTGAAAGGACCCACTTTGAATGTATATCCAATTCATGAGTTAGAACTAGAGTGACCAGCTTTACGTCATGGAGTTATTTGCTTTATAAAGGACTTTTGTGTGTTCTCAGCAGTCGAGTCTAAAATAATTTGCACTTTTTTTTCAGAAAATGAAGCCTGCTTTTTCTGCTTTAACAGAGATGATAAAAACAGTATTGTTCCTTGTTCATTATACATTTAAACTGGCTTGTTTTTTTATGGGGTACTACCTTGAAGATCTGGAGATCTAATCTGTCCCTCTTCCTGTTTCTGGTTGGTCTTGGGGACAAGGGCATAAAAAGACCACTGCCACTTTCATCACGTGAAAGCAAATAGTTCCATTTAACCCACCCACTGGAACATTCCTAACAGTCTACCACCAAAACAATCTGAGGTTTAAAAGTGAACAGCGGGGTCCTGAAGGACCCCCATTTCACATTCATTTAGAAAGCTGCAGTTACCCATAAGCGTGGTGTTTTCATTTCCCCATTTTTTTCAGGTTTGGGTTAAACAGGGTTCTTTAAAAAAAAAAAAAGACAGCAGAATGGTTCCTTCTGCCATAATCTCAAAAGAGATGGTTAGTATGATAATGTGTACAGAAGCAGCTTATGAAATACACACAGTGAAGGAAGTTTAATGTACACACTGAAATAAGAGGCACATTATACATATTAATAGATTATAGTACATTACATACATTTACTTACAAAAACATTCTATATATGTTGTGAGGAGTAACAGTTCACAGAACAGAATTACCACAGGCTCACTGTCCACTGTCGAAGTCGCTATGTGGTGTGCCCACGTCTCAGAGCAGGAAGTGTGCGAGCAGGGTGTGGGGCTCTTTTCAAGCACGTTCCCATGGTCCCACAGGAAGGGGGCAGGAAATATCGCAAGGGGCCGGAGCGCTACGTGAGTGGGGGATTGGAAACACTGCAGAGGTGCCTGCTCCTTCCAAGGGGCCCAGCAGAGCACTTTTGGTTTGCTGCTTATCCAGGGCCAGGAGAAGCACCATCTCTGACTCACGCGTGCTGGCCAGCGGCTGTAGGCTCACAGGACGTTTCCTCTTTCTTCATCGCCGAAGTGCAGCTCACGGACAGCACAGCACTATCATTGTCTCACAGTTTCCTGGGTTGTCTTTTTGAAAGGTCACAACTTGTGGCAGTTTTGCAGATTTAGTGTTTTTAGGGCGTACACTTGGGGGACCTGTCAGTTATTTTTGTACGTTTAGTATGATCTCGAGCCTCAGCTGGTAATGAGGGCAAGAAGTGCACAGGCCAACCCACTGCACTTTCGAACAAATATGCTTGAATTGTTCCAATGAACATTTCCGTCTGAATAAGTCGGTAAAAAGTCATTTTTGGGGGGATTAGATGTATTGTCTGAGCAGTATATGTGTTATTCACCTCTACTGAATGATTCTCTTCACTGAGATCAGTCATCTTTCACTAGTTTGGCCCCATATCACATGGCTTAAAATCACTTCCCTATATTTATCTTCCCCATATTTTGCCTTATTACTGGATTTAAAGTTTTGCTTTTTCCAAGTTCATTATGCTCTGGTATCCCTATCTCCTAAAACCCTCTTTTGTGTAAACCGTAAGCCGGTGACTTGAAGGTCCCACTAACTTCAAAGCCACAGAACAAAATTGATATGAGAGCATGGAAGCTATGACTCTTAGAAGGTTATAGACTCTAACTTCCCCTTTGGCCGCATGTTTATCTATAGCCCAGAACACATATTTCGTGATACACCACTAGTCATGCTTCACCATGATTGGTTTCAACTGCGTCACTCTCACATCCACCGCCACAACTGCTCCAAACAGCCCCCAACGGCTCACTCCTGCTAATGACTCAAACACACCCCCCCCCCACCCGGTCAGATGGCCCGTTGTGCATCGGACACATTGGGACACTCGTCAGATGCTACCTGGCCAGCATTTAGCATTCTGCACGCATTTCATATGATACACTTGAGGATAAGGGGAGTGAGAAAAGTTCTTTCCTGGAATTATGAGAAAAATTCATGACATTCCATCCAAGAATGTGTCTCATTATAAATCTCTCAGCAATGAAGAATTTATTAGTCATACATATAGATTTTACTGGTATCCTGCCCAGGATGTTCCCATTCTCCTGCTTTGTGCAATACATATTAGTTTACAAATCATGGGTAACATAACATGTATGATAAACACAGCTTTGGCGCCTTCCCCCCCGTGACACACTGTAAAATTGTCCTCCTCTATTGATTCCTTTTGGAAAATTTTATATCACTTATCACTGCACCCCTTCCGCGCCATAAAACCTAAAGTCCATACCCCACTTCTCACCAACTCGGTGAAATAACTCAGAGGAACATCTCAGATTCCTGTCTACGACCCTCTTCTATTGGATGTCAAGCATCAGCTGTGATTGGAATAGAATAATAACGAGAAAGTGACACTTCATTAACCCCCATGGGGAAAATCCTGCTTGTCCGCACACAGGTGATAGCAAGCAATGGGGTCATAGTGAAGGGGTGGCAAGGCTGCACGCTGGGGTTAGGAACCTTGCACGGACAGGTGACCTTCCTGCTGGGGCTTATCCTGCAAAATGCATGGGCTGCTGCAAACACACCAGTCGCTCTAGGTGCAGAGAGGCAGCACCCGCACTTTGGATCATACATATTCTGTTAGCCTTTTCATTGCAACCAGAGAAGGCGATGTCCACTAGACACGGCACTTATGGAAATAAGCTACAGACCTCATGTTGGGTGTGATTAGGGTGTGCTGTGAAGTACTGGCTAGCTGAATCCACTCCCCATTATTCACTGTCAGGTAAAATGGCACTGTAAACTGATGGAGCGTGGTAATCCTAAACTAACCAACCTAAGCTTTCTCCCATTACAGTTTTTTTTGATTGCTTTGGAGCGTTTCTCAAATGACACTTGACATTTGCAAAACAGCATACTGTAATGCAGAGCCTTGCAATGCTGAAACTGGTGTCTTTGATATGAATAAACGTTAGTTTGCTAAAGAAAAGCGATCAGTCAGTGACAATGAGAAAGTGGGAACCAACTATCATGCAGAATAGCGGAGCTCAGGAGCACACTTACTCCGACATACTGATAGTATATCTAGTATATCTAAGCACTTTGGGTCAAAAGATGCTGATTGTACTTTTCATTTTGGTGTCACTGACTAAATCATTGGTGGGAAGAATTTGCCTTTGAGACACGAGCTAATTGTATTGAGTAAGTTCCGGGTTTTCGCAGCTAAACCATAGTGTTATGCAATATTCATGAGCTGTTTTGAGAAATTCTCTAAATTCTATAGTCATTGGAATGTTAAGAATGTTTCACAAAATGTACCAAAGCAACTGAGAAAAACTGTTGTAGCTACAAGGACGTATGAGCAGTGGATATAAGTCAATGAGAGAATCCAAAAAGCACAGAGTGGGGCAGCATCAGCCTACGAGTAACATGCTGGCACCTGGGCGTTTCTTATTCCATGTTCTAAGTAGCTTGTGGGATGAGATGCATTGGTGTCAGGCTTGGAAGTCCCCTGATAATAATCGCACTACATTATCATTACTGACATGTTTGTAGTTCAACACAGGACAACACATATCTGCTAAAGTACTCAACAGTAGTTCTCAGGAAAGCCTGATTTCCCTAAGACAGACTGCTGTGGCATCATTCAATCGTGGATACTCATCTCAGACCTTTAGCATGTAATGTGTTTAGCATGTAATGTGTTATTGATGTAGAAGCCACCTATTGTCCATTATGAAAACTGGACACGAGATGCCCATGGTTATCTACTCCAGCACGTGAGCTGCCCACATGCCTTTCTGTCAGACCCACAAAGACGCATCTTCCACTCATGTGCATTCAGGTTTGTGAGGAAGGTGCTTTACCTTACCGTGTTTCCTGTAGTTATGCAAAGTGAGTGCTCTTGGAAAGACCCCACAGTGGAGTTTCTGTAGAGTTTTAGTTTTCCCTGTAGCAGATGAGATGATAGATAGATAGATAGATAGATAGATCGATAGATAGATTGATAGATAGACAGATAGATAGATGATAGTTAGATAGGTAGATGATCGATAGATAGATAGATAGATAGATAGACAGATAGATAGATAGATGGAGATAAATAAGGCTATTTCTACCCCTAAGCTGTTCTTATGTGTGACATTTCAGTGTAATTTACTAACTTACTTCCCTGCTCACTCTCTTCCGTTTTCTGTAAGCAGCTTATTCTCACATCAAATTTGAATTTTACTTTTAGAGCAGAATGACTCAATTATGGATTTCAAAGGTATTAATTCAGTAGGGAGACACCTGGCCAGCGATCCTGATGAAACATGTTATACAGAGAAAGCGTGCGGTACAGCCAGATTGGGGAATGCCAGCCGTGGGGATTTTCATATCGAGTTCCTGACAAACACACATTTTGAAAAAGCCGGTGTGCGTCAGGGAATCGGAGGGAAGGTGGGTGGGTGGGGGGGGTGGGTGGAGACTGCAAAGCCAACAGCTGGAAGGCAGCCTTTGAGTAAATAGGTAACCGTTCTGATTGTTCGTTAGCCGTTACAACAGCAAACACTGTAAAATTAGAAAGGCAAACCTCCCCCCCCAGTCGCAAGGTCAAGGCGGGTTAACAGCTGAGTTTTTTTTTACAGTTTTTTTATATGACAAAGAATTTCCTGTTAGAGTGATACTGAGGGACAATCGAGGTTTAACTGATCAACCCAACCACGCATGATGACAGATGGTCCAGGTTCACAACTCCTTGTTTAAGTCAGAACTGGCAGCGCAAAGCTCGCTTTCTCATGAGCATTCAGCCCTGACATGCCTCTCGGGCTCTAATGGGGGAACAAGGGCCAAAGCGTAAAGCAATATATACAATAATATATATATATATACTGTATATAAGCGGAAAGCAATATAGTCACCGTTTTACTCTGTGGAACTTCAGCTAGGTGTCTGATTGCCATGTGAGGGAGACTTTGGGAAAACTGAAGCACACCATGAAGTTTCATCACAAATCAGAATCAGAGTGCACCTCAGGAAGATGGTTTTAATGGCACCGTTAAATGCAACCATGTATAACCAAAAATACTCAATCTGACAAGTCTATTTCTTTTTTTTAAATAGTCACCATGTTGCATGATGTCCCTCATCTACTTACTGATGGATATTTGCTTAATAGTGCATTATATACAATTATGTAAATAATACATTAATATTGAGCAGTGACCAGATGAGTCTGATTGGAGCCTGTCTAAACAAAAAGCTATATTTGTTAAAACAATAACTGCTGTAATTGTGTTTCAAAGATGTAACAATGTTAACAAATGTCATTATGTTTGTTGGGGATGGTCAATATTTGCCTTTCACGAGACCTTCTGCCAGGTGACTCAATAGAGGATATGCATCCAATGTGTGTATGATGCATTGTTGTCAGGAGATCCTTGGGCTTCAGTACGGAGTTTTATTTGAGTGGGGACCAGGAGGTGGAACTTGTCTAAAAAAAGCAGATGAGCACCTGTTCCATACCTCTGGTTTTAGAACATTTTATTGGTAAACAGTGTAAAAACTCACCCCTTTCCACCTGTTATGTGTCTAACAAGAGATGGATGGGACATCTGAAATCACTTTATTTTAATATTTTCACGTAAAATTTGTCATGCGTGTTACATAAAACAATTAATAGTTTGAAGAATACAAAATGAGTATGTGTTAGTGTTAATCCTTGTTTAAAAGTGTGTAAAAACGAGTAGTCATTGTTATTACCAGAAAATGGCAGTTCCATCTCCCATGGTTGGTTATGGCAAATGCCAAAATTCCCTAGTGCCTTTTATATATATGGCTTAGTAGTTAACCGGTTGGCAAAAAACTGTCTCCTTCTGAAACCAATCAAATGTGTGGATCATATATAGAATAACAGAACAGAAAACAGATAAAAGAGATAAAAGCAGATAAAAACTTTGGACCTTTGGAGTCCATAGTTTCCTATGCCACAGTGCTGCAATTGTAGGTGAAATACATTATTAGGAAGCGTCCATGGGAACATCTGCTGATGGGTGGTCCCATGAGACAAATGGTGGTCCCTTTCTTTGGATAGCCGTGTCCTTTCCTCCACATTGCCAGCACCTGTGCATTCCCCTCACGGCACAGACACGTTCAGAGGAAAGTCACACGGTCACCACAACACGGAGACTGAAGAAAGGCACACTTGGTATCCACTGAGTGCTCGGTAGTGAAATGTCGCTAGAAAAAAAGTACAGTAATCGCAAAGGCGGGGGTGGACAAGACGTGGGGAAGTACAGTTCGTGGGCATTTACAAACTCAAGGAGAATGTTGGTTCTTTTTCGACCTGAATGACAATAGACTCCGCCCACTTATGTGTAAACAATGATCGCGTGGAACTGGTGTTGCCCAGAAAACCCCGGAGAGTGTAAAATAACTATGATCCCAAAAATTAAGATCGCCTACTGCCCCTTCTGACAAGATTAACGCGTCTGTACAATTTGGGCATTTTTAACTGTAATCCCATCCTGTGTCTAAAACTACTATGCATCAATCATTTTCCCAGCTGAAAGGTCATTTTTAAAGCACCCTGTAAGACAAACAGTCATCTAGGAAGTAATCTACCCGGGGGAATAAGAATGCTGTCAGTTATAGAAAGTCACGGTAATTTTTACATTCTATGCTATATGGGTTTTTTTTTGTAATCTACCATGGAGGCCCATGATGCAGTTCCTGTTCACGGCACAATGATACGACCACATCCTGTCTGCTGGTGCCCACGCATCCTTCCTTATTCGCGAGCAGCTCCGAGAGGCGCCCTCACTATCTGTCTGAACTACGGAGCAAACGGAGCTCCGGGGTGGAGTGCTTGCGGTACAGAAGCACGTGTGCGCTGAGTGGGCTTGTGTCAGACTGACTTCCCAGACTGAGACCTAAGCACCAGAACACCCTGTTCCCATTCGCATGCGCCTCTTGCTCAGCTCCTCTCTCAGCCGGCCGCCCTCGCGCTCCCCTTTTAGGCCGTGGCCCCAGCTCCGAGTACACCGCCACTCTCACTTCCCCCAGCGAGCGGCGGTACTTGCTGTGCCTCGGTCTTTCTGCCACGTGAAAAACAAAGGAGAACAAGTGCGAATGCAGTAAATGCGTCTGGCGGGTAAAAAGCGTCACGCTCCAGTAACCAAAGTTTATTGCTGTGCCGCACCCTTTTCTGCTGGCTTCAGCGGCCAAATGTCACGCACCTGACCTGCTTACAATTTAAGGAACTGCTAGCTTAACCTCAGCAGAAGACATCAGCCGCTGATCTTCCATAACCACTCACCCAGTAAAGTGCTGCATATGGTGAATCTGAGTCCCACGCCAGGTTGAGAGGCCATAGATGGAATCACAATGCACTTTTTAAATGTGCAGTTCTTTTTTTAAGCCTTCTGACATTATGACTCTTTGCTTAATCCAGTGCTTCCCAAGCCAGTCTTCGGGGACCCCTAGAGGATCTACATTTTTGCTCCCTCCGAAAGTTCCGGGGAATTGGGAGGGAGCAATAACACGGGACTGCCTGGGGGTCCCCGAGGACTGCTTCGAGAAACACCAAGAATAGCTGCCAATGAGCTAACATGCCTGTATAATTCAGCTATGTTCGTAAAATGAGATGAAGGGTTACTCCTGAACAGTGCGTCACTGATAAAGCTGGATCAGGGACACAGGGACCAGCCGACGGCTCGGGAGGCGGGACTTCCCTTTAAAAGCCATTGTGACAGGGCAAAAGCAAAGGCCTTTGTGTGCCAAGCATATTGGAGACTTTCTTTCTTCCAGGGAATGCCCCCCCACCCCCCCAGGGCTACATACCACAATGCTCCCACAAGCTAGTGGACTCTGACTCCGGGGGATGCAGCCAGACTGCACTGTACCCGCAAACCACAGCGAGCTGCAGGCACATTATCACTGCGGCAGCGAGCGCCAGCTGCTATGTGCCCTATGTTGCCAGCCTTTTAAAATTGCCCTCGGTAAACTCCTTATAGATTTTAGTTCATGAAAACAAAAGTTTCATCGTTATTTGTATCAGCATTTTAACCTTAACTTCAGTACATTATAGCCTTTGAAACTTGCCACTTAATAAACATTCAGGCCTTCCTGACCTCCCTGATTTCTCATGACAATGAGAAGAATACATCTTGGCACCAGCTCTCCCTCTGCCGTCTCTGCGCGCCTTGGGAATGTGTCGCCACGTGGCACCGGCAGGCTCTGCACGCCACTTAAATAGCAGACTGCCACACCAGTCTTTCTGCGCACATTCCAAGCATCAGCCAGAAGGCTGAAGTGGTGACCTTACTGAGCAGGAGAGCCCAACCTACAACTGTCTCCTTCCCAGGTCCCCATGGGAGTCTGCTCCACACAATCAAAGGAATTCAGCAGCCACCCCAACCCTCCTTTTTCCATTTGGAAAGGCTATGAAAAAAAAAATTTAAATATGCAGAATTCTATTTTCATTTAATTATAAAAATCCAGGGGAATTAACAGTACTGTGCATAGGCTTTTTGAGGGGCCCGTGCTCAAAGCCATTGGCATAAACCTGAAAGGGCATTTTAAATAGTTAGGTGCTCAGTCCTCCATGCCTGGTAATTGAAAACAATGTCAGTTTCATCAAAAGGAGAGGAGTCATATGGGTAAATGAGAAATGAAATGGAACTACCGCACAGAGCAGACATTGCCAATTGTTCTTTTTTATTTTTTTTAGATGCAAAAAGGGCCCATTTCTGAAAAAGAATCGGTACAAAGTGTCTCATAAGGATATTCACTGGAAGTTGACGAGGAATTGTTTAGCTCACAGATTGAAAAAAAGACGTCACAAATTTTTGTTAAAAAAACAAATCTATACAAATAACAAAATAAATAAATAAGTTAAATAAAAAGGCGCTGGGCGAAGCCCAAACGGCACTATGTACAGGCCTCGGACTCTCTGGCGCCCCCTTCAGGCGCGGCCGTCACAGCTTGCTCTCCTCTTCCTCCAGGGCTCGGTTCAGTCCCGGGATAAACTTTAGCAGACGCCTCCTGAGGCTCATCTGCTTGGGTTTGCGGGGCAGGGAGCCGAATGCGGACTGCTTGTCCGCGGCGAGGGGGGGCGGCCCGCGCAGGTAGCTGCGAGTGCTGGCGCTGCGGGTCAGGTGGGTCTTGGTGGTGGAGAGGAGGCTGGAGGCCACAGTGGTGCATCGGCGCAGGGATCCATTTGCCGGCGGCTCCCTCCCGCCCTCCTCCTCCTGGGCGGAGGCGCGGCCTGTGGCAGCGTGTTCGTTGCTGGTGCCCAGCTCTCCCGGGTACAGGCAGGTCTGGTAAAGAGCGTCATCCTCTGTGGTCCCGCTCAGCTGGCTGGCACTGCTGCTGGTACTGCTCATGCAGCGGACGGCGCGCAGGGAGGAGGGGCTGGAGGCTGCCAGGCTGCCGTACACCAGGGTCCTGGCCGACTCTAGCGACTCGTACAGGGCCGCGTCGCTCATCACGATCCCTGCTTGGAAACAGGAGGTCGCAGCGTCAGAGCGCGACCTCAAGGGGTACCTGGCCCAAAAGACTCAAAACAACACCAGCAGAAAAAAAAACTAAGAACTCACCGTGCACCAGCCGCTGTTCCTGTATCATCAGGGACCTGTACTCGTCCCATTTCTCATGCAGGGTTTGCTGGTAAGGGCAAAAAACAAGAGACCCGTCAGACTGAGGATGCCTCTTCCTGCCTGCAAAGCTGTTTGTTTATTACCGGGCAGTGTCCGCGACACCTGCCACTGGGCCGGAAAACAGGAAACTGACTTATGGTTCCTGCGAAGGCACGTAACCCCTTCACTTCCAAAAGATGCCTTGTGTGCAACCGCAGGCCACATGAGCGAGCGTGCTCTGTGTTGTGATAGTATATACACGCGAGGAAATGTCCCATTGCAGGGTTTGTTTACAGCGTGTGACATGGAGAAATCAGCATGTTAGATGGTCAGTCCTGCATGCGAGCTCTCGGAAATGGGGCCCCGCACAGCTCCAGAGGAGGGTTTGGACGGGATCAGAAATCTACATCGAGTTACAGCATAAAATCCGTCTATGGTGCGGATGTTTCTATCAAGAACTTAAGCCCCCAGTTCAATAAGGGTGGCTGTGGACCAGGCCTGTGCTGGGAGTAGGGGACGGCTGTCCTACCTTCAGGTACTGCAGCCGGGCCTGCAGCTCTGCTCTCCGAATTGCATCGCTGTATACAGTCTCCAACCTGTGGAAAGCAGGAAGCGCGGGGGTGAATACTGAGACACGGCCTGCTCTGTTTCCGTGGCGATGCCCTGCCCCCGACCCACGGGTTCCACCCCACAGCAGATTAATCTCGGCACCCTTCCTCGTGGCAGCTTCACGGCCTTGTGCCTTCCACGGAGCTGCGTGCGACACACTGGCCTTTTACGGAGCTGCGTGCGACACACTGGCCTTTCATGGAGCTGCGTGCGACACACCGGCCTTTCACGGAGCTGCGTGCGACACACCGGCCTTTCACGGAGCTGCGTGCGACACACCGGCCTTTCACGGAGCTGCGTGCGACAC
>JAODKN010000104.1:26878413-26899288 GCA_026774425.1 Petrocephalus zakoni | reverse complement strand
CGGCCGGCTGGTTATGGTCTGGCTGTGTAAGTGCGCCGGATGGCCCGGCCGGCTGGTTATGGTCTGGCTGTGTAAGTACGCCGGATAGCCCGGCCGGCTGGTTATGGTCTGGCTGTGTAAGTACGCCGGATAGCCCGGCCGGCTGGTTATGGTCTGGCTGTATAAGTGCGCCGGATAGCCTGGCCGGCTGGTTATGGTCTGGCTGTGTAAGTACACCTGGATAGCTCCTGAGTGACCGAACCTCCCCACGCTAGACACTGGATCCCACGCACTAGACAGCAGCTTAATCCCCAGGGTCCCGTGTGCATGAACGGACCCCGCTACGCCGTGACACATTCCCTGGCCGGTTGTGCTAAGCATGCTAACGGGAAGCTATGGACACTAACCCTGTCACTAGCGGAGAGGCTAAGCGGGCTGCTACCAAGAGAAGACGATGTTTAATCTCTGACAGCTCACTAGCAGAGGGGCAAAGGGGGAGAGGGGGACGGGGGAGAGGGGGACAGGGGAGAGGGGGAGACGGCCCACCTTGTGCCCCCGAAGCCCGCTAGCCCTCCCCACAGGCGGCTAGCTACCTGCGCGCTGCCGCCCGACTGCGGCTCGCTCTTCGCGGAAACATAAAACATTTTTATAGCAGCGGGATGCAAACCTGAGCGAGTATATACCTGAATTTAGGAGAGACCTCCGCGCGCAGCTCGCTGTCTCGGCCGTAAGCAGCCAGCTTCCCCTAAGCGACGCGGCCAGCGGGGAGGTCGCGCGCCCGGCCGCGCGCCCGCCCTCCACTTCCCGTCACACATTAAAGCACCGTCCTCCGCCTCGCGCTACTACGGCGACGACAAATGCGATGTCGCGGCGCCGCCTACAGCAGAAGATTGACAGCTGGTTTCAACTCTCAGAGTTGAGAATATATGATTGACGGGATATTGCGCCAATCACAAGGAAGACGTTGGGGTTATTTTTTTTCCGTGAGCGTCATTGGCTCAGGCTGAGCCAGGAATGCGAGGAAACGATCTTGGAGGGAGTAGCTTTGAGGAGCAGGGGCAAATACCATAGTGTGTGTTAAAGTAAATGAACATTTACTGGCACGGATCCTTTGTTAAAGAATAAAGAAAAAATCTGTTTGCACTTTTTAAATTTTAGTTAGGACTTCATATTGGATTTTGAGTTACATATTTTTCAGATTATAACCTAGTGGTCTTGAGCATATGTTTTTGTAATTAATATGTCTAATACTATGTTAATAAGGCTATCCTGTGACGAATCAATTCTAGACATAGTCTTTGTCCAAAGATCGGAAACAGCATACATAGTAGAGATCAGTGGGTGTGCAAAAGAAGGAATATTACAGTTACCAAAACCCAGGCATCTGGCGTGATATTCACGCTTTTAGACCGTCACTCTCACGCAAGAAATTTTACGGCAAATGTGTATTATCGCATTATCAACTTGAAATTATCTACTTCGGAAGCGTTGGGGTGGTTCGCAAACTCCACATACTATTTACAAGGTAATAAAACTGCTGCATACATGTAAACGCTTGTGCATATACAAATTGTGTGCAGACTTGTCTCGAATTAAAAAATCTCACTCCAGCCAGCTGACCAAAGTTAACAACCCTGATCGTCCTTAAAACAAAGTAAATGTTCAATATGATGTACCTTGTTTGAATTTCTAGCTGCAATTCAGCATGCAGTACAAGAGAAAACATTACTTCATTCAATCCATGGGGTTAAATTCTTGTGCATACAGTCACATAAAGTGCACACAAACACCATGCAAAACTTCATAAAGACATTTGAGAGGCTGGCATTGAGACCTTCCACCCCTGGTAGCAGACTTTGCCTTGTGGTGCAGGGACTTGGGGCGCTTTTCCACGGCACCAAGCACCGAACTTTTGCTACTTCAGAAAAGTACCATAAGTACGGAACTTTTATGTGTGGGTTTCCCGCTGGCGTAGAAACAGGTACCTCCGTTGAATGACGCAAGGTGGCCGATATTTTGTGTTGAATTTGAAAAATGGCCAGGGCATATTATAAGGCTGGGTGCCATATTAATTAATATATGCATATTCATGCAGATCACCGGTATCCCCGTGCATTTCATCCAATCCGATGGCGGTGACGCAACCAGCTCGGTTCATTCACGCTTTCGGCCCTGCTAGTAAGCAGGGACATGTCAGCGTGGGTACAGCTCACATAATTTACAATGGGAAAGCGCCAGTTTGCGGTATAGCTCAGGTACAACTGGGTTCTTGGTGGCAGGAGAAAAGCGTCATGAGATATCAGATTCCGTGAACCTAGAAATCCTTTGATAAAATATTTAATTATGAAACAGAAATTCGTGTTTTTTTTTCTATAGTGGAGTGACGTGTTATATTTTTCACATAAGAGTAATAGCAGTAATATTAAAATCATACAGCTAATAACAAGACTAACTGAATAATGCATTCAAACTGGCATGCATGAAGGAGAAGATTGAGTATGGTTACTCTGGTGCTGATCTTCTTTGTTTTGCATATAAGGAAAAAGATTCTGAAAGACAATTACATTAATATCCCAGCTGATAAATCCATAGTCTTACTTAAACACTAGGCCAACAAACTATTCTGAATATTGTAAAATATTTTCATTGAAGCATATATTATAACTGTTGGCATGTGTAATAATTTATGCTCTTAGCTGTGGGCTTATAATGATTTCAACGTAATTCAGAAGCTGTGTGTGTTCACAGTATGAGATGATTTAATGCATAGGCATTAAAACTATGGGGTGTGCCCCCTGGTGGGGCACAAAGGAATTGGGGGGCAGGCACAGATGAAGGGGAAAAGGAGAATTGGGGGCAGGCGGGGGTTGAGCTGGTGGCACATCTGTTACGAAACTGCAACCTTCAGAGACAGACTTTAAAAATTATGTGAACATATTATATGCCTGTGCATTTTATATAATGCTGGGTGCACGTGAAAGTTTGAATACCACTGATTTAAAGAGATTTGCAGCTCTTTAACCGTCCTGCCTGCTGACTTTTAATGGGCTTTTCCAAAGGACTAGCAGGACTGCTGCCTTTAGATGGGGAAGCTTCTCTTTGCTGCAATCCCTGTCGCACTGGGCCACTGCCTTCTGTGTCAGTCACATGAGGGAAACGCAAGCTATCGCCACAGATATGATGACACCGAGAGGCCAAAGTGTCAAGTGATCTTTTGACCTTTCCCTGGGAACACTTTATTCTGTATGGAATAGAGTGAGAGCCCCAGGCCTCAGGTTTGCTCCGAAGGCCCACTCAGAGGACAGCCAATCAGGAAGCGAGTTATAGCCCACTCAGAGGACAGCCAATCAGGGAGCGAGTTATAGCCCACTCAGTGGACAGCAAATCAGGGAGCGAGTTATAGCCCACTCAGAGGACAGCCAATCAGGGAGCGAGTTGCCCACTCAGAGGACAGCCAATCAGGGAGCGAGTTATATGGCCGGAATCCAAGGAAACAAGATCTAAAGGCCTGCCGAAGGATCAAGGAAGCAGAGAGACAATAACTTTTTGTGCCACTACAAACATGTCTTAAGTGAACTGCTGAAGTATGTAGTTACGGCTACTTCCCTCCCAGTGAAAGTCTAGGATGTAGAATCAAACATGAAATAAGGGTCATTACATTTTTGTACATGGAATGAAAAACACTAAGTTATCTATATCAAAGCCAAGTCACAAATATAAATCTGCAAATACAAAGGTCTATTCATGTAGAAAACTTAAAATTTAGTAAGAAAAAACATATGCAGTGTCATATCTTTGCAAAAACAAATAAACAATCATGCAGGATATATATCCAGCAGTTAATTTTCGTATCTTTGCCTTATTGCAATCATGGGGTTACAGAAGGCCATTTTTCAAAAGGCACGAACACTTAAAAATCTACACGCTTTTGGTTGTAAGTGTACCCCGATTAGCCGCATTATTTTTTCCGACATTTAAAAAATATATATTTTTAATGTTCTGTTTTATTCTCACTTGCTGTGATGCGTAAAATTATTGAGAGCCACCAGTACCAGGCTATTTGCATATACTAACAGTTTAAAACAGTCGAACTTCAAAATTCTCAACGAATATAAAGAAAGGGTGATAGCAAGTGATTATTTCTGTGATAAGTCAGGACGGTCGACCCGGCGCTATTGAATGTTTTAAGGAGTAGTGAGGAAATGAATAGCCACTGGCTGGTGTAATATTAACCAAACTTACGAGCAGGTTTTACTCACACGTACAGACGGGCAGGTCTGCAGGCATACCGGTACGGATCGGACGACCTATTAAACTGCCGTCTATAGCTTGGAGAAAAACAATCACACATCGGGTAAGAACGTACATTTCTGCCACATTCAAGCAGCTGCTATCACTTAACGATCGATGTCAGGCGTAGTGACAAAAGATGAATGAAATTAATGAAAACAAATGTGGCGCCAGACTTCGATATGCGATTAAGTGAAATCTGGTGTTCGTCCAAATCCACGAATTTATAGCCAAATTTTACCAGGCTAAACTGCGTTACATTCTTGGGCAATCTGTACCTCGACAACAGGTAATATTTACGATATACTACTATATGTAAAGGCTAATATACCGACCAGTGTGTTCTTATATTTTTGGAAATTAGATAACTATATATACAACTATATATATCGTTAGCGATTTGTTATTGCGTTGCAAATAAATGTTTGAATCATTGTATCCATACGTCTGGCACACCCCGCCAGGTTTTCTTAACCTACAATTAACGTTTACATTGTACGCGTATAAATATCAATTATATTTAATTGATTGGCGGTTTGTCTGCAAAGCAAATCATACGCAGTGAATTCTCAGAGTCATCTGCAACCCGGTGCGCAGCCTGCTTTATGAAAAGCTGATGGCTTCCTGAGGAAGACTTTAATTTACAGTAGTTTCCTCCAAGGAGAATGTTGCCCTTGGTGAGATGCTGGACCTGCCTCTGGCTGGCTGTTGTTCTTCCACGCGCACAAACCTTCTCCTTTGAAGTAAAGTCTACCTCCAGCACGGAATGGGGCAGGCCTACACCTTTGACAGAAAGCCACCACTCCAATGAATCAGTTCGTGCTTCAGCTGACGGAGAAGACGCCACTGGAACAGGATTCCTCGATGAAGCTTTTGAAGAGCAGGTACTGATAGTGGGCAGATAGAGAGTTGGAAGAGCGTGAGAGTTTGGCAGACAAGCTCTTCCCTAGCAGTTTCCAACTAAGTTATATTATCAGGAAGAAAAGATTTGTCTAAGGCTTTGCAATGTCGTTTGGGTTTGTACTCTGTCACCATTACTAACATTACCACCCTTTCCAGGACAATAGTGTAAAATAATGTAGAACACACACACACAAGTGCCCCAAAATGCAAATCTGTTACACTTTACATATCTTTTTTTAGAATAAGTTCAAGTAATATAAGCAAGATGCAGTGTTTAGTGGGGGAGCTTTATTACACCCCTTTATTTTGCTGCGCCGCTGTCCTGTCAGGGCTACTACCTCTGGAGGTTATTCCTGCAATATGGTGAGAATGGCACCCTGTCCTATGGGGGCCTTCAGAGGCTCCTGGGCAGCTTGGGCCTAGGGGAGGTGAGTGTACTGGAAATCAGTCAGCAGAGTATGAAGCACGGCCCCCCGTCCACCTCGCAGGCCCACGCCCTCCATCATCCATCTGCCTCTTCCAGTGGAGTCTCACACTGGGACAGGTGAGAGGAGCAACTGGCCATCATAAGAACCAGAAACTGCTGTTACAGTCATCTTTCACTTGTGTAGAGCAGTGCTTTCCGACCCCATGCCTTGGGGTCCCCCAGACAGTCCACGTTTTGCCGTCTCCCAGCTCTCTGGCGGACAGGCCAGATTTTCACTCTGGGAGCTGGGAGGGAGTGAATACATGGGCTGTCAGGGGGTCCCTGCAGACCAGTTTGGCAAACACTGGTCTAAAACATTGACTTATCTGAGTTTCAAACTGGTGTATTTGAAAATGGTTCATGGAGTGTATCTAAGCATACTGCACTATGCTCGAGTAAGACATTGATATTTGGGTAACACATTACTTGAGGGGCCACAAATAATGCAGTAATACCTGCTTAGTAAATGCATTAATTAACCATTAACTATGCGTTACTTCATCATTAATCAATCATGACGATTCATGTATTCTTTGCAGGAACTTCATTAGTTAGTTCATTAGTAATCATTAACTAATTCATGTTCATGATTAGTACGTCAGTAGTCAATGAGGTACTACTATGATTTGTGGCCCCTCAAGTAAAGTGTTACCGATATTTGAAACAAAAAAATGTTCAGTGGATTGCTAAATGAAGTGTCTTTTTATAACCACGAGATAGTATATGGGTAGTTTATAAAACAGGTCATTTGCCAAGAACATGAATTAGCTGAGGAATGTTACAGACAACTGCATTTTAACA
Organism: Petrocephalus zakoni; assembly: GCA_026774425.1. Classification (NCBI taxonomy): domain Eukaryota; kingdom Metazoa; phylum Chordata; class Actinopteri; order Osteoglossiformes; family Mormyridae; genus Petrocephalus; species Petrocephalus zakoni. Next base: position 26,892,849 of record JAODKN010000104.1, on the reverse strand, counting down.
GAAGTTCACATGCAGTCATGATGATGTGCATTTGCTGGATCGAACAGAAGAGGACTGACACAGGATGATGACACACTGGGCTACTGCTACAAGAGCCAGCATACTGCACCGTATTCTTGGATTAATGAATTATTAAAGAATTTTTTTCTTAAGTGGGGACTTCTCAAGCTGTTTTGATCAACATAGTGGCCTGGTTCTAGATATTTCTGAACAGGGCCCAAAGTAAGTCATAGGGCCAGGACCATACAATCCCTGGCAGTTACGTTAGTGATCAGGGACACTTTGAACCATAACTGTAATTGTAACTATTGAGCAAAATTCTGTAACCTTATTTACATGAATACATATAAAGCAGTATGTGGTATTAGTTGTTAATTAAATTAAGAGGCCCTGAAGCAATGCTTTCCACTCTAACACGTTTGCTGATCTCTCTCCTTTGCTCTGAAAGAAGCTCGCCAGATGGGATTGTGTGGGAGGAGGAAGCCAGCACTGCCTCGGATGTCCTGCATGGTGGAACACATTTGGACAGTGGAAATGAAAGGATGGATCATTTTAGACCATCCCCTCTCCCCCATCCCCGCCTTGGACAGTCACAGTCTGAAGCCCCACACTTTGTCTCGGATCACCCCACTAAAAACCATATCCACGGGAATGTGAGTATCTTTGGGAGACTACGTCTTCAGCGTGCCAAATGTCAAAGTCCTTGCCTGATACCTTTGTCAAATCACAATTACAAGTTGACCTTTAATCCACAGAGTTCGACGCCTAAAAAAAGCTGGCCTTTTTAAAATAATGTAACTGCTCCACCTTTGATTGAACCATGTTTCTTTTGGGAAATTCCTTGAAATTAAATATTGCATATTTTTGTTAGCAGTTCAGCTGATTTAGTCTTTATTTCCATGCTTTTCAGAACACACTTTTTTCCCCTGAATTTTAAATCCACAGCGGTAGAAAAAAAATAAAATAAAACCTTGCGGAAAGTGAGAAGTCTCCATATATTTTCTCTTATTCATCTCACACGCATGCTCGTGCGCACTTGTGCGTTATCACCACTCCGTTCCACTTTTGTTGTTTCAGTGTTTGAACGTGACGCAGCTGCTGTGGAATTTCGGCCTGGGACGAGCCTCGCACATCACCCCATCTCATTTCACGTTCCTGTGCCCCGCCCTCCTGTATCAGATTGACAGCAGGGTCTGCCTACGGCACACTGAGGAGCGCGGCGCAGAAGAACAAAGCGGAGTGCTTTTCCTCATAGGTAGACAAGCATGGGCCAAAATGGCCAATCCCCTCCATCTTATCAGATTTACAAACCCGTTATGCTGGTCTTGATCTCACTGCTTTTGTCGTCCTCCATCAGCCTTGGGGTGGGGCTCTCTGGCTCTGACTCTGATTAGTCTGCCATCCCTCTTGGCCCTGGGGGTGGTGCCCCTGTTGGCCCCAGCCCTCCTCCAAAGCCTCCTTTGCCCGATGGTGGCCCTGGCTGTGGGCACACTGTGTGGGGATGCCCTTCTGCACCTTCTTCCTCATGTAAGTAGCCTCACTAATACAAAGCCACTACCAATGCAGAGCATGCTACTGTGGTACTTGGGTGTGGCCCAGGCAGACGCCATCAGCTAACTGTTACACCCCCCCCCCACATACTCAGTAGTGATGAAAGGGTATGAAAATTTAATATCATGATAAAAGTGACCAAAATTCTCACGGTTATTACGGTACTGTGTAAATGTGCTGCAGATGTTCAAAAAGGACCGAAACACAAACTGAAATAATTCCACCAAGTTCTGTATTGAAAATCACAAATAAAATTAGCGGCACCGTGCACTTTTCGTTTACATAAGCATTAAAATAATAACATAGGCAATACCTTATGTAGACATATGGAAATCATATCAAATGCGCATTACATTAAAAATTTCCCGAGTGCTGTCACCACCTTCTGCCACGTTCTCACTGACACAAAACAAACCCACGTTGCATGCTGCGCCTGCGCACCTGCGTCTGGGAGACTGTCGCTGGACAGTACTTAACGTGAATTTCTCAAATCGCGGTAATCAACCACGGATTTAATAATAACTTAAAATTCAAATGGAAATGCTAACTGTTGAGAATTTTACCGCATTCTGCAGTGAAGTCGGTAACCGTTTCATCGCTCGAGCAGTTATCCTTATCAGGGTTTACAGGTTTACAATGGTCAGATTTTAGTCTATGACATTCCTGGAATGACTGTTTGCTCGTTGACAGGACGGATGCGCTAGTCTGAGTAACCTATAATCTATGAGTAACCCATCTATAAGACAAGCTCTGTTTTCCTTGACATGACATGCTGTGCAGGCAAACTCCGGCTTTCACTCTGCCTCGGGGATGCAGAACTCGGTAATGAAGGGCCTGTGCGTGTTGGCAGGGCTGTATCTGCTCTTCCTGGTGGAGAGCATTATGGAGCTACACCGCCACCAAAAGGTGAAATGGGGTACTGCGTTTGGGGGAAATTATATATTTTTTTACATTTCAACTTGGTTTGGCGAAAAGCTGCTTGAATTTGGGTGATTTCTACTATAGAATAAATGTTTAGGAATCTAGTGCCAGGGCACAAATATCAGAGTTATGTTTGCCACTTTGGTTGTGCTGATTGTTGAATAAATTGTTCGTTGTCTGTCTTTTAAAGCATGAACCAGTAATAACTTTATTTTTTTTTCAAATTAGAAAGAAAACAAGGAACTGTGTGGTTCAGCCCAAAACATGACACAGGCGAGGGAGCTGGTCGCACTGCAGGGTGAGCCCCCACTTTGGGGAAGTGATTCCCAGGCACAGTGAGAGGTGGCCACACCCTTGCCTCATCTGCAGCTCTTTGCCGCTCTGGAGGAGGCTGTTTCTCGTGGTCTTCTGTAACAGTCCCCCTTATCTGTCCCTGATAGGTGCCGGCTCTGTGGAAGAATACCAGCCCACCGAAAGCGTAAATGAGGCCGACTCTGAGCATAGACACGAACATCCGGCCCCACGGCATTCTGGGATGGCCAGTCTGGTGTGGATGGTAGTCACAGGGGATGGGATTCACAACTTTACCGATGGACTAGCTATTGGTGAGCAGCCATGCATTTCTCTTTCATTTCATTTCAGAATGAATTTCTGTTACTGTTTAAATCAGGGCTGTGCAGCGCCGTTCACCCAGCATAGCGCGCTGATCACTACAGGTCTGTGGTGTGCAGCATAGCGCGCTGATCACTACAGGTCTGTGGTGTGCAGCCCTTCTTGTGCAGGCTTGGGTTGTACATTGTTTTAAGCATTTTAGTCACTCATCGAGCCAGATGCGTTGGATTATTAATGAGAGGCAGAAAACCATCAGCACTCAGTGCCTCTTCAACAAATAGTATTTTTATTTTTGCCCATCTGAATAATGCTCCCAGGTTTCATGAGCACAGTGTGTCATGTTGTGAGGATCCTGGGGTAAAAACAGTGGCCATGCTGTCTCTCCCAGGAGCTGCATTCTCACAGAGCCTGTCGGGTGGCCTGAGCACCACTGTGGCCGTGTTCTGTCACGAGCTGCCTCACGAGCTGGGTAATTCACTCTCGGCCGTTTCTCTGAGGATCCAAACAGATGTGTATTGCTGGAAACTCTCTTTCGGCTTTAAAGCCCCCTTCTCTTCATTGCCCAATCACCAGCCTCCATGGAGGGCTGAGATGACATGCACAAGCTCTCAGCCAATAAGCATCACTCACTTTAGGGCTGGGCGATATATCTATTATAAAGGGTATGTGGAATAACCAGCAGGGTTTCAGATGACGGGCAAAACATTTGGCCGGACACCAGCTTTTCAGTACTATTTGTACATTTACTTACACTCACAGTTTGGTAAGCAGATTAGTGCTGCACCTAAAATTTTAAGAAGGCATTTTCTGATGCCCAAAAGCTAGTATAAATTTGGCATATCCTTATGTTTAATAAACGAGTCGGACTTTAAAACTGCAAAAAGTACCGCCACGGCACCAATGTGTTTTTACCTCCAGCTACATTCTATCGATTAAGCGCAGTGGTACAAGCTCTAACGCTTCTGAGCTAGTCCTTTTAGTAACACTCGCTGTGTGAGACTGCACTCAAGTCTAGGCATGAGCAGTGGTAGCCTACGAGCCTCAGTGGTCAGAGTGAACCAGAAGTTCAGGCTATGGATTCGATACCTTGGAAAATGAGTATTGAGACTGTTTTATACATGATAGAATCGATACTTTTCACACCATTAATACAGACATAATATTTGGGATTTCTCCCTAAGTTTGGCATAGGAGCACCTGTGAACTTGTGAATTACATTTACACCATCCCAGGACACCTTGTGTGCATTATTATGCACTCCCCCTCGCCCTGCAAATCTTCTTTCTGAGTTATGAGTTATTTTCTTCAGCCAAAGCAGTTCTGAGGCTTTGGTTTGTTTGAATGGTGGTGGGTCTTGCACCCGCTCTTCAGGCGACTTGGCGGTTCTGCTGGCGGCCGGCTGGCCCGTTCGGAGGCTGCTCTTCTTCAGCGGGATGTCAGCGGCACTGGGGCTCCTGGGCATGGGGACGGGCACCATCCTGGGACACCACTTGGCCCAGATCTCGCCCTGGATCCTGGCAGTAACGGCCGGTGTCTTCCTGCATGTGGCCCTCACCGGTATGGTAGGTGCAGAGGGGTAGGGGTGACTATTCTCCGGTGCGAATGTGGTTCATTCAATGGCTGATCAAACCTCACTCAAGGGCAAGAACTTCAGTACACACACTAATACAGTTTCAACAGACCCATTTGGGCAGAAGTGTTTACTGAGGGGGGGGGGCAGACTTGAATATAAACAGGACAGAGAAGTGGCATAATGGTTAGGGACACAACAGAGTATTCAAAACATCACCGGTTTCAGTTCCCAATCTGCAAGTACCACTGAGGTACCATCCCCAAGCACTGCTCCCCGGGCACTGAAGTAGCTGTCCCCTGCTGTGTCACCATGTCATATGGGTTACATGCAGACGACATTTTGTGGTTGCACACTATGCGCTGTGGGGTGTTAACAATGACAATCACCTTTCACTTTCATAAACCAACAATCTGAATGTATGAGGGTCATGAAGGTCATGAAGTCCACCCTCTTTGCAGATGCCTGAGATGCTGCATGGAGAATGGGGTCCGATGGCGCCGCTGACCCGGTTCCTTCTGCAGCATGTGGGCCTGGTGGCTGGGATAGGCATCATGCTGGGCATCGCACTCTTTGAAGAGGACATCGCCTTGAGCCTAGGGGACGGATGACAGCCAGGAGCCCGAGGCAGCAGGCAGGCATGGTGACCCTGGAGATCTGGACTTGGTAGTGCTGGATGTCATCGTTTTGAATTCCACAACATTGTGTTTTCTTGGCACTAGACTACTGAAACTTTTTTTAAAAACTGGTTTTTACTGTGTGGGTATTCTTTCTAGATACTTTTAATGGGTGAGGAGAAGCTTTGGCCCTGGATGCGTGCATGAGCAGTGAGGCATGTCGCTTGTTACATCCTAATTCTAGCTAGTACCAGAGTTTGAATGGCGTTGAATTTGAACATAGAGTTGAAAGTTCTGTGCGAATCTTGCCATTTTTAGCAGTAAACTTAAATGACATTTACGCTGTGTATGTGGACTTTGCATGTTCTCCCTGCTGTGGAGCTTTCCTGCAGTTCAAAGATAAGCAATTAGGCTAATTAGCTTTTCCAATTTAGCTGTAGGATGTGTGTGTGTGTGTGTGTGTGTGTGTACCTGTGTGACAAGCAATTACATGAACTGATGGAATCTCACATGTGCGAATCAGTTTCTCTAAGCATCCAATTTACAGCCTAAGAATTATTTTTGTAATTACAAGTGCTTTATTTTCCCAAGTTTAATTGTATTTGAGACCAACATTTGATTCTTCAATACCCCACAAAGATGCCTTTTTTCCAGGCATTTTATAAATGTAGCCTTGCTGTAGGATACCTGAACTAGTTTTAGGACTGCAACACACGACTATTACTGTATGGTGTACCATATTACCAGCCAAGCCTAGTAACAACTTAAGATTGCCCAGAGAAGTTTATCCATACAATAGTTGCACATCTGTTTGTTGCAACACATCTGCCCTCTGGTGGTCTGGTGGAATATTGCCGCTGTCCCCATGCGCTGACCGTGACCATAAGTTCCCAGGCTAGGAATGCCTGACTTAGGAATACAGACAGGAACAGCGCCAGATTTCCTTTAGCTGATGTTACGGGTTTGCTTCACTTTTCAGCGAGGGTGCTCTGAAATATCGGGTTTCCCCGTTAATGTGCCGGTTGACAGTTTAACTTATGCTGCAACACCCCTGACACTTATACAAACAAGTGCACATGTGCAGTGCCCGCTCCGTGGCACTTAAAAATCAATGTAATTGTAATTAATTAAAAAGAAAAATTCTAAATAAACCACAAATTTCTTGGGGGAGCCATGACTATCAAAGGGGTAGGTACAGCACCTCCAAGACTCTCCTGGTGCTGCCCCTGCTTACTGATAGCTCATACTTATGAACGGGCTCCCACAAAGCCTATATTATTAAAAATCTGGGTAAAATACAGTGGTTTGTAATAACGAAAGCACACTATTTTGACACTTAAGAACATGGAGTGGCTTCAGACAGAAAGCCAAACAACAGATATTAAGCAATAGCACTTTATTTAAACATAACCAATTCTAAGCCACAATACTGAATAACAAGACTCATTGGCCGCAGCATACAGAGTATAAAATAGATAAAGGTTGAATGCCTGTAAGTTTGTATGTTTTCTTTTAATGTCAAAGAACAATGCAGATTTTTTTTCCTTAAATCATGACTTTTTTTTTTAAATACAGGTATGTAACATCCTTTTGTAACAAACAACCGTTCACTAGTTCACACAATGAGTTAACAAGGCAAAAGTGCTTTCAGGATTGCATTGTCACAAAGTCATGAATGGCTTTAGGGTTTGTGTTCTATCCCTCTTGGGATGGGGAGGGAAGGGTGTCCCACACCACTCTTCTCTCAGGAAATTGGGGGTGGGGGGGGGGAGGAGAATGGTCTAGGCCACCCCTCCCACCTGGGACGTTGCACACCCCCCCTAACACCAGTGTTCTTAGCTTCAACAACAAAGTAGCCATGGAAGGAGGCTGGGGATGTAATGAATATAACGACTGGACTGGCATTTTGAAGACGTAAGGCTGGATAAGATGACCTCTCTTCCTACTGGACAGGTGTGCACACCTCCTTGCACCACCACACATCCACCTTTGCTGCTTTTGTGCCAAAGTGCGCACGCACACACACACACACACACACACACACACACACCATCATATGCCATGAGAGCTGTAAACTTGAATCAAACTGTATGGCTCAACTTCACATCTACACTTTTCGGGTGCAAAAGTTGTAGATGTCATGGGGCATACTACTCCTCCCCCACCCATTTTTTCTTAAGGTCAGCCAATGTCTAGTACCTTTCCAGTACATAATATAATGTGGGAAGTCAATAAAACACCAGGTGCGTTTCGACACAAGATTGTGCAAGATGAATGTAAGTTTTATGTATGTGCTACTGTTGAACCATAATAGAGAAATCATAATACAGTTTGGCTTCACATTCCAGTGGTATTGTTATATTTATGTATTTATAAATATTTAAATGATACACTCTCTCGCACACGCACACACACACACACCTTCTCACTGCAGATGGTAAAATGATATATACTTTCTTCCCATATATAGATTTGCCACCACACAGGTGTATATCTGCTAGATACATTGAGCTGTAATATATGGAGGTAGAATAAAACTACTACTTCTAAGTATAATCAGTATGATCACTCTAATAGGATGAAGTGTACAGCATCTGAACAGTAAAAGGCGTTTCTCTTATCTAATGGGTGTGGTTTAGAAAAGGAGAGATGTGATTGGTCCTGCTGCTCGCTCAGGGCCTGAATACATGCTGGTGATGGCGTTTCCTACACTTAAACCATTTGTATTTGCAGATATGTCTATGAGGTATTCAGGGTAGATAAAGGAGACCCTGCTTTCAACATACAAACATATATGCTTTGGGTGCTACCTCTAACCAGCTCTGCAGTAGCAATTCAGGCTCCCTCACATACCCACTGTCCCCAAACTTACCCTCTTATTTACACAAAAATATAATAATGATTAGTGCTAAGAAAATAAAGAAAGTTAAAAAAATTAAAGCAAAGATTCCCGTCTCCCCTTTTCGTGGCAGAGGTACCGAGCGCGATTGACTGGGGCGGCCAGCACCTTGCAGAGAAAGTGTTCCCCCAAACGAACACGAGGTCCGTTTGTCATGTCTCGGATAAGATGCTTGACACAAACCATTCACCTTAATCCCCTGTCCCCCGAAATCGGTGGATGGGATTGCCATCAGCCATCACACCTCCAACCAGCAGCCCACGCAAGCTTGCTTCAGTCCAAGTACAGAACACACACTGTACTCTAAAATGTGCAAGCCGCAGTAAGAGCTGCAGGGCCTCGGCCAGCCCAGACATTGCACGTTTAAAATTAACGGCTCCCGCACAGACAGTGATGAAAACCTGCACCCTATAACAGTGCGCGCACAGCAAATTCCCTTTTCTGACGTTCAACCCTGTTAGTACAAAGACACTAAGCTGAGGAGCAGGAGGAAAAAAAGAGAAAAAAAAAACACCAGAGAGACATTAGAGTGAGAAAACGAGGCTGGTCAGAGGGTCAGTATGTTGTGTAGGCCACAGTGCACAATGAAGCTCATGATACAGACCAGTAAGCCACTGTAGGTCAGAGGTCATTTCATGGGTCTGCTACAAATATGGAACAAGCAAAAATAAAAATTAAAAAAAATCTGCCTAGTTTCAAACTACTCAAAGCCCTTCAGTCTACAAGTTTTAGATAAATTACTAGGTCATTGAGACTAGAACATAAAACACACCAAAAAGCTGCAATAATTGACTAACCTCTTAAAACGTTTTTAAAACCCAAATGATATTCTAATTTTAATCTACTATCAATTCTAAGCAAACAGCAAATGCTTTCTCTCTCTCTCTCAAAGGGAATGTAGTTCCTGTTCCCAAATGGAAAGTCATGGGACTGTACAGACGTGACAATACTGTAAACTGGGAAAGCACGCACATGGACGCCCCTCTGGAAAGAGACTTGTGTCACTGTGCTGCTTTGAGAGCAGCTTAGTTGCTTCTGCTGAATGTGCACCCTGTTCCAGATGATATGTCTTTTCATCAATGGGGCCTTTGCCCCACACCTCCACAAGGAAAATGGTATCCATGCACCCCCCACCCAACACAGTACACCAATGTTCTAAAGCACTTGAAATGGACACAGGGAAACCATTCAGTAATAATTTTAAAATGGTTATTCAGATAATTGATAAAGTAATATTTGCAAGAGAATCCACATGGTCCAGTTTCCAAAAGGACCTGACTGAGGTCAGTAGAGTAAGAGGTTAACAACAACAACTACACACCAGATGCAGAAGCTGCGTTGACCCTGTGTGCCACATGAGCAGGACACAAACAAAGGAAGGCAATTAAATAAAAATAAAAAAAAACAAAGATTATCACCAGTGCAGCTCCTGGTCTTTGCAAGCCAAGCTTAGATGGTGGAAACCTAACTGCAGAAGCTCAAGATCAAGTACACCATGGCAGGATGGGGAAAACTCGAAACCACCGAAGGACAACAGAGAACCACCTCTACCAGACTGCTCTGTGCTCCAGCCTGAACCCGTCCCCCGATATTCACACGACAAAAACACTAAAGCCAACCACTCTGAGGTAATGAGCAGAGGTGAAAGGCAGGGCATTAAGGACCTGCATAGAACATTCTGCCAGTACTGCACATGCCACAGACGCGACGCTGTGACAAAGACGATATGAGAGCATCACTGGGCCACCACTGCTCCCTGGACTCGAGCATGTACCCTGTGCAGTGACATCACTAATTTGATAGAGGTATGAAAAAGATGTGTTGTGGGAGGGGCTAAATGAGAAATGGAATATTGGTTACACCTTATTCTAGGAGGCCAGCTACATTTGAGAATTAATAAAGCCATGCATTTTAAGTAAACAAATTCTCATAGAGCTACTATATTTGGGGGGGGGGGTTTGAATGGAGCATATCATGATCATTCTTGTGCTGAAATAACTTCAAGCACTTCAGCACTGGCCAATGTAAAATTTTAAACACAAATGTGTGCTTCAACTCAGACCAAATGGTTAAGTTGTTTGCATGAAATCAGAGTTAAAAATAGTGGCACTATTAACACGTCCTGGTAAGAGACGCCCAAGACAGCTGCTACAATCTGTCACCTGGATTTCAGTGTGTGAGATACCCAGTGTCCAACTTTGAAAAGGGATTTTCAGCACTCAAAACAATGGCACATATTTGAAGGGGACCCGCAGTGTGGTAGACAGTGAAATTATTGCACAACTACCCATTCAAACCCATTCAAATGGATATCTGGAGGAAAGAGGAGGTGAATCATGCCGTCACTTTGTAGAAGACACCTGATTTGACTACACTGATACGCACAAAATGACACAGGTGCTGAACAGAACACCGAGCCAGAACAAACAGAGTGCCAAACTTCATTACGGGAGTGCATCCCAGTCACAACTTATAAACCGACAAGATTATCCTCATTACAACTATATTTTTGGCCTTTACAAGCATCCCATTCTTTCCTACACACCACTTCCAATGCAATTGCACAAATGTGTCTTAAAATTCTAACACCCACCGTAAGAGCAATGTTTATTTCAGTAAATTTACAGTGGAATCCAAGAGGAACACTGATCCAGACACCGATAAACCCATATCTCAAAATTGTCCCCCCTCCCACCCACCGACACACCGCTCCCATGGTCTGGCTGTGCCCTGTAACCCACCAAAAAAAGAAAAGCACTCTAGAAGCGGTTCTTGTATCAGTGGAAAACACTTCAGTATGTGCTTGAAGATGCTGTATTCCAGCCTAGGCAAATGATCCTCTAATTACGAAGAAATATGGTCACTTTGGTTGCATGGACACAGGAACAATTACGATAATGACCCAAGCCTATGCAACTGACCTTGGCTTTCATTATTCTCATTTGCTGCAGAAGCCAACAAGAACGTTTACTTTACTTTTACGATAATGTTTACGACACTTAAGATTATCAAGAATAGTCTAACGTTAGGCTAACCTTCCCTAGAAATCTTGAACCTCTCCACAGAATTGCACTAATATGGCGGTAAATATTGCTCTTCCTGTCTGGTCGGTGTATTTGAAATGTCAAATGGAATATATCAAAAGCGCTTATTGTAGGCTAGTCATTCAGTTTTGAGTAAGGATGTCTAGCTACTGAGAAGGGGCAACATGGCAAGCCCAGATGGATTCAGGTAGCAGTGACCTGTCAGTGACAAAGCGAAGGGAAACTAGTTAGCCTCTTTGGATGTGTGCTTTCAAATCCCCACCCCAAATGACGAGACCCAAGACCCAACAGACCAAGGTGACCGCGGCTCTGCAGCTGAACATGTGAGAACAAGGGCTCGTCTGGATTTCACCTTTAAAGTAGTGTGGTATGGATTCTGGGGGGGGATGGCGGGGGGTGTTCCCAGAAATGTCTCACAGCAGTCGTCCGCAACTCTTAATAGCAAAAACTCTGAGATGTGCCCTTCATTTTCAAATGTGTCTATTTTAATAAGGCTTTTGAGAGGTATTAATGGAAGACCATGCACTGACGCATGTATTCAAAAATGAGTAAAAAATAAAAAGGCACCAATCCATGTGTTCGTCACCATCACATGGGTTCACGTAGTATTAAAAATACAATTTAGACGGATTAAAGGCTGTTGGGAGTTGCGCCGTTTCCTATAAAGACACAGTATGTAGTACCAATAAGACAATGGGCAGGCAAATGGGGAACTAGTGAATGGACTTGCCTCACAGTTAGATTTTAGTTTGTTTTTTATTATCTAATCATTCTTAAAACTCTGATGTTACACCAATTTGATAATTGAAGAAAAAAAAAATCCTGCATAGTTCTTAAAGAAAGGTTACATTTAAAGGGCGTACACTACAACTACAATGGATTATGCACTCAGTGGCCATTAAGGCTTTCCTTGATTCAAGAGCATTAACAAAAAGGTACAGACGTGGCCATTAGTAATCCACTTAGTCACTATTTGTCTTCAAAACTTATATAACACTGTATTACTGCATATGCGTTTTAGCATTTATGTCAGATATATGCGCATGTACATTTTACACACAAACATCTGAATTATTTCAGTTTGTCAGACATCTCCCTTGACAATAACGGACTGTTACTGAGGTAAGATCAGGGTCTCTCTCATCATGTCAGGCTGTAGCAGTGCAGACATTCATCGGAGGTCGTGGAAGATTGCCAGTCTACCATGCTTGTCCACAATGAAATTAAACTGGTGGCATAACTACCTAAGCAAATCACAAAAAAAAATTTTAAGAAAAAAAAAAGTGTCTCACTTGCCAAAAAAGGACATGAAAGCATTCCAATGGTAAAGTCATCTGAACATATTTGAAAGCACGTGCGCGCACACACTTTCAACTCTCCCTCGTCCATACAAAAACGTTAACCGTCAGTAGAGTCCAGCAGGATTTACCCGAGCGATGCGAATGATCACCTGGATCAGGGGTTGTGTTTTTGATAAGAGATTCTGAAGACCGGGAAGAAGAGTGTAAATGTATAGAATGAGCTTTGGGTCAAGCTGGAACAGGGCAAACGGACGGTTCGGGGGGGCAGAAAGCTTCCCAAAGGCCAGCTAACAGAATGCATCCCGTGCCAGCCGTCGCATGGATAACACCGTCACGGTCTCCCTCTCGATGGGGCTGTCCAGCCTCAGAGCCGGGAGACCACCCAAGCAGTGCCATCGGGATTAATAATAATCATAATAAGAAGACTAAAATCCACCAGCAACCACAGCAAAACAGCACCAGTTGTAATGGAAAGGGACAGACGTGGCAGAGAGATGCTTCAAGCCGGCTGAACACTTAGAAACACTGACATCTCATTTCCGAAGGTTAATATACTTTTTAAAATTTTAATTTCACAAAAGTCTGGACTACTATTATATTACAGATAGTATATTACAAGGCAATTGTCAGTACTGTGCTACCAAATAGTTATAAGTGCAGACTATCGTCTGACCACTTCCATTTGACGCATGATCAGCCAAGTGCAGACGTCCAACTCAGCATACAAAACAATACTCTTAGGCATTCCTGCCTGTGGTAAACGTCCACGGTGTCGCCCGATTTAAGGCAAAGGTTTGCTGGGAATGAAAACGTAAATGGGATTACTTTTACTATTGCCTTAGATGGATGCTTCAAGTAATAGGGACACGGATGCCCAAGGAGGTAAATGGAACATTCTCCGAGCAGACAGATGCCTGAGCAGGCATCAATACGCTACCAGGAACACACAAAAACACTACAGCCACAGTTACAATAACATACAAGTGCTAGAGACTCTGCCTTCTCCACCACATTCATCTTCTTCCAAGCATGTCAGCTCATTTACATCTGACCACCTGTTCCAGTCTTCCTACAGCAATGAGCTGCAGACCCCCCCCCTTATACCAGTTCTAATGGGGTGCATTAGCTTAGGGCAGCCTCCCCGTCCTTCCCGCATCGCCTTTTGGACAGTGGTCTTCCTTGTCATTCCCAGCCCTCCATCCATTTGTGCAATAAAAACCTGGGCACATAAGCTACCACCTTGAACCACTGGGCACCGTTCTGACTCTATGGCCCACACACATACACACTAAGAAAACTCGCTTGGTTGTGCCCCAACCACGCATTCATAACCCGTCAATTTGCAGCACCCACTACCAGTTAGCTTTCCCCCTACGCCAAAAGCCCATCGCCACCCCAAAATTTTTGTTGGCCCACTTCAGAGCAACAAACAAAGTCCATTCTGTTTGAGTCAATGCAGGACTCATTTACAGGCAATTATAATAATCTGATTAATGCCAAATCCTTAAGGTGCATTTCATAACACAAGAAAGATTAAGGCATGACAATAAACACAATGACTAAAACTGTCAAGGCAGTTCTTTTAAAAAGATACTTTTCTACAATTCCTACAGCAGGGTGCATTTCATTTGTAGAGAAAGTTAAAATGGTGTCCAGTTCTCACAGAACCACTGACAGACGTGGGACTACTGGAATGCCATATTAAGTCATTAACAAACCAATTCTCAGCAACGGCAGCAGAGAAACCCAGTCTGCAACTTCCTCTAACAGTAGATGGGTGAAGATTGTACGGGGGGGGGGGGGGGGTAAAAACAGCAGAAAACAGGGGAACCAATTGGGCGAGTTACTCCAAATTTTCCATGCAAAAAACGTTTAATTAAAATGACCGCGGAAATAAGCCTGCAGTTAAAAAAACACAGAG
>JAODKN010000104.1:26847150-26862272 GCA_026774425.1 Petrocephalus zakoni | reverse complement strand
TATATAACAATTAAGCTGGAAAAATGTCCTTGATTAACCCGCGCCTATTACTGTACGCCGTTTTCCCTAACTCGAAATCTCCCTAAGTCGAATTTTTTTTTTGGTCCCATTGAGTTCGACTTAGCGAGGTCCGACTGTACAATGTCTGTTTTCATATCAACTTTGCAGAAATGTAACTTCATTTCAAACTACAGTTTTATTAAGTTTATAAAGCTGTTTATAGGCTAAAGAGTGAAGAATAATTTGCTAATTGCTAGTGCCAGTGCTAATGAATCAAATCTAAGCAAGCCACAGAGTTATCGCCATGCAAATATATGGATGGAAAATCTATTTTGAAATATAATGCGTAAACACGTCTTCCAATCAGCTCTGAATATAAGTGCATTAAATCCCTCTGCCTCGGTTCCCTTTTGATAGCCTTAGGTTTACACGTAAAATGTTTCCTTTACGTTGAATTTTTGTTTTCTCGATTAAACCTCAATCACTTCGAAACCCGTTTTTTTATTAGCAGTACTATTAGCAGTACTCGCAGATCATCAACCCATTCTAATCCTTCACGATCTAATATCCTCATATGGCACACCCCTCCTTCCCGCTACACGCTACACTCTGAATCAAACAGTGTGTGAGGAACGAGAACTCTACGTCAGTGACGTAGTTCGCTTTGGTAGGTTTAGTGCAGTTTCTATAAGGCGGGCATTAAGCGGACTAGCAAATAGTGTGATTTGGTTGAGGTAAAAACATTAGGAAGAGCACAGAACTGCAATATATGGAATGTAGTTTATAGATCTCATATCGTCATATTGCACACCCCTAAGTAAATGTTAATATAATTCGGGGTGTTTTAGTGAATCTTGTTAAACGTTATATGCGGCTGTGCTGGAGCATTTCATGAGCATCAACCCGGTGAGCGAACAGCAAAATGGAAGCGACTTCACAAGACGAATGATGAGCACATAGATGCTCCTTAGTGGCTGTATTTAATTCATCAAAATTTAAACCTAACAGCAGTCACTAAAATTGTATTTTGTTTGAAACCCTATGTGTTTCCAAAGTGGTCTGAGGTAGGGCCAGGCGCAATAATCACCAGGACTTACGATGACTGGCAAAACATTTGGCCGGATGCCAGCTTTTCAGCACTATACAGGAGTTTATTTATGTCCACAGTTTGTTTAGCAGATTATTAGTATGGCTAAAATATTATTAGATGCATTTTGTGACACCAAAAATTTATAATCTGTATTTGGTATCTTTATGTTTATTAAATTTGATTAGCAAAGAACACTGCATAATACTATTTTGGCATACTATGGTTTGTTATACTTCAGCAAGGTAAGCACGAAAGTGGCGGTGAAGAATAGCTCACAGCCGGGGCATTTTATAAAAGGAGATATTGTGGATAAGCAATATAAAAAGATGCTGGTGGTGTGATGGATTTTGAGCTGCAAAAAATACCACGTATAACACGTTTATTAAACATAAGGATACACCGAATTTGTACTGATTACTAACTTTTTGCCATCATAATATGCCTCATTAATATTTTAGGTGAATTACTAATCTGCTTACCTACCGTAGGCGTAGGTAAATGTCCGTATAGTGCTGAAAAGTTGGCGACCAGTCAAATGTTTCACCTGTCACATGAAGCCCTGGCGATGCGCAATATAACCGCAATGTGATATCGCCCAGCCCTAGTCTGACGTATTCCTCATAAGAGGAATATAGGAGCAGCCGCCACTTTATCAACACACTGGACTAAAATCAGTGCTCCTGCTCCAGAGGGCCATACCTGCACCACAGAGTGGCTCTTACTCCTGCCGCAAAAGTGAAAGTAAGCCCACACTGCAAAATGTGCAACCTGCAGCAACCCCTGCTAAGCTCTTACTCGTTACCAAAATGACAGAAGGCTGGTGTGAAAGCAAAGGGAAACCCAAAATAACAGGCTACTTCTTAAATACTTGTCATTCTAGAAATTTTCAGAAAGCTATAATGAAAAATAAAAATATAATAATATATAATAATAAAATCCCATTATCCCCTGCCCAGAGGGATCACCAAGCTTTACCAGGAATGAGAGTCAGGCCAGCAAGCACCCCGGCTCTGGGGTACGAGGGTGCGATAGTTGATGGCCTGCCTACGGGGTGACAAGGCCTGGTAAGAATGTCAGATACCCATCTTATGTAAAACGGGGCAAACATAGAAGAGGCAGGCAGACTTAAAGAAGTGTACAAAAAAACATGTTCTTTGAAAAGTCATCTATAGAGTGCAGTAAAATGCCAGAGGAAACGTCCGCAACGTCACAATCAACGAACAGCCAAATAGATAAATATGACATTAACTCATTATAGTCGGATTCCCAAAAGTGGTGGACCTTGTTTTGGGGGGTGGGCAGGTAATAGGGGCATGTTGGTGGAAACCTAAGATAGTGTTACTTAAGGAAACACCAGAATAAACTGGCAGAATTTCACTGAGCAACTCTGAGCATGATTCATCAGTTAACATAAAGCTATCAGCCAAGATTCATTAAAAATCAAGACATTAATCCCATGTGTCAAATCTTGGTCAATATTCCCAGTTGATATTTAGACTTTATATTCAAAGCTAGCAGCACCACAGCTAAAGATATATCCACTAAAATAATGGAGCTGACTGCCCATTTTCAGTAATGGAGGATGGTGGATTTTGGTAGCATATTCACCATTTAGAACTGCACTAGTCTCCCAAGTAAGCACTACTCTGCTGAGGTCTCACTGCCTGCATTACGTGACACATTCACACAAACTTCACTACAGAGATTAAACAATTATCGGTAATATTAGACTCAAACATCAGTTTCGGCCAAAATTTCCACACAACAAACGGAAGGCACAAAAAGTGTCACTTCTCAACAAATTCCCCAATGCTATCCAGCAACAACAGCTGAGACTGCGGCTGACAGTACAATAGTTCTCAACCCTAGAAGTTAGGGCTGAACAATTTATCGATTTCAAATCGAAATTGCGATTTTAAACAATGGAATTAGCATATCGCAAAGGCTGCGATTTAGGATGCGCAGTTTACAGCACATCCGACCAAGTTTATAAAACTGTCGTGAGAATAGTTTTGCAAATTCATTCCGTCCTCCTTGTGACAGACAGTCTCACCAGTCAGAAGTGTCATGCTCCTCATGTGCCAATCATGCTCACCAATCAGAAGTGGCCCAAAGTGACTGCGTATACGCCCATGTTACATTCGCAGTGCAAAAAAAAAAAAATTGGACCCACTGCTGAGCCATAAGTGAATTACCTGCCTACAGTATTTCATGGTTAGAGATTGTACACAGAAAGGTCCCATTATTACGTGTCAGTGTTAGCCACAAGGGTTTTATTACTGGAATTGTTTTATTTTCTTTACTTTATTTAACTTAACACGGTCACAGCTTTGTGATAGTAATTTTATGCGTCATTGTTCTCTGATAATTTGACTCTTGTGTACATGGGACTTTCCTGAAACACTTACTAAGGGTAAAAAAAGCGGTTGAGTGCCGTTTGCAAATGCGGCACTTAAAATGTGCGTGTAAAAATAGTCACTTTACAGTGTTCGGGTTGCTTGAGAATTGTTATATGGTTTATTAGGTTTATGTTCTATATAATTTGTTAGAATAAATACATTTTAGATTCAATTCATATATTTCAATTCTTATCTTTGGATTAATGTATAGTGCAGTTCAGATTTCAATGTACGGTTGTGCTCAATTACAGTTTTTTATACACAATGAATGCTGAGTGTAAAAAAAAAAAAACACAAATCAAAACGCAATATCTGTCAGATAAATCGCAATTCGATGTTTTCGTAAAATTGTTCAGCCCTACTAGTGAAGTGAAGGTGATTAATCGTCATTGTTGACATCACAGCATGCAAAAACGAAATGTGTCCTCTGCCTTTAACCCATGTGACATCGTGACACAGCAGGGGGCAGCTACATGAGTGCCCGGGGACCAGTGCTTGGGGACGATACCTTGCTCAGGGTACCTCAGCGGTACTTGCAGGTCGAGGACTCGATCCAGCAATACAACTACACGGTTGTGTCCCCAACCACACCACCTGCTTGCCCCTGGACGTCAAACCATATCCATCGCTCTCACTGCGGCACCTAGATGATGCTTTGGAGCCTTTTTTCCTCAATCATCCAGTTTCTCACAAACTTGACCAAGTATCTCCTGTGGAGGGAAGAGTCAGGTTCTCATTTCCCTGATTACCTCCCTACCATCTTAAAGGGATCAGCTGAGAAAGGCTATCAGACTTTCCTTAATATTCCTCAACAAATGTCTTCCTGGAACAGGCCATCAAAAGGTTACAGGTTTTTAGCCAGAGCCCCCTGGGGATTCCAGTGCCCTATGCCAGATTTTTATTCATACTAAACACTGCAGTAGTAGCAAAGGGTATCTAGCTGGTAACCAGCTACTATTTCAAAAGACGAACAGAGAAATATAACAACTAAGGTAAAGACGTCTTGGCAGAATGACAACCACAGGTTTTCCCTTCCAATTTATTCCTCACTTGTGCTTTTGCACTGTATACCCAAACCACCGGTCACCTATAGGATGGGCTGCCCTGCTTTTCGCAATCCAAAACAGACTGAAGAAACACAAGGAGGGAAAAAACGACATGCTAGACAAAGCCCAAATATAGTATCAGCCTCAGATTTTCACGTAAGCATGAAGTCTTCTTCGTCAAAGCACAGGGTGGATGAGAGGTGCACTTTTGGGTGATAGCATCAGCCCATGAGTGACAAAGAGCTGCTCTGCTAAGGGCCAGGAGGTCAGAGAGGGGTCAGAGGGGAACGCATAGAAGAGGACAATGACATTGACTCGCTACCCTTTGGTACTGATGACCAAAGTTTAGCTCAGACAACTGGAAACTGCTGCCTTTTAAAAATTCTGACTGGGTTCATCGTAGAAAGCAGAGCCATGCTATGGCTGTTTGGGCCAGTTCCAAATGCCGCTCTCTATAGGCCTCAAATGTAACATCCACAAAGAGAAGCTGACAAGCATACAGATACAGACACACACACACACAACACTTTGGAGCCACGTTACAGAAGGAAAGCGAGGTGGTCACGTGATCACTGTGCCAGTGAGGGAGAATGACTGTTACTTAGCGTTAGTCTGACTCAATAAGGGCAGGTAAGGCAGGAAATCATGGCAGCCAAAAAATAATAATAATGCTACGTAACATGAAGGCTTCGATTACAGCATTAGAAATAAATAAGCAAAACAAAGAAAGATTCTCAAAGACTAAAAGCGAAAATCATAAGCAGAAGAATTGTCTTTTGGTAACAGCACTCATGTCTGACGACAGTGCTAATGCATCAGCTGCATGATACGTCCATCCGCACGTTACACAGGGGCTAAAGATGGAATCGTGCATTTAAAAAATAAGAATAAATAATCTACTCATTCAGTGCATGGCTGAGATTTTTCCCCCTAAGATATTAAAGGATCCAAGTTCTTTGCACAGTTCCCGGTGATACACGAGCATCCAGGCACTTCCTGCTTTTCCACCATTAAAATGCAAATGCATGGGGAGGGGAGGGGTTCAGGTCTGTTTGTTACTCACCAGTGCATTGACTTCTTCCTTTTTGTGCAACAACAATTGAACTTCTTCTGCATTTCGGTTAAATATGGCCTGGACCAGTGGAGGCTGAGGAGAAGACGAGAGGTTTAAAGAGCACGCAGAGAGACGGGCCCTCCTAATGACCACTTCACAATAAAACAAAACTATTCGTTGGTAGTTCATCCACATTTAAGCTTGGGCTTCATAAAAAAAAAAATACACCTATAAAATTGATGGTGAAAACTCTACAATACATACGCAGCACTTAACACACCTAATGAATCAGGGAAATGACCATCAGGAACACACACGCACACTTTTCAGTCAGAACGCCAGTTAATCCTCATTATCATGAACTCTTTGGCACACAATAGGTATCGGATAGCATTCTGCTATTAACACAAGTGTGATGACGAGGCCGTCAGCTCAGCAGATCCAGCCGACAATCTGAAACGCCACTCTTTTGGAGACGGCGGCAGGACTTTGCCACTCACCAAATAGTCTTAAGTCGGTCAAGGATCAAAGCCTGACATAAGCAGAACATGAAGCCCAACGCTTCACAGTTCTAATGCAATGGAAACTACAGTAATGACATGTTCTCAAACCTGGCACCAAACTGGAATGAGAAACACTAGTCAGGCTGTCGTCAGAGCATTTCGATGAATGAAATAAATCCATGGGGGGGGGGGGGTTGCTCAGTCACATTTTTGTCATGGCCCCCATGGCAAACAGCTAAACCCTTTGTTTTATAACACCCACAGATGACTAATTACTGCAGCTGAACAAATACAAACTAAACCTTTCTTCTCCATTTAACACTGACAAACGGCACTGAACAGCTCCTCTGTTTCCAGGCAGCATGTGGTGACATTCATTCATAGTGTCCAAAACCTAAACAAACACATACATTATACATAAACATCATAACAGGTGTGCATGCACATGAGCATTAAGGGAGACCCAAATTGCTGGAAACCATATTCTTTTACTCTAAACTAGTTTAACCGACACTTCTGGCAGGCTGGGCGTTTATTGGCGCAGTTATGTGGAACAGATTAAATATTACTGTCTTGTCATATATTGGTATATTGGTGATGAACAATTCAGAACTCCGGGAATAGCAGGAAGGCCGCTTTATTTGCGTGACGGCCCACATTTAGCGGAGTGCCTGGGGGCCGGACGCCCCCGAAACCCTAACCCCCAGGCGACTGAGGAAACACACCAGCACGGCTATCCGCCCATCTGACAGCTAGTCAGCAGGTCATCTCGGCTCGGCGACTAGTCCGCGTCACCAGGCCGCGCAGCTCGGCTGCACGATCTTAGCGCTTCGGTCCCTAAGAAGCGAAGGTGCAGCCCGGACTCCCCCCGCCTGTAGAAGCATGTGCGGCCGGGGGAGAGCAGCACCGTCCCGGGCCGGAGGGGAGCAGCACCGTCCCGGGCCGGAGGGCCGGATACGCGGCAGCCTCCCCGCCCTGGGGGCCGACAAGGCGGGCAGCGGCGAATGAGGGAAATGCCCGATAGCGCCAAGTGTCAGAAACCGGGCAGATAAAGCGGGGGTCCGGCCGAGGCGGCCGTTAGCGGCGTGTGCGCCTCCCGCAGCCCGCAGCCCGCAGCCGTAACCGACGTCCGCGGACAAACGTCCCAATTAAAATACGGCCGGGATCCGAAAAATAAAAAAATTACGGCCCATTTTTTATTGATACGTAATATATGGTGCGCGCGAGGCCTTCGGGGGGCGGCGGCCTCTCCCCGCGCGCCCGGCCCGAGCCTCTCCCCGCGCGCCCGGCCCGAGCCTCCATTTCCTCCATTAAGGAGAATAAAAAGAGAAAGACGGAGCGTCTCTAACAGCACCGCCCGCTCGGCGTCCTCACCTGGTCTGTTATGCTGAGTATCCCCATCTCCCAAAGTCAGTCAGGGCGAAAGTCCGTCATTAGGATAGGGCAGAGGTAACCGGCGGTGTTTTATTGTGATTATTATTAAAGGACTGAGTCGCGTAGCGTCTGACTGTGCTCGTCGTTGTTTATTGCTGTGGCAGACTGTGGCGGAAAAGGCGGGCTCCCCCTAGCGGCGCGGCGGCGTTAAGGCAGCTGCGCGCCGCCGCTGCCATCTAGCGGCGACGCCGTGCGTAGCGCCGTCGTTAGCCATTCTTCGCTAACGTTGCTGCTTTGCCTGTCTTGCTGTTTATCTTATGGGCCGGGGAAATTTGTGCCGGAATCTGTGTAAGTACCACTTGTGACAGCAGGGTTTAAACGTAATTTGATCTTATTGTATCTCTAAAAATGTATTTTTTGTATATAAGCTACAGTAGGGTACAGTAGGATACTATCTGCGGATCACTATTTAATTAGCTTACAATCTGTACATTCAGCTTGCCTTGGAATAAATAAATAGGGAAATAAATCCAAAACTAAAAAAGACACGTCAACATTGCGCTTTAAGCAAAACAACATTAAGTGGTCATTTATTACACGACACTAATGAAAAACGTACGGCAAGCAATTTATTAATTTAGCATGGTTCAGAAGCAAGACAATTCAAACTGCTTTAAAAGGCACAAGGATACGTTTAAATAAAGCACATTGACGTCACATATAAAAGACAAAAAACTGTGTAAAAGCCAAACAAACAAATAGATATTTCACTGAAAACAAGTTACAGTGTAGTGACAGTGTATGACTAAACTGGTTTAATTTTATGAAAAGCTATAACAAACAGTAATGTTTTAAGCCCTGATTATAATGAGCAGATAGTTTCAGCATACCTCAGGTCTCCAGGAAGCTGGTTCCATAGACGAGGGGCATAGAAATTAAATGCTGCTTTACCTTTCCTCGTTTTGTTTCTGGGAAGCCTGAGTGAACCTTTCCCAGATGAGCTCAGGGGTCTGGGTGCTTTGTGATGTTCAAGTAATTCAGAAAATTATTTGGGGCCGAGACCATTCAGTGCTTTGTGCATAAGTAATACTATTTTTAAATCAATCCTGTAATGCACAGGAAGCCATTGCAATGATTTAAGGACCAGTGTGACATGCTCTGCTTTCTTGATGTAAGTGAGGACTCTGGCAGCAGCAATCTGGATGACCTGCAGCTGTATGATTGATTGATTTTTTTGAGCCAAGAACTGAACACACTGATACAGTAGTGTAGCCTGCTAAAATAAATGAATTTTTCTGTATCTTGTTTAGACAGAAACCCTGTAATTCTTGCTGTTTTTTTGGGTGGCAGTAGGCTGATTTTATAATTGTCTTAATGTGGCTGTTGAAATTAAGGCCTGAGTCCAGAAATACACCAAGATTTCTGGCTTGATTTGTAGGTTTTAGTGTCATGGATTCAAGGTGAGCAATGACTTTCAATCAATTTTTTTTTTTTTTAGAAAATTCTGGCACATTCATTCATTGATTTGTTCCATGCACTTATTCAGTGAATCTAAGGGACCACAGTGACATGGTGACACTGTAATGTATAGTTGTGTAACATCTGTATAATTATGGTAAGAGATGTTATAGCGTTCCATATTCTGAGCAAGGGGAAGCATATAGATGTTGAATAGAAGAGGCCCAAGAATGGACCCTTGAGGAACTCCACAAGTGATTTTTGTTCGTTCAGAATCATAATTACCTATTGACACAAAGTAATCCCGATATGATTCAAATCAATTGCCAGGAAGTCCCACCCACTTTTCTAGTCTGTCTAGCAGTATCTTATGTTAATCTATGTCGAACGCAGCACTTAGATCCAAAAATACCAAAATTGAGACTTTTGATTAATCACTCCTTAGATGAATGTCATTTAACACCTTAACAAGTGCAGTCTTAGTATTGTGGTTGAAATCCAGATTGACAAGCATTAAAGTCATTCTGCACCAAGAAAGAACTAAGTTGCTGAAAAACAACATTTTCAATTATCTTTCCTGAAAAAGGTGGGTTTGATATAGGCCTACACTTACTTATTACTGGGGCATCTTTTTAAAAGAGGCTTGATAACTGCCTGATTTAAAATGAAATACATATGTCTCGTTCTTCACTGGTAGTAGATTGAAGAAATCATGAACTGGCATAGATGTCATTTTAAGAAAAGCTACTGCAAAATCAAATATTTTTGGCTGAAACAATCACAAAAAAGTCTTGGAGTGGCTTATTACAAAATAAACTCATGTGATTTGGCATTTTAAAAGGGGCATTTGTGAAGCTCTGGCTGTTTCAGTTTTGAGCTTCATGATATTCTGGTTAAAAATAAAGCAAATGACTCAGACTGAGATTCTTTTGTCTTTCAGAGTAACATAAAAGTTTTCCACTAGCTCTTCTGGAAAGCAATATGTTTCACTGAAAAATCATCCTGAATCCATTTCTGGCCGTCTGCCATTTTCCCCATATATTATTAACTTGACACTTAAACAGTAATCTGTGATCAAACTATAGTGTACAGTCACTGGAACTGATTCAAGACACTTTAGCCAAAAGCTTTTTTGGCACCCTTTCCTTTAAAGCATTGGCAATAAAGTGCAGAAATATGGTTCATTGCAACGAACCATTCAGGACGAGGATAGAATTAACAGGAACATTGTGATGGACTGTTTGCTGGAATGTGTCACCTGAATAGAAAGTGTGGCTTTTCCCTGAAATACAGAGGGTCATTATGATGATGTGCATTACATGTGATATCAAAAGCTTAAGGGTTTAATATTACAGTTCCCCATTAAAAAGGCAATGTGTCTTTGGCATAGGACAAAAAGATGAGCACTAAAAGTCCTGTACTGATTTTTTTTTCTTGACCAGTGGCATCAGGCCACATTGATTTTGTTACTTGACATGAAAGTCACAGTTAGTTCATCTACAAAATATTTGTCTGTCAGAAGTGGATTCTTAGGTATGACAGGACATACATTTTCACCCCATCAGCTTTTCCAGTTGTTTGGCAAAATGATCGTCTTTAAAAATGTCCCAATAACTCCCAGTAACAACCTTTAATTCTCCCGTAACCTCTTGGGCTAAACAAACCTTACCATACCAGATTGTTCAAATATAATGAACAAAACTTTCAAAGCAATTAAACAGTGACAATCAAAAAATTGAACATACTGTTTTAAAAGTGCTCTTGAACAGGTAGCATTCAACATTACTGGAAAAATAATAATCTGGCACTCCAACTGAAGTTTATAAGAATGATTACGCTCACGCAGTAACAAACCTTATGCTATAAAAATCAACACATCCCACAAATCCCATTTAAAGACACATATGACAATGACCTTGTAACAAATAACCAGGTCTGCTTTTTCTAGTCTAAATAAATGTAACTCTGACATAAATATCAATTAGAATATTATTTAATAAAATTATCAAAATAATGTGTAGAAGGATTTATCTTAAAATTTTAGGTACTTTACTGTAGATATTGCAGTAACAACGTTTTAAAAATAAACACAACACTGGCTGATGTGGTGATGTAAACCACACATATCTCTAGTATCCAAATATGCTCCCTTTAATGTGGATTTTCTGCCCTCTTCAGGTCAAGATGGATATAGGAAATACTGTATTTCCTCTTAGCCCAAATGCACGTCTAGTGATGAAAGTCAATCGGCTTCAAAACACATGTATCATTATGCATCAAGTTGACGAGAGTTCATGTGCAATATCACTTTAAGCACGTATTACGTCGTATATTACACGGAAACAGTTCTTTTCCCATTGGTGGGATATTAATGCGAAATACCCCTCTACATGCACAATGGTTTCGTCTCGAGGGAAGACTATTCGGCTTTTGATTGGTTTAGGAGCCTAAAAGGTAGAAATACAGACCAATAAGCAGGAAGAGCGAACCAACTGGAACCGGTATGGGGAGGCGGGGGTCCGACACTATGTGGAGGATGCGATCCTGGAGGCGTCCTGGCGTCGCATGATGCGATATAATAGACGAACCATTGCTTGCGTATAGGATGAGCTGAAATGAAATATTTGGAGATGTTTTGGTATCGTACGGATTTAATCCCAGCCAAATGACTGGACCCCGACACAGCTGGTGGCAGCGAGAAGAAACGAAGGGAACGGCGTGTCCTGGAATGTGACTCAAGAAAAATAATCGGCATTTTAAACAACAAAAACTGACATGCTGTCGGCAATAAGACATTAACTACACGAAGAGAATAGTTTTTTTGGTAGTTAAAAGTGTTAAGCAGAATATAATTGCAATTTTGTACCCGAATATAATTGATAATTGTAATTGGGTAATCGGCACTGTAGCTCCGGGACAGCAGGCGATGGCCGCCTCTGCGGGGACCCGGCCGCTGCCCATGGGCGTGCGGACCCTGAGCGCCTTTTTGGAGATTGCCGCCCTGGGCACCGCGCAGTCCCGCGGCGATGTGCGGGGTGCTGTCCGGCCCAGGCAGCTCATCAGGTAAGCGGCGTTCTGTGCAAATACAGCGCTGGCTTCCCAAGGGAAGTGCGGTGCGGTGTGCAGACTGATGCACGGTTTGATCTAACTGCCAATCTGCCAATCTGTATTGCAGCTGAGTATTTCTAATGCATCTACTAAACATATGCATATGCTATATGCGGGACCAACACTGTGCTCGTCGGGATCCTATATGTAGGAAATATAGTCTAGGGTTACATACATCTCCAAAAAGTAACTCCAAAGAGTTAATTATAATAATTAACACCAGAAATTTGGCAAAACACACCAGAATCTTCTGTTCTGTTGCACTTATTTAATATTTAGCGGTTCAGTCGCCTGCCTATCATGGCAGAATTCGCCCTGTTTCTCTTTATAAGACTGATGTTATGTCAAGTATTTGTTAGAGTATATAGGTTTAAATGAGCATAAGCCCTAACTTCCACCGCACACTAGGATGACACTTGGTGGGGCCACTTGTCAGATACAGAAGGACATTTTCTAGTTGGAGTGGCAGACGTGTTATGCGCGATCAGAGCGAGTAAATGTACTACCGTAAAACCCGCAGTATTCGCGCGCCTCCAGGCGACGTGCCCTGATCTATGCGACTAAATGCACTACCGTAAACTCAAGAGTATTCGCGCATAGGCAGGCTACACGTGCTTACAAAAATGTAACATACCCACAACGTCACAACGACCCCATTATAGCCAGAAACTGGACAGATTTTATTTTAGTGAAATTGAATGTGTTTAGGCTCGCGAAGGTGTGCATCTTAAAGCTGGGTAGATTTGATAAGACTGTTAAATTAGTAATTCATGAAAAACGTCTACTATTTCTTTCTGCAAAAGTATAGAAGTTGCTTTTTTATGCAGAGACTAAATGGCAATTGACTATGATTAGAAATGTATGTCAAAAATAGATTGTGTCTATAAGTGTTCAGCGTTTGTGCATGTTTTGCATTTATGACAGCTTTTTTGCTTAATTTAGAACGCATAGCTACAGCCACTGAATTCTGATATTTCTAGTTTGCTGTTTAAGGCCACAATAAGTCATTTTTGAATAGATGTCTATCTAACATGTACTCTCATTGTCAACGTCACTGAACGTCACCGAAAGTGCACATTCGGTGATTGTCAGGTTTCTGTATTTACAGTTATTTGCCAAATAGGTTTTAGATCAATGGCGCGGTTGGGATTAAATATTGTTTCTGTCTGCCTGTTGAGTACATGTGACTATATGTGTATGGGGTATACATATAGGGTGGCAGTGGGTGACTGTCACTGGTGATGCTGCCTTATGCACGCATTCCCCAGTCTGTTACAGCATAATCATTCTTTTCCTGCCAGTATAAAGGTGACGGCATGCCTGAAAGTCAGAGAAACGATTCCCAATGCCTCCCCATTTCTGCACCATTGTACAAAGTGTGTCTGACTTTAGATAAGGTGCTGATTATCCGTTAAGCAGTACAGGTCCTCTCCCCACCTCAGGAATTTTAACTGAAGAGTAAATATTCCGCTATTTCCACTCCAGATAGGAAAATTTCAAATATAATTAATAATTTTGGCTTGTTTCTTATCTGAACACATTAAAATCGTCCTCTTTGATTTCATATGTTAACATTGTCAAAGGGAAGACATTGTAACACTAAGCCCTGTGATGAATCTCAATGCAGACTTCATTCGGTGATGGCATTTGGGACTTCCCTCTGAAGGAGTGGTAATGCTGCCTGGTCCCACGTGTTAAATATTTAATGGCTTCACTCCCTGTGGTCACTTCCCAAAGGCCCCAAACGCCAGACATCTGATCTGCCAACCTAATCCCTCTAAACACACAACTTTTGCAAGCTGCCTCACTTACGTAAGGGAACTGGTGGTTTCTGTTTTTCTGCATTAATAGTCCTTATATCAATACTCCTTTCCGGATAACTCTGCCAGAGGTTGATTTGATGTCTTTTAAATGAATGGCCATTGTATTATGGGATTCATTTTAATGATATTTAAGGCAATCTGTAGCTCAGTATGTTACCTTTTATTAGCTTGCATCGGATTTGCTTCCTGTCACTCTGTAAGGTTGTGACTTTTGATGAAATACAATCGATAGCAAGCTTAATATGTCATAAGTAGCAGACCTTTGTTTCTGTCGCTTTGTCACTTTAAATAGAGATTTTCTACACTATGTAAAGTTTTAATACTGCTGTGACTTAATTTTTTTTTTTAAATAGACCTTTTGGACTTTCTGGCCTAACTGATGTGTGGATGGCCTGATGGCCTGATGACATGATTAATTGGTTATTAAAATGATAGTTTTTTTTTTTTGCAGCTCTGCTCTTGTGTGTATAAACTATGTTTTTAAAATGGGAACAATAGGCCCAAGTGGCTCAGCCAATGAAAAGCTCTCATTCGTCATGCATGCCAGACCCTGCAATGACATAACACGGTTCTGATGCTGGTCAGTGCTAATCAATGTATGCGCTTAGCTGGTGTTGAGATGTGCCTTCTGCTGCTGGTTGGGAGGGTAGTTCGTGTAATCAGCATGGATAATGGAACTACTAAAAAGTGGAGGTGGTGTACTGTTGTTAATTACTACTCTTTTAGACTCCATCTTAATATTTGACCTTCCTTGGTAGATACTTGTCATCATGTGGCATTCTGATGACCAGGACACCCAGAATGCTTCAGTATGCAGGTGCTGAGCAGGTGACCATCACCCCCAGCCGGAGCTTCATCAGCCTCACCAACAAACGGAAGGAGTATTCTGAGCGCAGAATACTGGGGTAAGAATGGAGTATTCCCAGTGCAGAATACTGGGGTATTAATGGAGTATTCCCAGCGCAGAATACTGGGGTATTAATGGAGTATTCCCAGTGCAGAATACTGGGGTAAGAATGGCGTATTCCCAGCGCAGAATACTGGGGTAAGAATGGAGTATTGCCAGCGCAGAATACTGTGGTAAGAATGGAGTATTGCCAGCGCAGAATACTGGGGTAAGAATGGAGTATTCCGAGCGCAGAATACTAGGGTAATAATGGAGTATTCCCAGCGCAGAATACTGGGGTAAGAATGGAGTATTCCCAGCGCAGAATACTGGGGTATTAATGGAGTATTCCCAGTGCAGAATACTGGGGTAAGAATGGCG
>JAODKN010000104.1:26804931-26835306 GCA_026774425.1 Petrocephalus zakoni | reverse complement strand
CTCCATCTACTGCACGACGGCAGCCCGAGGCCTCCATCTACTGCACGACGGCAGCCCGAGGCCTCCATCTACTGCACAACGGCAGTGAAAAATATGGCACCACTTTACAAGACAGGTTACAACACTTTGCAAATCATAAAAGTTCTCTTTAATAATGAGTTGCTACCATTTAGGCTATAAGTAGCAAAAGGGAGTCTTACTGTAAAGTGGTACCAAAAATACACTCCCTTTTGCGTAAATGATTTAGTTCAGTGAGGTCACAGAAAAAAAAAAAAGCAGGAGAGCTACTGCGAGGGTCCTGGTGGGAGAAACGTCAGACTGAGCTCGCCTACGAGTTAGATGCGGCTGTACACAATGAATGGGCCATGTCCCCGCCCCCCCCCCACCTCACCTGTGAATGGTGAGATAAAGTCGCATGAGCTCAGTGAACTGTGGGTCGCTGTAGCCCAGCATGTTGGTGAAGTTGTGGGACCAGTCCAGCTCGGAGTCGATGGCGCCGATGCTGCTCGCCTCGCGGTACAGGTTGCGGTAGATCTTTGCCGCCACACACGGCAGCTTGGCGATCAAGTCCATGGAGTCCTCATAGATGAACTAGGAACAGCAGGATGGAGGTGTGTGAGAGTGCAGGGCTTAAGGGTGGATTAAGGCCCATTCTGCAGACACTTGCGGAGCTCAGCATGGGCTCACCTCCCAGTACTTGGCCTTGTTCACGCCCTCAGAGTAGGCGCGGGCAAAACTGCTCTCGCTGTTGAGGGCCGTGATGGCCGCGCTGAACTGGGACATGGGGTGCAGGTTCGTCGGGAAGTTGTCCAGCATGGTGACCACATGTGAGGGGAGGGCCGCCCGCTTCGCCCACTCTTTGGACAACCAGTTAACCTGGGGGAGGGGGGGGGCTTGACTTTAAACACTTCATATGAGACGTGCCTAGGTCTCCGTCTCTGGCATAACAGCGATCTGCAAATGCACTGCCATCAATGAACAGCTGACGTCCAGCCCAACCACATGTCAAGCCGTGTAACCTGAGACGGTACAGCAGCCCCCACACAGTACAGCAGCCCTCCACAGTACAGAAGCCCCCCAATACACGTGCTGCAGATTATCAGAAACGCAACCCTCTGCAGGCTTTTAAAACAGCCATTCTCACGGACACAGGTAATGGCGGATTTCATACTAAGGCAGGCAGGAAGGCAGTAAGATGAGCTTTGGACCTGATCTGCATGGTCCTGAATGACTGATGCTGCATTAAGCAAAATGTTATACTTGTATAAAATGTCAGAACTTTTATTGGGAGCTTTACTAATGCTTTACAGCCAGGCCTGAAATCTACACCATCATTAGATTGCTGCATCACACAGTGACATTAGAAAGCAGTATGACTAGGGGGGGAAACACCCAGAAAGCACAACCAGTCCTATGACAAGAGGCCCTTCAACCAGGGCACCTCTCACCTGTTCTTGTGAGGGCACCTGCCCAGTCACCAAGAGCCAAAACAGGCCCTCGGGGAGGGGTTCCTGACCCCCAGGAGCCTTGGGCAGCAGCTTCTGGCATTCCGGAATGCTGTACCCACGGAAACGGATTCCCTAGGGAGAGAGGATGCAGTGTGACCAACGGCTGAAGCCCTTGTGATTCAGCTGACAGCTCATCCAGATGCGTTGCATCATGCCAGCAAAAACACCCCTCCCTTCCGTTAAATTAAATCCTGACGCATTTCAGATATGGAGAGTTTTCGGCAACTGACATCTGACACAGATGTTGCACAAACTCATGTTGGACAATCTCTGCTTGTAAGGTAGGAGGAGGCGGGAAGGCAGTCTGTCAGGGCACTCTTTCCCTTCTAATGAAGCACGATGAACTAGGGGTGGGCAACTAATCCAAAACTAATCATATTCGACATTTAGAACCTCGTTTTTTTTTCCTTTTTAATTCTCTTAATACCTAAAAAATCTGTTAAATACTTTCCCCAGTGTGTGTTCATGTACCGTCTCCTTAAAAACATACTACAGCGCGTGCCATCACGTGACTCCGGCCTGTTCAATCTGAGACATGGAAGCAGCGTGGAGCAGATCTCACACTGGGCAACTCGTGGAGCTGGTGCCAAAGCAAAATGCCGTGCCCCTCATTTGGACACATTCTGGCTTTGATCAGGATGACACCGAACAAAAAACAGGCAAATGTGAACTCTGCAGAAAAACAGTTTCAGTGGCTAAAGGTAATACCACGAGCTCCTTCAACTCCCTTTGGAACACGATCATGTTACCGAATATGAACAGCGCATGGCTCCAAAAGAGACTGACGAGCACCCAGCAACAAGTGCCATCGCAATGCGGCTTCCGATAACACAGGCATTTACTAATGTTACATAATATGAAAAGGATTCAAGAACATGCAAATAAATAACTGACATGATTTCCTACCACATCGCGAAGGATGTGACTCCCACAGCTAGAGTGGGTTTGAGCACCGCATTAAAACCCTCAGCAGAAGATATGCTGTGCCATCACAAAAACACCTTTTCCAGACGGCGGTGTCCAACATGAAAACCACATGAAAAGGTAGCTGCTGACACTGACATGTTGTGCACATGGCAGTATTTAAAATATTTGTTTACAAGCATTTCATGTTTACCTTCTACTTTTGACATAGCAGTATTATTATTATTTTTACTAAAATCTGACCTTTTTCATAAGACGTCTTCATTTTAAGAGATGTATGCTTTGATTTGAGTTATTCTAAAATCTTAAATCTTCTAAAAAAGATAATGTGCACTATATCATTAGGAAAAAAATATCCTACCTTCAAAAGTTGAGCATATTTACAGTACAAATATTGCCAGTGAACTATGAGGGCAACAAACCAAACAAGCCAAAAACAAAACTTCAATAATCGTAAAAAAAAAAAAAAAAGTAAAATGTTTAATCGTGATATTGATTTGAGGTCATATCGCCCAGCCCTAGAATGACCCGGAATGGCCTGGAATAGGGACCATGCTCGCACAAAACAAACTATCTATAGGCCATGGAGAAAACCAGGCAATTCAGACTTTAAAGTAAAAAAAAATTCAACCATTATTAGTTCAGTTTCTTAAATCAACCACCCTAAGAATTATCAAGGTCTATAGCACACAATATCTTCATAACCTTCTCTTCCTATAAAAATTTCAAGGAACTCTGTTAGTTCATTTGCCATGCCTAATTGTAAATATGATACAAGATTTCTATCAGAGGGCCTAACAGGAGATGAGTCATGCCACAGTTCTCAGAAAGCCAAGTGAAAACCAGCAGAGCAAAAACAAAATGAGGAAACGAAGGGGGACAATTAGAAAAAAGTATAATATGTATGTGTGTGTGTGTATGTGTGTGGGGAAAAAAAACACCAATACATCTTCAATACAAAACCATTTCCAGTACACAGAAATCGAGATATGGATCAATGGATCAACAGAAAATTCATTTTCTGTCTGTCTGTGCCCTACTTTTAACTTTGCTTTTAACCTTTAACCTACTGGCTTCCAAAGATGACCAGAAAGATGTGCGCGCTGGTTAAATGCTCACCTCATCAGGATCCAGGACAGAGGTCTCGTACACCAGGCCCTTCATTCCTCGCATACCTCCGTACACCTGCAAACACGACATTTCTCATCAGTCACATCAATGGCTGCCTGCCTGACCTGGGAAAACACTATCTTTAACCAACTAGCACGACGTAACATTAACCACATTAACCATACTTACAGAATTCTTAAAAAGGTTTGTTCAAAAAAGCATTGTAACAACTTGTAACAAACCAACTGGATATATCTGGCAGGTCCAAAACAAATGAATCCCCAGGAAGTTATCGGTAAAATGAAGTGCCCGATAGCACTATCAGAAGTAGGGCAGCCTGATCGCTATGACAAAGGCTGGCTGTGCATGACTGGCATATTAAACTCCACCGTTTCTTTGCACAGACCAAAAAAAAAAACAAAACAAAAAAGGGGCACCTTGAGTCCATGGGGGTATCTGAGTGCCAAGCTAATCTGTGAGTGTACGGTGGTGCCTCTCCATCACACAAGCCAACATGCAAAACAGAACTGAAGCACCACACCCTATACACACCAGGGGAGGTATACAGGGAAAACGGACGGCCCATCAGAGTAGCTCTGAAAGGAATGTGGGAGCTGTCGTAAGCCCCGCCCCTGAACACGAGGAAAGGCAGCATGCACACTGTACGATATTCTGCCAGAAGGTTTTACAGATTTCATCGATTTCTAGAACCATGGCCAAGGTGGACAAACTCAAATCTCAGCAGAGGAATCAAAGTCACTATGCTGTCAGACATCAAAGCAATACAAACAATTTACCTACTTTTAAAACTTACCACTGACCCCTAATACTAAAGTAAGAAAGCCATATAAGTCAGTCACAAGAAGGTACAACAGGCACAGTGACTCAGCTAGAAGGGAGGGAGAATGCCACCCAAGAGAACTACGACCTCCACTATCTGCCAAGTCTATAGCAGCATCGCTCCACAAGTCAACCGTTTGGAACTTAGATTGATATCTCTGGCATGATTTGGCGCCTACTACCAAGCTGGGCCTGCTGCAGTCTCACCATGTCCACAGTGATCTGGCCAATAGTGGTTTTTCCATAATTCTGCTTGAAGTTCTTGATTCGGCTCTGCTCCTTGGGTATCAGGTCAGCCAGCACATCCTTCAAGCTCTACAATGAGACAGAATCCACACTGAACTGGAAGTAGAGAACAAAAATGACACTTTGGAAGGTCATGACCCACTCAGGAAATGAAAACATTTATGTCAATGTAAAATAAGAACAACTGCTCAGTTTAGAGATCATGCTTGATAAGGACATGACAGTACAGATGAGCACAAAAGTTGATGAGAGTAGAAATCCTGAGCAGAGGATGACAAGAAGCCGAAAGGATAGATGACACCGTTCCAAGTGGCCAGACGTATAAGTGCGGAAGTCATGCCGCATGGCAGATACTCACCACCGATGAGCTTGCATGCCTGGAGGCCACAACGATGCAAGCTGAGTTCTGAAGGGGAAACAGGCAGAAGAGGTCATCAGGAAATGCTGGCAGCAGGTTTTCTGGACAGGGAGGTGGCCTTCTGTGAGTCACTGTTACGGCGAGTTTGATGACGAACCCGGCACCTGTACCACCGCATCCTGCGCCCACTATTACAGGAGGAAAATACTGACCCTGTGCACTAATCATTGTGGCAAACTGCGCAGATACTGACCATGCCGTGTTCTTATTTCTCTGGCCTCCATTGAAACTCAAAAACTCTCAGGTCTTCAGAAATTGTAAGAGGCTTCAAACGTAAAACGTAAAAGAAAAAAACTATCGAATAAGATCGCTTCAGAAAACTTAAATGAGCAACCGGACACCATACAAGACAAATAACCCCAAAAACTTACTGGCCATGCCCTAACTAGGCTAGAAATAGAAGGATGAATAGATTAGGCAGCAGGACACTTACTGTACAAAGGTAAACCTCACTGGATTATGACAGCACTTGGCAGATGAGTGGAAACCCTACAAGCAGGCATCTTATGTGTGTTGGAGGTCACTGGGCTGAAATTAGAAGCTTGGCATGCAAACTAACAGGAATAGTCTCATTTAAACATCAAGCAAAACCTTCACAGCAATGTGACTACAGACAATTTAAACTGAACTCTGCACAATCAGCACCCATTGTAACAAGAATGTAACATCCATCAACACCATGACAGTTTTTCAAAAAAATGAAACTTGGGAAGCGTTTGCAGCCAAAGATATTACTTAGCACCTAAACATAGGACTGTCATTTCCTACTGGGCACTTTGCATTCAGTACATATCACTGGAGGCTGATCATAAACTTGTCCTCTATTCCACATTTAAAAAGCTCTTGACAAAAAGATACCAAGAAAAATTTACAGTAATGTTCGTAAGCCGATATCAAAGATCCAAAACTTGGGCCAATTCAGGCATTTTTTTATTGATTGCTATCAGCCACCACAGCCCAATCTATTTAATTTCCCTTGTCTGTCCAAATTATTGTCAATTGTGTGGGTTTTAAGGTTCTGTGACACGCTGAAGTAAGCCTGAGGCGCATGGCTTAAAACTACAAACTATGGAGATGTCAGGCAGGTATAAAATCTCTTTGAAACTCAAAGCAGCCCAGCATCTACCTGCAATGTTTGCAAATGGCATCTCCTCACACAGAGATAGCAAGAGAAAGTCACTTAATATAACTTATGTAATTAGGCAAGGTTTACTCAGACGAAGAATGGACTGATGCCTACTGTATGTTTACGTATATTTAAACATTTATTTAAAATCGGGACAGATATAAATTCTGAAAGAGCCAACGACTTTACAAACCTCTAAAACAACAAAATAAAAAGAAGGTGAGTAAAACACCACACCTCCAGTTCCTGGCAATGTTGATTAGCATGAAATAAAGTGGTGAATTTAGATCAGGGTGCCATCCATTCTCATTCATTCTTTCACAGGTTGGACAGTTTAAATACTTAAATGCAACTAAGAAAGGGTCAGTCTCCCCATGGGATAAGACCCGATGCCCATGATCAATAGGTAACCAGTTTTCGGGCCAGTCTTGTTATAGCGTTGATTATAACGTTGTTAGGTACCTACACATTGTTCTGGGCTGCTGAATAAATGACTGCTCCTGTGCCCTGGTACTGGTCCATTCTGCCAAAAGATTTTACGGATTTCATCGATTTCTAGAACGATGGCCAAGGTGGACAAAGTCAATCTCAGCAGAGGTATATAAAGGTAAAGGTGCACGGTCACAGGAAAATAAGATGGGGTATGTAAAAAGTTCCCAAAAACGAAAGAGTTCCCATGCAGCTGTACTTAAACACATGACAATAACAGCTCTGCAGCCTAACACGTGTAGAAACCGGAATAAACTGCAGAAAAGTATTCACGCCAAAGGGAAGAGCAAAAACATGGCCATAAATTCAAAAGTTTATATTCAACTAACATATTCAGTATATACAGGACACTAAGTGCTGAGGCTCAGTTCCTTATTATGACTCCGTGACTGTGACCTTGAAGTACAGAAAGGGTGAACCAATATTTTTGAAAATGAAAATAAACTTAGCCTAAGCATTAACATAATTTCCAAACACATTTAACGACAAAGACATCTTCACAGCAGCAACAATCCCCTATTACTCCAATCTCTAAGAGAGGAGCATCATACATTCATGTCATGAACAGGTCAGTGGGTTATAGCCATAATTACTATAATGTTAGAGTATGACAGTACATGATTAAAAAACTCTATTTCAATTTAAAAGGAAACTAGAAAGATGATTAGTTTGTCATCAAGTAGACACATCATGCCACTTCTGACAACTGACAATTTGCTGTACTGGGCATTTGGCCAGTAAGGCGAAGCTCGCCCCTAGCATGGTCAAAAAGGTAAGAAAAGGAATAGTCCGGCTTATATAACAGCAAGCCATATTTAAACATCCATCTGGTGGCAAACAGGCAAAGGGATGAGCAGCTTGCTTTCAAACACCCAGAATAATAGCTAGCCACCCAGCAAGCAATAGCCACCCCGTAAGGAATCTCAGGGGCAAAAGGCCACACTGCACTATTATGTGGAGCATTTTAAAGAGCCTAGGAACACAAAGTAAGTAACAAAATAGATGCCAATTACACTAAATAGCAAGAAAGAACTGAGCAAACAGGGTCATTAATATTCATATAGATCTAATAGAAAGAGACCACCAAGAATCGGCATCGAGCCAAATAAAATAAGCTGGTGTATTGTCTGTAGGTAATACTAGCCGTCAGAGAGAACACGGCTACGTTACATGAGGCCAGCCATTAGAAATGGGCGTGCTGCCCTCGGCGACTGCAACGCCGCCGGTAAGACAGCGCCACCATTCCGCCCGAGAGCCGAGGCCGGCCGCGGCCATTCGGACAGACCCCTCAGATTCATGCATTTCCTTCGCCTTACCTTCGAATGCAGCAGCCTGGACGCTAACCTGCTGACGGCGAGGAGCGACATGGTGACCGGGCTGGGATATGGGGATTAGCGTGTGTTTTATACTGTTCCGAGGCCCCTGTCAGCACACAGCAGACTCGCTGAAGGTGCCCCTCCTGCTTCGCTAGCGGCACTGAAGGTTGAAAGAGAGACTTAGGGGCCGCAAGCAGACGCTATCTGGATTGGACGGGTCCTGATGAGAAGATGACGACAACCCTACGTGGGAATCACGACGAACCCTCGCTGACGATTTTGGTTGGATATTGCCGCCAGTAACCTAGAAAAGGATTGGTTACTGCAGGGGTCCTACCGTTCGAATGGGCATCTTTCTTGGAGCCCCTCTGGATGCCTGACTTAAAGTAAAATATTTTTTACTCGGCAATGAAATTAAACAATTGCTTCCCTTTTTTTTAAAAAAAAAGAAGACATGCCACTTATACGTCAACACTACAAAAAAGTATGAAAAGTAATCACGAGATTTTTAAGTGATGAATAATAATTTCCATCTCATCCATCTTCCACATTAGACGTAATAATTTCAGGGAGGTTAATGAGGGAAAACGGAGGGGGGCGTTGCTGAGTTTGCTTTAATTTCTTGTCTGCTTCTTTGCTGAATAGCGTAATGAAGAGACCGCTTTTTTTCTCTGTGGCCAGCTTTTCGGGACATGCCTCATCATTCGCGGGTGTTTTAGAGCTGCTGCCAAATGCGGGAGGCTCCCGAAACTTCCGGCGGAAGTGGGGGCGGGCCTTCTTCCATATAAGGCCAGGGTATGGCACCCCTGGAGCATTCAGGGGGGTTAATGCCCAAACCCAGGGGTGGATAGTTCAGGTCCAGAAAGAAAAAATCCAAACCAAGATTTTGTTTCAACCAACCAGTAAAAGTCACAATCACAGAGTACTAAAATGGCTGGTTGAAACAATATCAATATTATATTTTTTCTATTTTTAGAACAGGAAACATACCACCTCTGCCAAGATGTAACTATGCCCATGAACATAGAGACCTAACCTGTTAAGCCACAGACCACCTGACATTGTATTGTGCCATGCTTTTATTATTGTTTATTATTATTATTATTATTATTATTATTATTTAGCTGTGTGTACATTTTCAATGCCGTTATTATAGAATAGTGCCAGTTACTTGAGCATTCCGGATACATGAGCTTTTATTGTATTATAAGGAAGCTATTTTATTATAAAAAATTTTTAACTACCTAGACATCAGGCAACTTGCTAGCCCAGACATATTGGAGCCTTAATTTTTAAAACTTGCGGCTGATCTTATTTCTGAGCCCCTGTTGCCTAAATCTTCAACTTACTTTAACTACTTGTGGACTTAAAAAAAAAATTGGGAAATGGCTTATGTTCTTCCTCTATTGAAAGGCATAAATCTGTTTATTTTGAATAATTGTAGACCTGTATCCAGTATTGGCAAAAGTTTTAGAAAATTTGATAAGCAACCAATTAAAATACATTCTAGATGAAACAAGATTAGGATAATTACAAATAAATACATGTAAATAGAAAACTGGTTTGGGTAAGTTAAACTAGTGTTATAGTGTTGTAGCACTTAAATTACGCTTGCTATTGTAACTAACTTAATAAAAAATACAGTATATTCTTGTAACCTTTTGGGTCATTTTCTCATGCACTCACAATATTCTGTGTTTATATGGATGCACACATCAATATTTTGAATGAAAAAAACAGTGTGGATTGGAAATTTCATGTCCATAAAAGCTGTAATTCCAATCCAAGGGTAGAAGGCCAGACCAAGAACCCATCCATGAAAAGTAGGTAGATCTTCGAGGGCAGGTATGAGTTGTAACTAGCGAACTGAATTCAAGAACAGATGTGATCAAATCATACAGTTATTTATAGTCCGTAGTAATGGCATAAAAATGAGTTTTTTTTGTCAGAAAGCCTCTTTGATTTATAAAAAGAAATAGACCACAGTCATTAAGATACATTTTACTTTCTGCATAGTGTAATCACCCGGGGTCCATGAGGTATTCTTCTGGTTTCCTTTGCTGTCATCTGTCATTTTCTTGACAACCACTAGGGGGACTGGATTATCAGTAGGAGTACTGATGCCTGGTAGAAAGGCAGAATTTATTTTGGAGGGAAAAGAGAACAAAAGAGGTGTCAGTTTTGTTTGGTGAGGAGGCAGGTGGTGTAAATGGAGCAGGGAAGCGGTTGCGTACAGGCAGTGTTTCCCAAACCAGTCCTCGAGGAACACTGGACAGTCCACGTTTTTGCTTCCTCTCAGTTCCCAACGCACCTGTGCCAGGTATTCGGTGTTCCTGATTGGCTGGGAGCTGGGAAAGAGCAAAAACGTGGGCTGTCCAATATTCCTCGAGGACTGGGTTGGGAAACACTGCCTTAGACAGTGCATCAAAAGTTTTCACTCCAGCCTGACCCTAATTAGCACCAGGTGGTTCTTAATGGCCCAGTAATGAAGTGCGGGTTTGACTGAAAACTTTCTGGCAGGTGTGGCTCCAGGAGCAGGATTGAGAAACACTGGTCTAAGGAAACAAGCCCAGAAGGACTTGGGGAAAGTGAAGGGCCTGAGCTGGAACACTCAAGAAGCTACACTGATTCTGGATAAGCACAGGAACTTTGAAGGAAATCTCTGGGGTTGGTAAGAGGGATCCTGCATACCTTATATTTTTTGGACTGGATTTTGTTTTCCCTGGACATTTTGTTTTTATTGGACTTCGAATTGGCAGTGAATGAGCTTTGAGGAACACGATGGGAACACTATACTATAGGAAGACTATTGATTATTATTGATTATTGATGTTTTGTGCTTAAAGGATTATTGTATTGTTGTATTATTGATATTTTACATATGTTTGATGTTTTGATTTCCGGTATCACTATTCTTGTGTTTGATGAAGTCCACTAAAGCAACTATCTGAAGAAACAACCTTTGTTTACCCATTGTTACAATAATATACCTGTGAAAATAAATACATCATATATAGTAAATGGTATAGTAAAAGGGTGTACAGACAAACTTTGAGTGCTTCAGATATTTCATAGAAACACTTCTAAGCTAACACACAGACTAATGATTGTACTTTTCTTTTTGTGAACAATTTCCAGATATGACTGGTGCTACAGCAGCAATGACACACACTATACAGACAGAAGTACTGGGACACACCTCTTAATTATTGACTTCAGGTGTTTTATTCAGGCCCATTGCCATAGGTGTATAAAATCGAGTAACTAGCCATGCAGTCAGGTTTACAAACACTTGTGAAAGAATCGTTCTGAAGAGCTCAGTGTATTCAAGCATGGTACTATTATAGGATGCCACCTTTGCGATAAGTCAGTTTGTGACCATGTAAAGTAATAGTCAGGACCCTGAGTACTGAGGTGCATAGTTTGTAAAAGTCACCACTGATCTGTTGACTCAGTAACCACAGAGTTCTATACTTCCTCTGACACAAACTTCATGGAATGGCTTTGGTGGAGAGGGGATAATGGTGTGAGCAGGGAAGATCTAAAGGGGGGGCAATTAGGACAATGAGTGACAGGGACCCTAAAAAATTTGGAACATAATATGATTGGTCTGTGTTGGAAGCCCACTATAACATGCTTTCATGGGGCTGAAAATCTCAAATGTCATCCCTGGGTATGAGGTTGTTTGTCAGGGGTTGGGCTAGGCTTGATTAAGTCTTTTAAGGATATCTCCTATCATTTTTATGCCGACGACATTTACTGCCCTTATTGTTTGCCTGTCACCTGTCTTATTTTCCCTGCACTGGCTCCCTGTAGCCCTGCATGGTCAGGCTCCTCAGTATACTGTGAAGCTCCTGCACCGTCATACCACTAAGCGAGATCTGAGATCCAGCCACCAAGGCCTCCTTTCTATACTGTGCACTAGAGTGAAGACACGAGGGGATGGTGCGTTCCTTTGTGTAGCCCCCAGCCTGTGGAACAGCCTTTCACCAGCACTGAGATCTGCGCGGTTAGGTTTTGTTTAAGGTACAACTTAAGACCAACCTCTTTACACAGGTCTTTAGTTAGGCCTTTGGTAGTCTATTTCATTTATTTATTTATTATACTCTTTAATTTTTTAATTTATGTTTTATTTTATATCCTGTATTTTTAACTAGGTATCTTTATATGTATAATTTCCATTTTCTGTCCAGTGCTTTGTGCCAAATGTCTGTGAAAAGGTAGGTAGCCGGGGCCTGGTGCCTGGTGCCGGTGCCGGTGCCAGTGCCTGGTGCCTGGTGCCTGGTGCCTGGTGCCGGGGCCGGTGCCTGGTGCCGGTGCCTGGTGCCGGTGCCGGTGCCTGGTGCCGGTGCCGGTGCCTGGTGCCGGTGCCGGTGCCTGATTGGTTCTCACTTGGTGCCTTTTCAGAACCTGTCTTCGTTTCCACTGGTTTCAAAAAGAACGGAACAGAAATGTTACGTAGGTGGAAGTGAGAGTACAGTAAAGGTTCATATGTATTCCATTTTTTACATTTATTTTAAAGTGCTTTGGATTATACATTTTTCTGAGCTACTGAACCAAAGAAAGCTTTTAGAGGATGACTCTAAAATAAAGGCAATAGAGCTCCCTCTATTGCCTTTATTCACATTCGTCCCCTTCAAGCCCCCCCCAACCCATGTGTGTACGTCCCTGTTTTCTTCATTCCTACCCGCTGTTTCTCCACTACGCACAATAAAAGAGTCTGTTAAAAACTGAAATTTGCTGTCTGCGTCATGATCTCTTCGCCATTTGACCGACACAAATTTATGTATTCGACTTGCAACGTGTTTATGTTTTATTAAGTCTGGCCAGCAAATTCATATTTTGTTTTTCACTGAATAAAAATAAATGATGTAGCATTATTCTGTTAATAAGCTGGCAAGTTGTTTCATTGCCGGCACCAGCGATATTAGATAAAACAACATCAGTTATGGACTGCATTTTCTGGGTATGTGGAAGGTTTAGAATAATAGCTCATTACACATTATGGCTCCAAATTCTGAGCTTTTCTGTGGTCCAATGCTGGAGCCAATTTTTCTGGCCCAGGGCCATTTTTTTATGGTGAAAACATGCAGAACTACTTCTGGATTTGGAAAAAGCAAAGTGTTTCAAAGTGTTCCAGCACTGTGTTGGTAGAAACAAAGCATTAGTTTCGGTGAAAGGAATTCTTAATGCTTCAGCATACCAAGACATTTTGGACAATTCTATTCTTGGCTCAGATGTCTAAGACCAAGCCTTTGCTACAGTCAGGCTCCAGAAAGAAAATCACGCAAATGAACCATTGGCTCCACGGACTCTAGGCTCTTTGGCCATTGCAACTGGTCCCAGAGATAGACAATCATGAGGATCCATGAGATGCCCAAAGCAACCCTGGTCTGTGGGATGAGTCGTTGTCCGCAAGCCCAAATATGTGCCGGGCGGCAAAGTCTGGCTCACTGGCTGTGGGATCCCATGAGGAAAACTGCTTCACTTTACCTGCACAGTCTATCTGCAAGTTTGTCCCCAGTAATCCTTAACAGCTTCTATAGGGGCATTGAGGAGAGCATATTAGCTGGCTGCAGAGCAGGATGTTTCAGCAACTGCACTGAACAGGACGGTCACTTCAGCAGATGGTTGGATTAGTGCAGAAAATCACAAGGTCTCCCTCCACAGCAGCACCACTACGACAGAAGAATCTGCAGATGGGCTACCAGCATCACCAGAGACCCCACCCTTCCCATACACCAAACGAACATGACACAAGCTTCACACTGAGCTACGTTAGCTGGGACCTCAGCCCTCTTTTGGAGCAATCAGCAGCTGCCACCCATGTTCTGCAAGCCCTCCTCATGGCTATTTCAAATTCTGCATCTGCTATCGACTGAATGCTGATTTTCATCCATTACCTTTCAGCAGATTCCTAAGAGGGCAATATCAGCCAAAGGAAAAGGGTGGCTGGTTGTTCAGACCTGCTAGGTCATAATACATAAACCAAAATATGGATAGCATTGTGACTGTCCATTGGGATTATTAATTTATGTTAAAATATTCTTATTCTTTTATATTTAACTACAGAATCTTCTTGATCGATACGGGTGGCTTTGTTCTGTTCACCCAAGTATTCCCATGCACGAGAAGAACTGACCATAACTACTTCCATTTTAACGACACTGCATTGGTTACCTTTTTCTTTCACAATTGATTTTAAAGTTCTGTTACCAATTTCTTGAGATCTACATAGACAAGCTTCCTCAGATTCTGACAGAGTCTGTCAGAGTTTCTGACAGGATATATTATGAATAGGTCTCTCAGAGCTGGCCTGCTAACAGTTCCAAATGTTATGCACATGGATGGACATAACTAGCATGCAAGAACACATTTGTAGAATAAAGGTCAAAATGCGCTATAATTTCTTGTCATGATAGTAAAAATGCATACTTATTTTTCATGCTTATCAATATTCACGATTATTAGTGTCATAGGCAAAACTGCTTCTTACAAGAAATGGCCTGCTCAGCCAAACTGTGAACGATGTGGCTGCATCTTAACACATTCAGTATACAGACACGGTCAAGAACTTCAGATACTCATCAGACTGGCTAAGATGTGTGAACTTTTATGACACCCCATTCTAAATCCATAGGCGTCAATATGGAGTTGGTGTTTGGTGGGGTTGATATCATGTGAGCCAGTCAAGTTCTTCTACACCAAACTCACTGAACCATGTCTTGATGGACCTTGCTTTGTGCACTGGGCCACAGTAATGCTTGAACAAAAAAGGGCCTTCCCTAAACTGTTCCCACGAAGTTGGAAGCATAGAATTGTCCATAATGTCTTAATTTGCATTCCAAGCCATGTTGGACAATTTTATGCTTACAACTCTATGGGACCAGTTTGGGGAAGGCCCTTTTCTGTTCCAGCATGACTGTACAACAGTGTTGTGCAGAAAAAAAACTTGTTTGGAGGCACAATTGATCTACTCCTCTGAAGGTAAAATTAGGTACTATTCATTCATCCACTAGAGGGGTCTGTTGGCG
Source organism: Petrocephalus zakoni (assembly GCA_026774425.1). Lineage (NCBI taxonomy): Eukaryota > Metazoa > Chordata > Actinopteri > Osteoglossiformes > Mormyridae > Petrocephalus > Petrocephalus zakoni. Next base: position 26,820,295 of record JAODKN010000104.1, on the reverse strand, counting down.
CGTGTAAAATTTTGGGTAGCTTTCGTTTTCTTTTTAGTGAGCAGTATGGTTCGCAATTGAAACCTTGAATATTGACGTGCGATTGTTTCTGATTGTTCGGGCCTTAAACTACATCCAATCACCGGAAATGTTCTACAAACGCATTACGCATTATGAATGTAATAAACTGAGGGACGAGATGCAGAAGTGAAATTACTGTTGAAATGTTATATCATAATGTTCCTTGCTATTACAGCTTAGTTTAGTAAAATATCAAATGTCCAGTAGGATGGAAGAATTGTTAGGACCTCATTAAATACATAGCGTGCTCTTAAAAAGCCCATCATCTCAGTGACAACTTCCTTAAGAATGCAACTTATAACTGTAAAAGAATAAAAAAAGTCAGAATGGATGTGCTGGTGGCCAGCGCGGTTTGGGAGCGCGCCGCCCGTCTCGCGCTGACTGACTGACAGCCGTCACGGTGGGACGGGGCGCGCGCGGAAGGCGGACGTCGCCCCCGTTCCGGGACTTCGGCCAAGTTCGGCAAACGTCCTGTGACATAAAAGCGACGCAGCTCGAAGTGGAAAAGCATGGTGGCGAAATGCTTTCCGAAACACGCCGCCCGCTCGCGTGGGTACTGGGGGGCGGAAGACGGCGCGGGGGGGGGGGGGTTTGAGAAGCGACAACTGAACATTTGGAGCGAGCGAGCAGTGACCGGGACACGTCCCGGCGGAGGGCGCCACAGGGAGATTCACTTTTATTTGTTTTTTTTCACCCCCCCAGTTTTTACAGACGTCAAAAATGAGAGCGCGTGAGCCTGCGGCGGCTTCTATGGTTCGCTGACGCCTCGGCGCGAGTCCAGGCGCGAGCCCGGCGCGAGCCCCTCCGGACGGGCACGATGAGGAAGCCGCGCGGCGGGCGCGTGCGGATGCTCCTGGCCACCTCCGTCGGCTCCCTCTTCGCCTTCGTGCTCTACTTCCAAGGCTCGGCGCCGGGTAAGGTGCCGCTCCGTGCCGCTCCGCCTCCGCACTCACACCGGCTCCGGCTCCGGCTCCCTTCCGTGTCCCCCGCCGTATTATGACTCGTACTCGGCTCCCGTAGCCTAACATCGCGGTCAGAGAATAAACAAGGCGGCGTTCTAACTGCTGCTCCAGCCGACGGTCCCGACTGGAAGTTAGGCGAATTACCAAAGGGCCGCGGAATAGTGCTAATGAGAACGACACGGTCGAATGTAAAATTATGTATATGTTTAAAGGGGTAAAATGTCATGGGCCAATATTATCGATTTGTCGCGGTAATATTTGTTAATGTCATGCGTTTAAGCGAGCGTGATGTTACCAAACTAATGCGGTAATGTTCAATAAAAGATGCCTCTATGGACTAAGATTTATGGTTATATAATTAATATATAATTAATAGAACAATATAATTAATAGAACATGTCTAGCCAAATGTACAGCAGTAATGCAATAAAGCATGTCAGCGAAGCAATTCTTATCCAGCTAAGTACACTGTTAAAATCAATAAAACATATAGCTGTAGAGCTGAATATACATTAATAACCCAATAAAACATGCCGGTTATACTATAAAGCCAAATGCAGACGATTTTAAATAATACGTTATAAAAAACACACCTTTTTAAAAACGTAATTTTACATGTTTAAACGGTAAGAGTGAACTTGAGACATACCGAAACTTCTAGAATCTTAAAGTACCTTGATACAAATTTTTATCTATACCACCCAGCACTATTGGTAACATAAGTATTAATTGTATGCGAATGATATTTTTACTGCCCAATACATGCATATTCCTGATAAACGCGTCCATGATTGACTTGTGATGTATTGGTGTCCTGCGTTTCAAAGTCTCCTTCTAGCCTATTGAATATTTGAACATAAGGGACAAGTTGAAGATTTGTACTCATTTTATCCTTGTCTATGCGCAAATCCTCTGAATCTTTCAGATTATTGGAAATCTAGTTCCATCAAGCAATAATAAATTCTTACCCATTTAGGATTTCTGTGATCCACAACTTGCCATTATATGTATAGTGTGTTCATTGGGGCAACTTGGGGGAGGCGTGGTAGTGCAGTGGTTAGCAGTGTTGCTTGACACCTCTGGGATCAGGATTGTAGTCTCTGCCATGGCTCCATGTATGTGAAGTGCATGTTCTGCCCCCCCCCCCCCACACACAGTCCAAAAACATCCATCCATTCATTTTCTGAAACTGCTTGTCCTTCTGGTCGCAGGGGGTCTGAAGCCGTAGATAAGGGGTGTTTCTCAATACCAAGAATGCAAAGATCGTATTTGTGGTCTTGGCAAGACCAGTCTTGCTAACTTGCCTCTCAAGAACAAAATTGGGGCGCAATAAAAAAGCGATTGGTCTTGTTTGGCAAGGATGCATTTCATGTATCCTTGACATTCGGGGTGTGGCAGGAATGACAGCTGGGATTTTCCCTCTATATTTCTGTTCTTGAGTATTGGAGATGGTCTTCGGCAATGGAAGATGACATAAAATGGGTACATGAGAGCACAAGTACGGTCAAGTACTCACACTGAGAAACACCCAAGGTCTCTATTCCATGCGCTAAAATAAAATGTAGAATGAGTATTTTTATGTCTTGTTGGTTGGCTTTGTTCTGTAAAGGAAAAACTCAGATGTGCCCATCTATAATCCTGGAGAGATGTTGTCTAATTTGTTGTATTATGGGGAGTGCTGTATACTGATGAAAGGGGGATTTTTGTTTTGAATGTTTTGAAAAGCACTCCTTAGAATCCTGGTGCATTCCTCTTTTTCTGCTCTCAAGTTTTCTTTGCCTCAGCAGGATGTGATATGTCCGGTTTGACAGGGAAGGCCCTTATGTACTTGACAGCACTCCTTGTATTTTATCAAATATTTGATACTGATAGATGTTCATTATTCAACTTAATGACCTGTATTAAAACATTAACCAGTATGCGTGTAAATGCTTGGCCCCAAGGTTATTTGATTACAATTATTGAGAAAACAATGTGATGCATTGTATTCAATACATTTCTGTCTTGAGTAGATTCCACTGATTTGATTATTTTTTTCCCTGAAAAAAGTCACAATTAATATTTATTGTTATGTTGTGAGCCACTGAACTGTTCAGGAAAACATAGGTGAATACTGGCACGTTAACCAATATGTCATTCAACTCTAAGACTAACACTGTTTTTTACTTCCCTCGCTAGCAAGTTACCTCAGGGTCTTGATCATTGCTATGGTAGCAATGCCTGTGCTCCAAAACGGGCATTTCCCAAAAGCATTGTAGCATAAATATTATTCTACCCATTAGAGAGAGTGTTCTGCTCTACAAGACAAAGGCACGTTTCCTAAAGAACATCAGGTAGCACTGAATATCAAAGAGCCTTCCATGGCTACACTACCCTTCGGAAATTGGCCTGCCACTGCTGCATCTCCCCGGAGCACGTGAATGTAAGCGCGTGCCACCTGGAAATAGAAGTTTCTTTGCACCCCTCTTAACCGGGCTTCACCATTGTTTAACTGTCCATGTTGACATTTGAAAGTATTGTGGATTGAGTGTAAGATTTGTCCCATATGTATGAATAAGGGAGCTGGCCTTTAAAAGTTCTCCTCACCTGGCTCGTAACCTGGATCCGGGGGGTGGGTGATCACTTGTGACTCAGTGGTGTATTTAATAGTCCTATGCTGCTTCTCAGCTGTTTATTCTTCCTGCCCATATATGTGCCAAGCCAACAAGTGATATGAAAATATAATATTGTAAATCCACACTGTACACAGGTAACGCCCAGCCTGGTCAATATGTCTTGAGCACAAGCATATGCAAAGCCAGGAATCAGGCTTTAGCAGTGAAACTCTTGCGCAATACTTCAGTCTGCTGGGGTGCGGCTGGGCAAGAGAGACTGACCTTTGACTGTGACTTGGTTATTGAATTATGGTTCCTCGCAGTGGTAATTTCACTTCTCTGAGAAGGACACCGTACAACCGTAGTCCACAGATCCACTCTTTTTTTCCCTTCAATCCACCACCTCTGCTTCTAAACTTTTCCATTTCTCTACCCCTCTGCTCCTTCGTAAAATCAGCTTGGTAAACTTGTAATCATTTATTTATTTGTTTATTTAGTCTTAGCGCAGTTGCCGGTTCCTTTGGTGGATTTCAGTCTCATAGACAACTGGAAATGGATGAAATCCTCAAACAATGCCAACCGCAGCAGTGCAAGAGACATGAGGCGCCCTGCAGCCCTGCATGCACATCAGATGTTTTTCGCTGTAGATTTTGTGTGTGGTTTGTGTCATTCTTGCCCTAGTTATTCCCTGTGAAAATCGTTGCTTTATTATGCCTTAATGGGGAAAATGAATAGATTTTCCTTTTGCTTTACTCTAAGGATCTCTTGTTGCATACTTGGCAACTGAAATAGCCACCAGGTGGACATAAGGAAGTGATTAGATACAGGTCAGACTTTTGTATAATGCTGTTCACTGTGGGATGGCTTGGCAGATGTTCACAAACTGTGTTTAGTGATAGAGCTGGACATATTTCTTCCATCCAAATTGTTTCATTTTTAATCCTAATAACTTTTATTAGCAAACAAAAGTATTTGTCTGAGCACAGAAACAACTGTGCCAGGCATGAAATTTATCCTGTTCTTCTACTTAAAAACTTGTTACTCATGCTCTCCCTCTCGTCTTCTTCCCTGCTCCCCCCCGACTGTCTTACAGCCAATATATTCCCCTTTCTCTCCTCTGTGTTGGGCTGGCACATGTGTGTGTAAATAAACCTTTGTACTCTGCTGTTTCGAGGCCCATGATGATGAAGAGGAAGGTTGGGTGGGGTGGCATGGGGGGTCGCTCCCCTCCATTTTTGCCCCCTTCTGCCCCTTGACTGTGCTGACAGCTTACACACTGTCTGGCCTCCGAGGATTTGCAGACAGTAGTCTAGAAAATGTCATCTGCTGTAACACATTTAAAACTTTTAAGACGACACACAGATTCATTGTTCCTCTTTCAGAAAGTGCAAGCTACATTTCAAAGAGCTGTTCACTACACAGTAAATATAGCTTTTATGGAAGTTGGTTTGAGGCACCATTGGTGTTACTACTCTTCCCATAATGGTGTGTGATGGTGGAAATGCTGGTGTATGAGGGAGATGTAGCAAAGTTGTCAATAGAATGTGTTCTTGCATTAGAAGATATTTATATACCAGGTGCCATTTAGTTAGGTGAAGTCTGTATGTCCCTATCATCTAAATCACAATGATACCCAAATTCACTTGCATTTTCCCTTCAGTGATTCCTCAGGGCTATAACCCCTGGGTTCCCAAGAGCTGCATGTTTTCATGAAACCTCTTTACTGTACCCCCTTGGGCTTTTGCTTCCTTTGCTTTGTGAACTTTCCCAGAATGCACTTCTAAAAATGCTATTGAGTGCTATTTCTGGTGATGCGTTTGCAGGCTTTTTTACTTTGTTTGCGTCACTTTTCAGCTTCCTGTCCCAGCTTCATGCTGTAGTGCTGCGCTTGGCTCGAACTGGAAATAAAGATCTCTTCATCCTATGATGCTATCTCTTCCTTTTACAGTCAGATGTTCCTAAGTGATCGGAAATCTAACAACAGAAACACGCAACTGACAATTAGGGGTTTTCTCAGGGATTTCTTACTGATACTGAGTCATTGATAGTTGGGGATCCAATTAATCCATCTCGTCCTTTAGAGTGTGCTTTAGTAATTGATACTTTAGGTCATATATTGTAATAAGTCTCTTAAACTTACTGTTGATAATATATCCCTAATAATGAGCATGTTGTTATACAAAACTTACACAAATTTACACGGCTCTGCAGTCCCCTTTACTGACTGACTTTGGCATTTAGCTGATATTTAGAGGGATGCAAATGAGATTGTACTTGTTTGTAATCATGTTCTGCTTTATGAACACCACTGGAAGCTCTCCCTGTTTGTCTTGAATGTTTATATGATGGCCAGCCACTGCATGATGAGGCCATTTGTCACAACCCTCAAGGCTATCATCGCTTGGCAACTATTGTGCCCATAGTATGTCCAGGTCAACCAATTAAATGTCATTCTTTACCACAGTTTTTCTTTTCGAGATTCTTTCTAGACGTTATAAATATTTAGGGAGTTCCTATACAGTTGTTCCTCTATAGCCAGACAGAGATGGCTGCCGGGAATTCTAGATCTTGTCTATTAAGTATTCCACATAACACTTATGTGTACGTGGATGTACGTGTCCAGACTTGTGTACACTTTTCACTGGCAGGGGTGCCTTTGTAATATGTGCTTGCTTGTGGACTCATGTGTCTATTTGCTTGTGAGAATGAATCCATAACCATTAGCAATTTTCAGTGTGTGGATATCAAAGCCGTATCAATAGATAAGATTAATTCAGTTGAATTTAACTCTGCTTAATATGTCCTATCAAGACAGAGGAGTGACTCCTCAGCAACAAACCCTGTGCATACCACCCAGTAATTGAATTCAAATTTGCTGAATGGAAGAGGGAAAAGAAAACAAGTTGTTCAATATGTATTTGTCAACAAAGTAAACTGCTTTGTTTGTGTTTCTTTGGAGTCAAACCTGTCTTACATGGGGGACACATGGGGTAGTTCATCCTACCTGGCTGTGGTTGCTTGGACCTCATCTGGAAAGCAGCTTTTGTTGTTTTAATTCATTGAGCTTGTGCACTCTGACTCAGTCAGGCCGGATGGTTGTAGCTCTGCAAGCACTATAGATGAGTGTTTCCTGGCTGAGTAGGCCGCCTTCCCAGCAGACAGACAGACTGGAGGCTGTGTAGCGATATGCACCTCAGTGCCATGCATTCAGCTGGGATGGCACTTAGCATTAGCAACCAAATGAGGGTTCTGGGGGGAAAGCTGAAGAGCCTGCAGCCGTTGGCATGCGAGCAAATGCTGGGGCGTGCCAACACATGGGGAGCATGTGAGCAACCTGCGTTACAACTGGCACAGCATGAGCACAGAGCTCCTGAAACTGAAACTCAGGCAGGAGGATCAGACTCTGCATCTTCCCACACTGGCACAGCACAATTGTGTCGTTTGTGATGAATTTGGACTTCTGCTTTCAATTTTTTTTACTTCAGTATAAATTATATATTTGTTTAGCTAACCAATAGTAGGCTACAGGCAGTACGGAAGATAATAACAGTATCACCGACTTTGTAATGTTGCTTACTACTTCTCTCGGCTTACCTTTAATTCCACCCCGTGACACACCCATACTATAGCCTGTGCAATAACCTGCTTCTACTCAGATGTATAATATTTATCTGTTAATACAATATTCTACTTTGTGTTACTATGTACAATAATCATGTGAAATAATGCAGTAGGTATAGAGCACAAATACTAGTAGTATTTATTCTATTTATCTATTGTATTCTATACTCCACTTGCACCAACCTTAGCACCTTATTTATATTTCATAGTGTATATAGTGCAAAGTCTTTTTTAGAATTTTTATTTCAGTTGATTATATTTTATATTGTATATTTTACACGATCTTGTCTTTTGTCTCTGTGTGACTGTGCCGTAGTCGCATGAGTAATTTCCTCCGAGATCAGTAAAGTTTTCTGATTCTGATTATTCTTAGCCTGCTAGTAACAAATAACTTTACTTCATCAGGTGCTCTTATGGAAACTATACACTCATGCCTCATGAGAGAGAAAATGTAGCCTATGTTGTGCAGGTCCATTGCGCTTGAAAGTGGGCCAGCGTATGTTAGGTTCGGGGGGGAGTTCAGACTGTTACATAACAGTTTATAATCGAGTGTTCTATCAATTATTTTTATGATTGAGTAATCAGATGAAGTACGCATTTTTTACAAGTGTGAGAATGAATAAAATTATGTATTTTATTGCACAAACTTACAATTTCAATAAGAAGAATTAAAGAAAAGTGCAATCCACTCAATGCATTAACTGGCCTATTACTTCTATATATACTGCTGAGTGTATGAAAAGTTAAAAATATAATAAGTGAACACATAGATGGCACCTGATAGCATGCTCAACATGCTGTCAGTGGTGAACATGACTGAGCCTTCCTCATAAAGCTATGAGAGACTGGTTTCCTGAAAAAGAGATTACATTTTATTACTTTTACTTAGCTTCTCGCAATAGAGAAATTGGCTGTGGTCAGGTTAAAATTTGGTCTATAACTTTTTTAGGATGCAGTATTAAATGCACATAAAATATGACTCCGTTTTATTGCACATCTCCGCTGTCCACACAGCAGTCCAGAATGTACAAATATCACATTGTCAAAATGTATTAAAAAATATGGCAATACAAATTGTTGATCTGTTGGCACTGGCATAATTAGCTGCTCCAGTTTATGGAGGGACTGCATTCAGCAATATTTTAAGATTATTCGTATTTTTGCCAAACCAATGCTAGTGAACAGAACAGGAATTTTGCTGAATGTGCAATTTGGCACCTTTCAATTCTCTTAGCAACTAACTAGGCAGTTTACAGCAGCATTAAAACAACATAGCTTCTCCCAGCCACCTTTCAAATCAAGGTTAATAGCTGGATAAAACACTTGAATGCAGTGAAAGGAAGAGGTGAGTGATCCTTTCATTCTAGATGATGTGCATCTTTGCTATGCTAGCCTCAGTCTATTAATACAAACCATTTCTGTATGAACAGCCATATTAGATGCTGATCAAGTACAACAGACTTGTATTTAGTAAAACAAACAGTTGTACTGTTGGGGCATAATTAATTCAGCCTGGAAGGGGGCTGGTAGGTCTGCATCCAGTAGCACAGCCATGCTGCACTTCAGCGGCTCAGAATAAGTCACAGAGGGGAACACAGGAAGCTGGCCAGCTTTACTCCCTCTGCCAGCCAGGGTCCTTCCCTTCCTCTCCATTGCTTTCCTAGTCTCTTGAGATGCAGTCCTATTGTATTCCAGAGCCGCAAGGACCCAGTGTACTCCTCCCAATAGGAATGCACTGGGCTGTACCAGGAGGTGCGGGGAGCCGGGTATGGGTGGGTGGATGAGATACTGGAGTCCTTAAAAAGCAGAGACACAGCAGAGGGACACAAGGGGATAGTGTGGCAAGCTACCAAACCAAAACAAGATTCACTCGTGTTTAGAACATAAATGTCAGTTGACAGAAGACAGAAGGCTGTATTTCAAGGGGAGAAATATGTCATTAGTGCTTGTTTGTTTCTAGTGTTCTAGTGCTTGTCCTATATAGCATCAGTAGCTTGCCTTTCCTGGCTCGTCCAAGTTCTTAAAAAATTTGGAAAATCCTTCTGTCCCCTCTCCAGTCTATTCAGATTTTAACGAACTTATGAACAGTTTCTGGTGAGCACTTGAATTTGAGGCATTTTCCTAGGCCTCTGGAACTCATTAAAGAAAGCTGGTAAAATGGCCTTTGGGCTTTGAGAAGCCCTGCCTCTGACAGAGACCTAGTGAGGAAGGGAGAAAAAAGAGGAAATATACATAACTCGTTTGGAATCAAATGTCAAGTTACACACACATTTGAAATCCTTTCTGCTTCAAGCATGACTCAGTGATTCTCAAGCCTTTACCATGTCAGACAAAGTGAAGGAGTTTGGTTTAAGGTGTGGAGAAGGAACTATGCCTTTGGGAATGAATCTCTGGGCGAGTAGCAGGGCTGTCTGATTTATTGTATATTGTGAAATCTGTGTACGCTTGTATTACCCTTTGGGGGGAGTCACCAACTGGAATCTCGAAGGGTTTCATTGTGTGGTGGGCGCAGCAACGTTCTGTACCAGTACATACTCTCTGACCTGACCTGATCTGCCTTGTTGGTCTTGAGCAAATGGAAGAATGCAGATTAGGAAAATGAGTGATTAGGCCTAATTAGAACTGTTCCTCAGTGCTTTCACATGAACCTGTATTGCAAACACAACTACACAGATTGGGTAGTTTTTGCAAATTCCATTTGCTTACACGTGCATATACAGGAGAGATCATTTTTTTGGTGCAGGATCAGCCTGCATCCTTAGGGTAGTTGGGGTTAAACAAGGGCCCAACAGTACTATGATTACACTGCCAGTTAAACCCGCAACCTGGACAGATGCACAGATGTCTAACTCACTGAGTTACACACAGCTTCAGTGGTGCTAAATTTGGGATTCTTATGTTTAATAAAAACATTGAAACAATTCTTGAGTCTTGGTGGAGATTAGTTTTATGCCCATAGAAATTAAAGGAGAGCTCCCAGAAAGATAATGATAGCTAATCTGTGTGTTTGTGCCCTGAGATGGACTAGCATCCTGTCATGGGTATTCCGCTAAAATGTAGTAAAGTATCATGATATCCAAGTCAAACTGATATAGGAATACAGGTCATTCCAATCATTACTCTACCTGTTTATCATTACCATTACTGTACCTGTTTATCACTCTTTCCCTGAGTTTATAATGATCTCCATTAAGGACACTGGTCACTGTCACTGGTGTCATTCTGCTTGTAATATTTTCTGTACTTTTCGTTTGTTTTGCAAATGTATTTTTGAAATGCTCCTTTTTCGCCGCTCCACCTTTATCTGAGGCCACATTTGACTTTGTGGGTGAGCTAATATTACGCAATGGCTGGCTTCCATCAGGTCTTTCTCAGAAACTGACCCGTAACTGACAGAGCAGATTATCTATAAAACCCAGCTCACTTTGCTGGATTTAGAAGGAACAGAGATGTACGACAGTTGGATTTCAAGTCATTGTGGCCTGGATAAGTTTCATGATAAACTGACAAACTCCTTCCTCTATTTCTTCTCTGCTTGGGTAACTTCCTTTAAAATATATGTTATGTAGTGAAATAGGAGTGTGTAGTAATGTAACTGAAAAAAGTTTTTTATTATTATTTACCTTTTTCATAAAGCTTTCTTTGAAATACCAGTAACACGGTAACACTTTACTTGAGGGGCCACAAATCATAGTAGTACCTCATTGACTATTGAAGTACTAATCATGTTCATGATTAGTTAATGATTAACTAATGAACTAACTAATGAAGTTCCTGCAAAGAATACATGAATCGTCATCATTGATTAATGATGAAGTAACGCATAGTTAATGGGTAATTAATGCAGTTACTAAGCAGGTATTACTGCATTATTTGTGGCCCCTCAGCTACAGTGTTACCAGTAACACTTTACTTGAGGGGACACAAATAACGTGCTAGTATGCTCTTTCTTAATTTATTAATTAACCAGAAACTAAGTGATAGTTACGTACTGATCCCACGTTCATACATCCTTAATCAGTCCTAATGGTTCATGCATCTCATGCAGTTACAGCTTGGTCAGCTCCAGTCAGACGTTCCCTCAGCTCTTGCAGTGAAGCCATGACATAGAGCTGACCAAAATTCTATATCACGGTATTTTTCAAAATTATGACGGTTTCACGGTATTCAACGGTATTTTTTTCCCCCATGCATCATATTTTCCACTTCAATTATCGCAGTAGAATGGCTAGGAATAACCTATTCTACTGTCATGAGAATTATACATTGTACAAAAAAATTATAATTTGCACACAAGTAATACAGGTTTGCATGGCCCCATAAAGTGATACAGTTTTCAAGGGGGTGGCACTAATGAAGAGAAGGAATCGCACTGCATGACAGTTGCAGTCAAAATATTGAACAAATTTTGCAAACTACTTAAAAACTAAAATTTTCAAGCAGCCATGTTTGTTCCGAGTCGTGTAGCTCGAACGGGAAATTGGTCGGTTGCAGTGTGGGTTTCCTGTTGTGTCTCCTGGCTACGCTGGGAGGCTGTCCTGTGACCTTCACCCCAGCAAGGCCCCTGATTCTGAGAAGATGCAGAGTGACAAAGGCTGGGCAGATTGTATTCAGTAACACAGTTGTGGCCCGAGGCCTGTTTGAACAGAGGTTTGAATGGCGCCAAGTCAATGGATGTTATTTTTTAGTGACACAAGATCTGAGTCAACAGGTACTCAAAAAGGAAAAAGGTAGTGAGTTAATTGACATTCTGGTCTCATCCAGCAAGATGCATGTGAGTCTCTGAGGGCTCTGATGTCATAGCAAGGGACAGGTGCTCAACCTGAACTGCTTCAGGAAATCGCTACTTTAACGCACAACAAAAAGCAAAAAAACAAAGAAACTTCAGGCAAACGCATGACATTTTTCATGGGAAAAACTGGGAGACTGTGTTTCGTTAATCTGCTGTTGTATCTGTGTTTCCAGCCACAGAGCATAGTCACAGTCTGCAGGGGGTGTCTGGAGGAAGCCCACTGCAGGCCATGCTCAAAAATATTGACCAGGTGAGTGTACTTTACAGCACCACTGAAACCACTAAGACTGTGCATTGCATAATCCTTGGGTCAGATGTGGATGGCTCTTGTGCTCACGGACATTTGTCACTCCCCATCCTGTGTTCCAGAGATGAAAGTGCATGCACACACAGGCACACACTCACACATACACACAAGTACACATTTTAATGGTGACCATTCATTAATTTCTATGGGCCTAATCCCAACTAAGACAATCACACCCCCTTCTCAGCCCTAACCTTAACCATAAATAAACAAACAAAATACCAAACTTTTGGCATTTTTAGTTTTTTTGTTTGAATCCATAAATAAAAAAAAAATGAGTTTCCCGTTGTGGGGACCGAAAAAATGGTTTCCACAACGTTAAACTAAGAGTTTTTTTTTTTATGATGTTGTGGGGCCATTTGGTCACCACACGTTACATGGTCCCCACTTGGTCCCCTTAATGTAATAATATTCATATCCCACTCACACACACAGCAGCAAGTAGACAATGCTAAAGGACCAAGCCGCTGACATTTCATTCCCTTGCAGATGCTGATCACTTTGCAGTTGTGCATTTTTTCCAAACACAGCTGTTCCCTAACTACTCAAACTGCTCAGCTCTGGGCTGTTCCCAGCAGAGCTCTCAGAAATGACAGGGTACAAAACACATTCCACTTTTCTTACACGTTCAACCCAGGAAAGGGTTTTCCAGTGTTTGCTTGTAGCTTCTCCTAGGTTTCTTTGTATACTGCTTATTGCTTGTTAAAAATGTTTCTTCCCCTTTTGTTGACTGCTTTCTTAGCGTGGTACACGCGGCGTCTCTGCTGGTGACAGCAGAAGCTGCTATTACCCTCTCTATCACATCTATCAGATGTGAGATCAGTATGTCAGCTCCTTAGTGCGATGCACCAATACTGGCCCATCTGAGTCACCCCAGGAAGAATAAACACTGACTCAATATCTGTTATCAGAATAAGAAGGTAAAACAAGCCACTTGAAGCAGAAAATGGTTATATAAGGACTTTTTAAAAGTTGTACATTATTATTATTATTGTTATTATTAATAATAATATAATTTCTTTCTTTTATTTATATTGCATTTTTACATGAACTCAAAGGCACTTACAGAGAAAGTACACACATACACACACACACACAACAAAAAAAAATGTAAGATTGATGGTATCACTCAAAACACATAACACATTATGCATTGGGTAGTAAAAAGGTTTTTAGCTTGGTTTTAAAATCTGAGACAGAGGTCGATAAACGAATGGCCGTAGGGAGTGAGTTCCAAAGGCGGGGAGCCAAATGGGAGAATGCACGGTCACCATAGCTATGTAATTTGGAGGGGGGGTGCGGAGAGAACCAGTAGAGGAAGATCTAAGACTGCGGGGAGGCTGGTAGGGGAGAAGCAGTTCAGTAAGATATGATGGGCCTTGGTTATTAAGAGCTTTGTAAGTCAGGAGCAGTATTTTAAAGTGGATGCGCTCTTTTATAGGAAGCCAGTGCAGGCTGTGCAGAATGGGTGTGATGTGATGGTAAGAGCGAGTGTGAGTGAGGAGGCGGGCAGCGGAATTCTGAACTATCTGAAGTTTATAAAGTTTTATAGTTATAGTTTTTTTTTTCTTATAAAGTTTATAAAATTTATTATATATATTAAATAGATTTAGCAGAGATACCAGCGATTAGTGAGTAGCAGTAGTCAAGACGGCTAGAGATAAAGGCATGAATGAGGGACTCGGAAAGGTAGGGCCTAATACGGGCAATGTTACGGAGGTGAAAGTAAGCTGTTTTTACTATGGCACGTAGGTGTGCGTCAAATGAGAGGGTTGGGTCGAAGGTGACACTAAGGACCAGAGGAGAGGGAGAGATGGTAGTGTGGTCCATTATCTCAAAGGAGTTTACCAGACATGCAGACCTTCTGTATGCTTTTTTGCTGACGTTCTCCTACATTTGTCTTGATAATTTTACACTCTCTTGTCCTATCTCTTGCCTTTTTTCCTGTTGAAACCTTACTTGCTTGCTGCTGTCCTTCACGACTGACCTTCCCAAACCCCTGATCACGTTTGTGCCCTGCAGCCCGAGTTTTTGGCCGAGCGGGAGGCTCACCGCGGGCGCCAGGAGCTGCTGGAAAGGGTGTGCCGCTCCCACACCAAGAAGCGACGCATGCTTACCCCAGAGGACCTCAGACACCTCATCGTGGATGACCAGCACAGGCTGCTCTATTGCTACGTGCCAAAGGTCGCCTGCACCAACTGGAAGCGTGTCCTGATGGTGTTAACTGGGAAAGGGGGCTATACTGACCCCCTGAAGATACCTGCCAATGAGGCCCACGTCCCCAGCAATCTGCGGACACTCTCGGAATACCCCGTATTTGAGATCAACAAGCGCCTGCGTACCTACCTTAAGTTTGTCTTTGTGCGGGAGCCTTTTGAGCGCCTGGTGTCCGCCTACCGCAATAAGTTCACCCGCAGTTACAACAAGGCCTTCCACAAACGCTACGGTACCAGAATCATTCAACGGCACCGACCCAACCCAAAGCCAGAGGCCCTGGAACGTGGCGATGATGTCTCTTTCGAGGAGTTTGTGTACTACCTGGTGGACCCGCATACCCAGCGAGAGGAACCCTTCAATGAGCACTGGGAGCGGATCCACTCGCTCTGCCATCCCTGCCTCATTCACTACGACGTAGTGGGGAAGTATGAGACACTGGAGCAGGACTCAAATTATGTGCTGAGGCTAGCTGGCACGGGGGACGGGGTGCGCTTCCCCACTACCGGCAAGAACGCCAGAACTACAGGGGACATGGCCGCCCAGTTCTTCCTCAACATCAGCCCCTTCTACCAGAAAAAGCTTTACAACCTCTATAAAATGGACTTCCTGCTGTTCAACTATTCCACTCCATCATACTTGACGTTTAGATGAAGAGTTTGCAAATTTGTATTTAATAATCAGACTGTGAACTGCATTGTATGGCCAAAAGTATGTGGATACTCAAATTATTTGCTTAATTAAGCCACACCCATTGCTGACACGGGTGTGTAGTTATGCACACAGTCACACAATATCTCATGGCAAACATGAG
>JAODKN010000104.1:26788520-26804677 GCA_026774425.1 Petrocephalus zakoni | reverse complement strand
TAGAGTAGAGGCTATTATAGCAACAATGGGCCGATCAACTTCATATTAATACCAATGTTTTCAAATTAGATGCTGGACAAGCTGGTATCCACATAATTTTGGCCATATAGTGTATAATATGTGACCTATATTGTTATAATACTGAAACATTATTCCAAAGCCTTCAGTTGACCAGCATAGCAATTAACTCTAAGCTGAATATGTTCTTACTTTTATTGGCTCCCAGTTTTCCAGTAATGGCTTATCCACTCAAGCTTATTGTGATCAGAGCAAAGTGTTGGGAAGTTTAGGAACTCAACATGCCTGAGCGAAGTACTCGCTCATTTGGACACGCCCATACACGCCTTGTGTTCCGTGTGAGAAAGCAAAACACAATCAGTGTTTAGCACACTTTAAATTTTCTGGAAGGTAAGGATGAACTTCTTGAATAAGAGCTTAAATTCTGTTACTTGCATTCTACGGTATTGGGGAAAACCAGATTCTCCTCCACAATGGGCTACTAATGCTCATTATTGTCAGGATGTATTTTCTAATGGGTTACATGGTCTTTCCATTTATGAGAGAATGCTAATACATTCAAGGCTAAGTATTGTTAGGGGTGGACAGAACCCTTGTTTCAGTCACAATAGAGAGTGCTGTTGATAGGAGAGAGAGATGGGGTCTCACGAGACCCACTTGGCATGCCAAAATACAATCATTTCATTAATCTTTTATTGGGGCTGCAAAGATATCTTGCAAAGCCCTAAAAATGTCAAAGCAGCAGGTCCCATTACTATAAGACTGACAATAGCATGCTACATAAAGTGTTTTGTACTTTTAGCAGTACTGGGAACCATAACTGTTTCAATGTGGCATATTGTGATGTGAAATGTGAAGTTTTAAAAGCATCGTATGGGCAGAAATGCAAGAACTGTGGTCAGAAGCATCCTGGCAGCATCTTCTTTAGAGCTCTTAGAACTTTCGGTCAAACTAACCACATGATTCGATCTCACATGATTCAAATGGCTCAGTTTAAGAGATATTACTACGAAGATGTGAATTTTAATTTAAATATACTCTAGTCAACAGATCAGAAATAAATACGTACTTTCCGACCAGGAGAATATAGGCGTAACTAGGAAGAACAATAGGAAAAATGATTAAAATGTTATGTTTGCTTATATTGGGCAGAAAAGCAAACTAGGTGCTGGGCTGCTGGGGCAGATGGAGATCAGATGCATAGTGACAGGTTTGGCAAAGGAAAGGCAGCAGTATCAGCACACTATGGCCAAAGCAGCCGAATGCTCTTTGCTGAAACACGACTGTGGTATTTTTCTGAAATAAAATGGATAAACTTGGAAACAGAGCTTTGGGACCCCTCCATTTTCTCTTCAATGTCACAAACCTTTGTTGATGGGAACTGGTTGATTGCGATTGACAGGCAGATCAGCAAGACATTCCAAGTCAATCATAATATCTTCTACCCCCCCGACCCCGTACTCAGCTAAAATATACCACCACCACCCTGGTTTGCGAAAAACCTCCCGATCCAGAAACAAACACGCGCACAGGAGTTAGTGATCATGTCCTCAAGCTTTATTCCAAAGACAAAACACAAAAGATGATAATTAAAGGTCAAATAAAAAAAACCTAATAAAACAGTCTACTGCTATTTCTCCTGCACACATTCTCTTTGTAGAAATC
Source organism: Petrocephalus zakoni (assembly GCA_026774425.1). Taxonomy (NCBI): domain Eukaryota; kingdom Metazoa; phylum Chordata; class Actinopteri; order Osteoglossiformes; family Mormyridae; genus Petrocephalus; species Petrocephalus zakoni. Next base: position 26,802,994 of record JAODKN010000104.1, on the reverse strand, counting down.
CAACGTACACGGGGAGATATTTAGCAAATACAAGTATAGTGTGACAGGTGAGGTAGGAATAAAAAAAAAAACCCTTATATACTTAAATTACTTTGCAGTGGATACTTCAGTTCATGTGTCCCTAAACCAAGTCCCAGCATGATGGTTTTATGTGTAGTTATGTTGTAGATCTAAAGCACTAATTCAAACTAATTAGTGATTTAGCCATTTGTCTCTCTGCTCAGGTCGTCACACACACGCGCACACACACACACAGAGTTCCCAGGGAACCACAGTCTGCCACTTCAGTCCAAAGTGATGCACACAAAGCAAATCTGCAGTTTGACAGCTGTACAGCTGGATATTTCCTAAATGAAATGCTGTCCCCTAGGATCTGACCCAACCACTTTCTGACCACAAATCCAGACGCAAGATGACGAGGGTTACACTCGTTACTCTCCGCACAAGCAGCCCAATCGCTCGATTATCGTAAGTGCTTCTGTGCTTTCCGGATGAGCGGGCAAGTTGTGTGAAGGCGGCTTGCCAGGCGAAGTCCTTACAAAATTAAGCTAAAGTACTGATAACGAAGCAATTTTACTTGAAAGAACATTAAAAAATAAATACCACACACAAGTGCATAAAAAAAACGGAAAAGCATCGTTAAATGACCGAGCTCCTCCCGAGAGAAGCCTTTGTGTATATTAGTGCTGTAAGTACCAAATGCTACACTAATATTCAGTGACAAGTGACGAAAGCCCTGAAGCTTTTCACACGGCTTCGTTTTGTCCAAGCGCCCCTCATTACTTACGTCCTGGACACCGGGCTGCTATTAGGTGCCTGGGTACAAGCCGCAGGAACCACTGAACCTTACATACCTATCATACAGAGAGAGCGAGCCTTCAAGAGGTCATCTTCTAGAAGTAGGAGATAACATTCAGGCAACCTTACAGTAGGTCCCAGAGTTGACTGTGCAAAAACTCCACCAAGGACATTGGAGATACTACTTTCTCTTGTTATTCAGTTACAAAAAAAAAGATAAAAACATTCATAAACTAATCATAAAAGGCTGATGCCACCCCATCACGGAAAGTGGCAACACATTTTGAACACGTATGTAGCTGCACAGGTTTTTTTTTTTTTTTTTTTTACCTGGTGGTAAAGGCAGCATAAGCTGGGTTGAGATGATGGGCAACTGCCAACTAGGCCCCTTCCACGGCCAGATGCGAAGGTCGTCACTGTGAGCCAAAGGTGGAGCATGCTAACTTTGTGCTGTGGCCCCTCACAGCCCCATCTCCTTGAGCAGCACGACAGAGTGGAAACACAGCGCCAGGAGGCCCGTGCCCAGCAGGTCCCCCAGTGCCGTCAGGTATGGGATGGAGAAATTATCTGGGTCCAGACCACGCCGCCACATCAGACGCACAATCAGGTCTGCCACATAGAGCAGTATCCCCACCTGGACACACAACACCATCGGTCACTAACCGAACAATATAAACAATATAAAATACCCATTGCCATGGCAAGCTCCCTGAATGCATGACATGCCCAACACATTCCAAACCCAAACACTCATTTTAGTAAAGTATACGTAATTAATGAGGGCAGTCCTAAACATCTGTTACCAACCAGCCAAAAGGGCAGGGAAATGTGCTGACTTAGCTACCTGCAGTGCTAACATTACAAAGACATTTGGTTACTGTCATTAGCTGCAGCAAAGTAAGCACTCTACAGTCTTTGCATCTGTCTTAACAGTAGCGTGGACATGGCCTGGAGCCTGACCTGTGGCCTGCTGACTGCAGCTTGAAGGCACTTGGGATTTGGCATACCTGAAGCAGAGCAGCACCCAGGTAGAAGCAGGCAAACGTGGCCGTGATGACGGAGCGGCAGCCCTGCAGAAGGTAGATGGCGTACAGGAACACTAGGTGGCCGGGCACCACCAGCAGGAAGAGCACTCTGGCTGATTTGGAATTGACACCTAGATGGACCAGGGAGATGTACAGAAGGGAAAGTGGGTTCAAGCTGTTAGGTACCAGCTGGTAAATATAACTTACAAATATATTTTAAGGTAACAATCAGTGTCCCATCCAGGGCACTGCCCTGAGCTTCCTGGGTCACTGTTACTCTGTAGGGGAGGGTGGGTTTAGTTGGAACACAGGGTTTCTTGACACACTGAAATTTTTCAGATCCATCTCATGAGACACTCTGATGGAGTGGTAGACAACAACAATATCCATTCACCACTTCTGTTTCTTGAATGCAGACTGAGAGGCGGCCACAAGAGAAAGGGTTATATATTTCCCGACACTTGGAATAAGATTTCGTTGATGAAAAGAGGATGTGGTATTTAGGCCACCAACACCAACAGTTCAGGAAGCACCAGTCGTTGCACCCAAAAGCTTGGGGTTCCTCTCGATTTCTCCGCTTACAATCCAAAGGAATAACATTTGGAATCAACAGGGTGATGAACAACGGTGAAGTAAATGACATGGCGTAGACTTGGAGCTGTAGCTCCTGATTAGTGTTTTTTACAGGGCTGTGAGCTTTTCTAGTTTGTCCTATAGTCAAATAATAAAAAGGTCAAAGACTACCTGCGGAGAAGAAGGTGAGACAAGGGTTGGGCCAGTGCTGCCGCATCTTGTAAGGCAGGACTCCCGGTACACTCCAGAAATGTAAGTATGTCGAGATGCGACTGGCCTGGATTGCCACTAGGTTGCCCCCTACACCTGGAAGCGAGCAGGAAGAATTCATGTTAGCTTGGCCCAACCATCCCAGCTCTTGCCACCTACAGATGTTCTGATGACTATGACTTCACTGGAGGATATGTCAAGAGCCAGCATACAGAGGACTAGGGCAGGACTTTGTCTCTGGTGCAGGGAGAGCAACCCGCGGCTCAACATCAGCAAGTCAATGGAGTCGGTTGGTGGACTTCCAACATGTCAAGGAGCCCCCGGAGTCGAGTCCATACCCAAGGGGCGGAAGTGGAGATGGTGCAGTGCTACAAGGACATGAGGGTACCTGAACGGCAATTCTTTGTTAAAACAGATAGTACTGGACTTTAACTTTGTAAATTGCATGTACACCCCCTGATAGACCTAGGAGCTGAAAAGCAACTAGCAGTGAAGAAGCCATGATACATATTTACCCAAAATGTATACCAGACTAAGGACGTCTTCTTACACACAGCAGAGCTATGGACATTGGGGATCATTGATCATTGAGAGTTTTACTAAAACTCAGGCAGACAAACGAGCGAGGAAGCGAAGGGGTCAGAGAGGGAATTGAAAACAGACTGCACATATTCAGCAAAGCAAATGCCATGTTAGTGCCCCCCCTTTCAACAGGTTTCTATGTCTAGAAAAGAAAAAAAAAAAAAGACTGATCACCTTGCTGTGTGCAACCTCACCACTGCTTGGTCTCATTCTTTTGTGGGTCTCCCAGCAGTGTGACGACCGCGGCCGCACAGCACAGCTTTCTACAAGTTCCAGACACACCGCTGGGAGACCGTTTTGAATTATGTCCCTTGGTGGATTCCGCCATGATCTGTGCCTGACAGCCTCTTGTTTTGGTCCAGATTCCACCAAAACACTGGACCAAAATAAATAAAAAATAAAACCTAACTCTGATTCCATCTGACATTTATTGAAATTACACAATGACTCCTATGCCAGTGCAAACAGCTGACAAGGGTCACTCTCTGCATGAAAGCTGAGGGGGAGTGTAACATTTCAGTTTGAAATCTTTGGCAGATACCAAACACTGGCTTTTTAAAATGCAGCCATTAAGTTATCATTTCAAAGGCATATCCTAAGCCAGATGCTAACATTTTTCTCTGTTGCACCACCATGTGGTTTCCTGTGGCATAGCGTCAGACCTCTGCGCATGTATGGTGAGTGATACCAGTGTTTCCCAACCCGGTCCTCAGGTCCACGTTTTTGCCCCCTCCCGGATTGGGAAGCACGGCCTTACAAGCCGCCGGAAACGGGAGCTTTCGCCAGACTCACCATTGATGATGGGTGTGAAGACTGCCATGCATCCAAAGCTGCTCACTGTACTGTCCAGGATCAGGCCTCCGATGCTACAAACAGTGTGAGAACAGCCAGAGGAATTTGAGACACCCTCGGAGTATCTTGTGCATGACCCCTTACACTGAGAACTCACATACTGTGTGCCTGTCACTCAAACACAGCAAACTCCAAGGCGGGGGGGGGCACTCCGGTACCTGCTGATAGACATGGCTACGATAACCGGCTGCCATCCTGACTTCAGCACCTCCCGGATCGGTGGGCTGCGACGGGCAATGATGACCCAGACTGGGATGAGGAGCAGGAAGAGCCCACACACCAGAGGGGACAGGTACCACACCTCTGAAAGGGGGGAAGGTGTGTGTGTGTGTGTGTGTTAGTAATCAGTCAAAACATACATCCAAACAAAGAGGGTAAGTGTCCCTTCAGTCGCTATAGCTGGGCCAAACTGCTCACTGTGTTTTTCTCTTGTTCCGTCTGAGCTATTACCCCCATTTATCTCTGATAACAATCAACACAACCGCACCCTTCCCAAATTCTGCTGCAACCCAACTGTAGAATGCTCTGAACCAGAAGTATGTAAATGAAAAAGGATTTTGCTCTTAAAATTAATAAGAAACAACTGCAGGAATAGGCACTTCTACAAATTAAAAGAAGCAAAATACCATAAAAAAGAAAAAAAAAAAAAGACCATACCAGACATATACATAAAAGGGCGCTGTCCCACTGCCCCAGGCACCATACTTTTCGTACTTTCCCTTTTCCACTGACGAGTACCAGTACCAAAAGTTCCAGTACCTAATGTCCCAAACCAGATGGGGTACTTTTTTGGTACTTTGAGGTGGGACTAGCAAATGTGTTCATTGTCGATTGGTTAAGCAAATAGCCGGTCTGAGAAACACAATACAACCGTTGTCTGGGAAAATTTTACAAACTCAGAAAATAATAACAAATAAAGTTAAAAAAAAAAAAAGTGACAATAATGAATGTGTGAACAAAAGAAGAGACCCAAATTTTAATTGTGATGCAGTCAGAAGAACAAGAAGATCTGTATGATATGAAAAGACACAAATAAGTATGCACTATAATATACAACAGCTGCATAATACAGGGAGAAATTCAAATATCGCGATGTGATTTTGTTGTAATAAATATTGCGATGAGTTCAGAATACATTTTTTGCAAACCCAACCATGAGTGATTTAAAGTACATGAATGAAAAAGATCGGAATGCGCATGTAGAGCTCAGCAAAGCATCGCTATAAACGTTACACTGAGTTTTGAAGCATATACTACATAAGCTTGAAAACAATCATTCAAATTGCAATGTTTGCTATATTTTGTTTCCTAGGACAAAGTAAATATGTTTTAGTGAACCCCCCGTGCTATGATGTCATATTACAATGAAGATATGAAAAAGCCTGTTCTCGAACCAGGTGACTTTGCTGTCCGTGCAATGTGAGGATTGCAGGTACATAACATGCAATGTTAATATTAATATCACCCAGCCCTATTTTTTTACCAGTCTTTACATCAGTGGAAAACTAACACACTGAAGTTTTTGAAGTACCAAATGTATGATACCTGGTGCAGTGGAAGAGTTACTAAAGAGCTACATGTGTCATATTAAAAATACACACTGACTACACTTCGAACTCTATTTTGTTGAGTCTTGACTGCTAATGTTACTTAAGTACTGCTGCCATCTACTGGCCAAATCATCCAGCTACAATATCTAAAAAAATTTGGTCCATGATGTTATAAATGAATGTCAAAACAAAAAACAAAAAAATTCCAACTCCAAGCCAAAATCAGAAACAATGTGTATTTTCTAAATAGCACTAAATGGTTTCTGTAAGGCACTTTGAACTGCCTTGCATCTGAATTCTGCTAAATAAATGGATTGCCATGCCATGCCTTCACTACTATTATAATTATTAAGTGTTGGAAAAGGCATTTACCTCTGTATTGGAAGAGAGCACTGCTGACCCCAGCCAACAGGGACAGGGTGATGAGGTCACCCAGGCTGGCGGCAATAGGAGTCGCCACATTGTCCGGGTTGATGCCCACTTTCCTGGAGCCAATAATCACCCCCACCATGACAAGGCCTGCAGAGGGGCAAGATGGTTTAGGTTAGTATCTAGGAGGAGCAAGTCAAACACAGAGCCCAGATGGCCAGCTACTCGCCCTTCGTACGAACACACAGAAGTTGAAGGAAATTAATCTCAAGTTGGCCGAAATAAGTCGCTTTAAAAATTGGGGTTCAATTGTTCAAAAAGTTCAATTGCCATGAAGAAGGCTTCAGGTCGCCCAAGAAAGTCCAGCAAGTGCCAGGACCGTCTCCTAATGGTGATTCAGCCGCAGGATCGGGGCACCAGTGCAGAGCTTGCTCAGGAATGGCAGCAGGCAGGTGTGAGTGCATCTGCACGCTCAGTGAGGCAAAGACGTTTGCAGGATGGCCTGGTGTCAAGAAGGGCAGCAAAGAAGCCACTTCTCTCCAAGGAAAACATCAGGGACAGACTGATATTCTTACTAAAAGTGCAGGGTAGTGGGTTATACATTTATGGGGTTTGGTGCATAAAGGCAGAGGGTAATGGTGGCTCTTCTCCGCTGTGTCCTGCAATCCGGGCAGTGGATTCGGCACCCAGAGGGAAGCCACTCAGGCTGGGAACAGCGCATGTGAAGGGTCCTGTAGGATTCTGCGCGCTGTTCTCATTGTTTGCAGCTCACAGAAGGAGGACAGAGTTCTAACTGGGAATCCGATTATTTTACAGCACACCTTGACTGTGCTCTGCAGGCGGGCTCTGTCATGCAGAGTGGTGGCGTGGAACCAGCAGGTTATTGAGAATCTTATGGCACTCTCAATGAAGGAGGAGTAGAAAGTCCTCAGGATGTTCTTGTTGACTCTGAAGCTGCCCAGATATCTGTACTCCTCTACAAGCTCCGCACTTTTCCCTTGGATTGTGCTGGTGACTTCTGCTGCCAGTTCCCTCTGCTTGTTGGAAAAGGTCACCAACATCTCTTTCGTCTTCTCCACGTTCAGCTCTAGTGAGGCGTGGTCACACCACACAAACTTGCTGAGCATTGCGTTGTGGTTGTGAGAAGGGCCAGAGAGCAGTGACAGAAGAACAGTGTCATCCGCATACTTAATCAGATAACAGTCAGGGTGGGAGGACCTGCAGTCATCTGTGTAAAGGATGCAGCCTTAAGGAGAGCCAGTGGAGGAAAGGGAGAGGTCGGAGAAGGTGTTGTTGACCAGCACTCTCTGTGTTCTGTTGGTTAGAACTAGCTGGTCATCCAGGTGGAAGCGGGTGGATAGTTTCTCCGCAAGGATGTGTGGCTGCATAGTATTAAATGCTGACGAAAAGTCAGCAAACAGAAGTCTGGCTGAGATGTTGGGACATTCAAGGTGCTTGTGTATGGTGTCCATGATGAATAACTTTGCCCTCTACCTGCCTGGTATGCAAACTGGAGAGGATCCATCAAAGAAAGCATCAGTCACCTTGATGATGTGCTTCTTTATGACTCTCTCCATGGCCTTCATCACATGTGAGGTCAGAGCCACAGGCCTTAGGTCGTTCAGAGCCCTTTCTGAGCTCTTCTTGGGGATGGGTACCACTGTAGACTGCTTCCATAACTGGGGAACTGTGCTGCACTCTACTGATCTTTGAAACAGGAGCTGAAACACACCCCCTAGCTGCTCTGCGCAGTGGCGTAGAACACGGCCACTAATGTTGTCCGGGCCAGGTGCTGTGTTCTCCTTGGTCTTCCCCATAAAGAATGGTATTCTTTATTGCAATAAGTCAGTTTGTGAAATTTCTTCCCCTGTTAGATATTCCACTGTCAACTGTAAGTAGTATTATTGCAAAGTGGAAGTGTTTAGGAACAACAGAAACTCAGCCACGAAGTGACAGACCATAAAGTAACAGAGCGGGATGGCCAAGTGCTGAGCCGCATAGGGTGTAAAAGTCGCTAATGCTCTGTTGACTCAATAACTGCAAAGTTCCAAACTTCTTCTGGCATTAACCTCAGCACAATAACTTAATGGACAAGTATGGGTTTGGTGGATGCCAGGTGGTTACCTGCCTGATTGCACTGTGCCAAATGTAAAGTTTGGTGGAGGAGGGTTAATGGTATGGGGTTGTTTTCCCGGGTTGGGCTAGACCCCTTAGTTCCAGTGAGGGGAACTCTCAATGCTTCAGCATACCAAGACACTTTGGACAATTCTATGCTTCCAACTTTGTGGGAACAGCTTGGGAAAGGCCCATAAAGACCTGACATCAAAGGCCCATAAAGACCTGACACCAAAGACCATAAAGACCTGACATCAAAGGCCCATAAAGACCTGACATCAAAGGCCCATAAAGACCTGACATCAACTGCGCTGAACACTTTTGGAACTAACTAGAATGGAGATAGCGAGGCCTTCACACCCAACTTCAGTTCCTGAGCTCACTAATGCTCGTCTGGATCGACGGGCAAAAATTCCCAGACACTCCAAAATTCTTGTGGAAAGCCTTCCCTGTTACAGCTGCAAAGAGGGACCAATTCCGTAATGATGCCGTTGGATTTCTAATGGTAAAAGTTCCTGTAGGTATAATGGCCAGGTCGCAATATGTTTGTCCATGTAATGCAGCTCCAAGAGTTCCACCTTATTCTCTTTAAAGCATCCTCTTATGCCTTGTTTCCACCCATACGAAGCTGGTACTGGGGCTGATGCTGGGCTGGTACTGGGGCTGGTACTGGGGCTGATCCTGGGCTGGTACTGGAACTGGTACTGGGGCTGGTGTTGGGCTGGTACTGGGGCTGATCCTGGGCTGGTACTGGGGCTGGTACTGGGGCTGATGCTGGGCTGGTACTGGAGCTGGTACTGGGGCTGGTACTGGGGCTGGTACTGGGGCTGATGCTGGGCTGGTACTGGGGCTGGTACTGGGGCTGGTACTGGGGCTGGGCTGGTTCTCGCTTGGTGCCTAGTGGACCTACCAGCGTTTTCACCAGTTTCAAAAAGTTTATTCATGCTGGTTGTTTTACCCTTGTCCTCCTTTCCACCAACATGATATTCGGTCCTACTTTTGCTGACATTATAGTTCCAAATTCGGAGGCAAGACGTTTTTCCTGGCCCAAGGCCAGTTCTTGCAGTGGAAACGTGCAGAACTAGCACCGGCACCAGCTCCGGGACCACATTGGTGGAAATAAGGTATAAGAATCCTCCTTAGTCACCTAAATTTTATGTCATTTTTGGTAAGTTGATACACTTTGAAATCTGGTTCTACTCTAGCCTTGTGCTGCCTGGGATAGGCTGGAGCCCCCTCCCCAACTATTCCGACCAGGATATTTAGTTAGAAGATGGGTGGGTGGATGGATGGACATTTTCAGAATGAAAGCATGTCTATGGACCTCAATGAGCAACCACAAAAGTATTCTTAAAAACGACCATCTTCTTCATTAAAAAAAAGGGATTATTTCTTAAATCCACTGACCTTCTAACCGTGTAGTATCGAATTGAGCATAACTATATTCAGTAACTTGAAATTATTAGGTTACCGCGTCTTCAGTAAATTCCTGCACAGAAAGTCTGCCGGGCATGAGCTCTGCTTCTCACTACAGCAATCCCAGCACACAGCATTTGCTGACCAGCTGCGAGCAGCACAGTACATCGCACACCCGCAGGGCGCAGTTTACCCAGAAACAGGGCAGCCACGAAGGCAGTGGTCACGCTGCTAGCACACAGCACGGCCACCTGGTCCAGCTCCACCCCTCCCCCGGACACGGCAGCCCCCAGAATCACTGCAGCCAGGGCGGCAAGGAAGCCAACCACGGTGGCCTGGACCTGAAGGGGGACAAACGGGTTGCCATTCAGTTACAGCAGACTTTTTTGAGGCTGCAGTCTTCACACACAATTGGTATGCTGGTATTTTCTTCTTATACCAAAGCCTATAGCCTGTTTACCTATGCACCATTAATGCTACAATCAGCAGACAGACTCTCATCCCAGAGGACATAATGCATTACACCAGGGCAATCAAAGCACAGTCGCTTCCCTGCTGAGATTACTCACTGCTCACTGCCTTCCACGAAAGCAGCAAGCACACGCCGTTTGTTTTCCCCAAGCTGCCATGGAAAAAGCCGAGCTGCGGCAGGTCTCAGGAGGTTACCTGGATAAGCGCCAGGTTGCTGCACACCATCAGCCATTGCTGCTTGGGGTCATCCAGCTGGCCGGTGTTTGCCTGAAGGTGACAGAACACGGTGGGCCCCATTAAGCTTTGGCAGCAACATGGAGACGTGATTATTGTTAGTAATAGCCATTGCTGGTGCTGTCATGATACGAGTGACCGCGTTAAACGGGCAGCAGGAGGGCAGACACAGATTTCACGATGTGCTACTTAGATGGAGGAGGTGTCTCGCTATTTCCCACGGTAACAAAGCAGCCAGAGATAAGATCTGTGTGCACCATAAGCCAAGCGCTCATGGACTTGATGGTTTGGTTTTGGAAACTTTAACCATCACAATCACTTTCTTGAATACTAATAATGTGTGAGATCACAATGGTAAGTGTTAGAAGATGACTCAAATAACTCACCGCTGTGGAGAGTCGGGAGGCCAGTGTCATCTCCAAATTTCCCTTCAAGCCCACCAGGGCTGGTACCAAGATAAACACCCCCGTAATCTTCTTGAACACCTCCCAGTTCTGGAAAGCAAACAACACCATAACATGGAAGGGTCACTGGTGAAGGTGAAGCCATGTGTTACAGAGAGTCCTTCACTTATGTTAGCTACATGGTCAGACATGCACATTTAGGCATTTTCTACACTATCATTTCCTAACATGGTCCTTGGAGACAAAAATGTAGCCTGTCCGGCAGAGAGCTGTGAGGATGCAAAAAAAGTAGCCTGTCTGGCAGAGAGCTGTGAGGATGCAAAAAAAGTAGCCTGTCTGGCAGAGAGCTGGGAGGATGCAAAAATGTAGACTGTTTGGGGGTCCCAGAGGACTTGTGTAAATAAAGGTTGTGAAACACTTATTTTGCCCATGGGATTAAAAGCACTATATAGTGTTTACTTTAGAACATAATGTTAAAAAACCTCACAAAAACAATTATCACGTGTAGGAAGTCTAACTACAGAAGAGTGCATCTCCAAGGATTCTGCTGAGAGAAAATGTAACCAGCTGTCACCTTCTTAAATGAGGTGTCTGAAATGTTTCTGTGGGCACCATCTAAGAATAGACTTGAGGGAGCCACATGTACGCAGATAAGGGGGCTATTTTTAACTGTTCCCAAGTGCTGGGCTCGTCCACTCTGAGCCATCTCCCCCATGACCCCATCCTGAGAGGCTGTTTGTCTCTCCCTCACTCCGAAGGGTCAGGAACACCAATGACGGCCAATCGGAGCTGCCTCCTGGGGTCCCACTTCCTTCTACTGTACTTTACTCATAAGGTCCCTCTGTGTCCAGTACTTCCAAAGAAGCTTCAGAACCCAGGAGCGAGTGGACATGTTGGTGTGCATTTGCAGCTCTGGACAATGTTGTCACCCATCCATTTTAGGTAGGCTTACATCATATATCTTAAGAAAAAAAAACGGGAAATTTTTGATCATCATAGTATGTTGGCATTCCAACAAGCTTCTACATTAATGTTTTTTCCCATTTTCGTAAGAGGGACCTAGACATGAATAAATCGCACCTTTCAGAAATGAGCTTTTCTTATGGTCTTATCGTCCTTTACTCTTCTTACTACATGCCATGTGTGTTCCAGCAATTGATCGTATGCAAGTCTAACCACCCTACAAACAAGAATCTAGGGCAGCATTTGAAATTGCTTCCTATTCCCTAAATAGTGCATATACCATTTCATTCAGCAAATCTGATTTACTATAACATGCACTATAATACACCCCAAGACAATGAAAATTGTACTATATACACAAAATGCCATGCGAAGATGACGGCTGTGGACTCATAATAGACACAAGATGGTAACTTTTAGCACTTATTTTAAAAAACCACATACTAAAGACTATGCTGATATATGCTTTAGTATAATAATAATAAAAATAAATATACATATTTTTTAAATGACAGGCCTACAGTCCATATTCACTATCACCTTAAGAACTCTTCACTTTGGTACTGTATTTTGCTATATCACAAATGTTATCTGTTGCTAGGATACCTACATGGGGTATAATGTGAGTATAATGTCTGATTTCACAAACTAATTCCATATACAGAGAACTACACAGAGTTACCGTTGTTTTGAAGCAATACCAATAATTGTGTCAAGACAACTTTTCAATCTGTTTACCATTTGCACACGTTTCCTTTTTTTAATACTCATTATGTGATTCTGTGCTGTTGTGTATCAAACATACGTTTCATGGCCATGTTTTTCAGAAGCCAAAGAGCAGGTCTGCCAATGATGCTGACCAAAACTGTAAATAAAAGATCTCTAAATGGATATGAACTGGAAAGTATAGAGCCCCCTCCCTATATCAGCACATAAGCACGGATACAGCTACAGCGTTTAATGGGTTTGCCCACAGAGTCACAAGATGAATAATGACCATCTCAGCAAAATATTATATCCATCACTAAATTATAAAGCCGCACAAGTAAGCTTTCACCAATCATGAGTTTCAGAAAATTTTAGCAGAGAAAGCTCCTCTGAAAAGCCCAGCTTAAGCTTGACTATGGCAGTGTTATAGTCATCCTATGAGCATTTTAAACTAATTAACTGGTTCTGTAGAGCCACAGAGATAATACTAGTACACCTGTAGGGACCTGTAACTAGTCCCTTTAGATATATAGAAATTAACATAAGGTGTACTTGTTAAAGCAAGATAACATTCATAATCTATATACGGTACTAAAATGCGTGTGCACACACACACAGACCCACGTATCTAAATGGGGACCTTCTATTCATTTCTATGGGGAAAAACCCTAATCCCAATTACGACACCCTTAACCCCTACCCAGCCCTAACCTTAGTGTTATGTGAATACGTATTGGTATTTTTGTGTGTATGTGCCTCTGTCCATGCTGATCATGAGAGTTGTTGAGGAGTGGAGACAACCAAGGTTAGCATGTGCGTGCATATACACTCGTGTGTAGCTGACCAAACTGTTACAAACACTAGGTAAGGGGCAGGTGGTTAGGGTTACTTATATATATATATATATTTTATTTTCCTTTTTTTTCCAATTTAGGTAGATTTTGGGGGCAAAGAGTTTTGTTTTGTTTTGTTCATTTCTTTGGCACTGTCCAGGTTTGTCTCCTGCTCTGCCTGTATAAAATAAAACGGGGTTTAAAGCAAACTGATTAACTGTGTGCCGTTGCCTCTTGTTATCCCATGTTCCATGCCTGACCTAGACCAGGAGATGTAATTACTTAGCCGTATGTAACCAACCCAAATACAAGACTTTTGGCATTTTTACTTTTTTGATTGCATTTACAGATTGTTATAAAAGTGAGGTTATCCAAATGGAGACCTGAAAAAATGTCCCCAAAAGTAAGGAAGTTTCAGGTTTTAACACATTTTGGTCCCCAAATGTGATCTATGCAAATCCACACACACACACAGAGGTACATTTAGTTAGATGCTAACCATTTTTACACCCTTAACCCCTACCCAGCCCTAAACAAAACATAAGACTTCTGACATTAAGTTTTTGATTGCAGTCACAGACAATCTTTTGTGAAACTGACTTTGGCCTTGTAGGGACAGAAAACACGTCCTCACAACATCGAAATAAAGGTTCTCATCACATGGCACAGACGCACACACACACACACACACACACGCAGGCCGTACTTGCACGACGTCCATGAGGAGGCCGGCCGCCACCACTCCCAGCCCTCCCAGCAGGTAGGGCAGCAGCACCTGGCCGGCGATGGGCCCGGCTCCCTCGTGCCGCTCGCCATGGGCGGAGCGCGTTAGCCGGCAGCTGAAGCCCCGCAGCTTGTGGCCCCGGTAGCGTAACTCCAGCTCCAGCTGCGTCACCACCATGGCTGCCTGACCCCCTCTCCACCCTCGATCTTCTCCGCTCCAAAGTGTCCCTTTAAAACACCACCTTCCTTCTTTCCGTTTCCGTTTCCTTCCTGGAAGTTTATGTTAAAACATCCCAGTCCTGTGTTCAAGGTGTGAAGGACATGCTAATATGCATATTTTACATCCACAGCCTAGGGAGAGCTTTTCTGTGAGGGCTGGTCCTTTGCCGTTTGGTGCCCAACGTCTGCCACTTCACAGAACTCTTCTGCTGCCCCGGCAACCTGCCACCTTCCAGGGAATTACAAAAAAAACCAATCAGCTCTCTTCTTGCTTTGCGTGCAGCTCGCCACCGTGGGACTTCCTGTCACTGCCCGTGATGTCAGGTGTACTTTCCAACTCTAGGCAACTGGGTGACGTGGTGCGGCATCCGGCCCAGGAAGTGGATGGTTATCAGCACGCTGGGGGGGGGGGGGGGGCTGGTGGTTGTT
>JAODKN010000104.1:26736764-26754599 GCA_026774425.1 Petrocephalus zakoni | reverse complement strand
GCCCTTAGCTTCCGGGATAGGCTCCGGACCCCCCGCGACCCTGTTCGGATAGGCGGGTTGGAAAATGGATGGATGGAGGTTAGCATGCACTTACACCAACAAATATCATGTATCACTAATATTCATATATGTAATTAGATTTGATGTTTTTGTTCGAGTTTGTCATCTTTTAGCAAGCTGCAAAAGTATTCCCGTTTAATTGTTCACAGTCAATGTGAGAATAACCAAAACCGCGACTGTCAAATTCACTAATTTGGAGGGGCGACTGTATGTCATAAGGCAGGTAGCAGTTCATCGGCTGGAATCTCGAATGACAAGTCAAAGAACTTAAAGAACCCAGAAACACAAAGGTCACCTCCTGAGGACTAATGATGGACACCAAAGCAAAAAACAGAGGTCCTACTGTACTGCTCAGTGACGTGTAACGTCATGTCTCATGTCTCCTGTCATTTTCTGTATAACTGGGATGAATCTGCAAAAAATAACAAGAATAAAACCAAAAGATATATATTTACATTTAAACAAACATGGAAGAGATAATGCAGGTTTGAGAGACTCACACAAAAATGATCTTCCAACAGGTTTTTAATTACAGGTTTGTGTACGTATACAACAATAGTTAGGACTGTTATAATAAAACCGAAAGACAATTCATATTCATCAGCCATTTAGATGTTAAGGCCAAGAGTGAAAAAACAGCCAGAATTCAGAATATCTGGGATTGCATCACTTTCATTGCCTACATCTCCTTACATTCTACATAATCGCCAGCTCAGAATGGCAGTACTTTACTACCACTTGGGTATGCTTTGGTCTGGCCCATTCCCAGAAAACAACTCCACCCCTCCCTAGACCCACTAATTCCTGGCTGTGTGTCACCGCCGAAATTTAAGGCAAAAAAATGGTAAACAGGAAAATTAGATCCTAAATTCCCAGCTAATGCTTTTCATACAGTAGTTAGCTACGGGGGAATGAGATAGAGAAACACAACATGAGTTAACTACAGACAGCAGCTCAGGATCATCTTGAGAGTCTTCCAGAATGAAAAATGACACAGGGTTCTTCCAGTACAGGAAGGAGTCTGAACATCAGGATCTGCTCTATACTGTATCATAAATGCTATTCAAGGCTAAAGTGGTAACATTATGAATGCATTGCCTACAAGAACACATCCATATGCATTCATAAAGCATTATAAGCATGGCTATTAATATATATAAGAAGACATTACACATTATAGCCATGTTTATTATTCATTATTGATACTTTATGAAGATTTCTTCGATACTGCACTATAGATACCTTCATAATGTACAGGCACAAAGCATCCTTAATGCTTATACTGGCCAGTATAATGCATCACAAAGGTATCTGTTGTGCAGTATAGATGAAAGTTTCATTGGAGCTTATGAAGTATTATAACCAACACTATAATGCCTTATGACTGTCAGTAGAAGATGCTGTAATGCTTTATTAATTCTTATACTAACAATTATAAGGCATTATGAAATAACGCTAAAACTTTGTGTCGTTCATCTCTGATTCCATAATTACGTCCCGAACGGTCAGTCTTCCTGATTTTTCACGCTCCGTCCCTTGTTTTAGACTAACTGCAGGTGTTGCACTGTTTATTAAACACAAGAATGAAAAGGGAACTCCTGAGAGACGAGGATGAGATTATTATAAACATGCTGTCCCACCCCAAGCTGCCACTAGATTAAGAGCTCAGTATGGCTGTTTATTTGCCGTGCAAATAATGTCCTGCAGGGATCTGACTGATTTATGAAGAGATGAACACAAGATCTTTCCACTATCTTCTTAAGGGTTTCTTCAGATACACCAGGGTGGGAGCAGCATATGTGGCGCTCCTGATGGCTGAGTCTCAGGAAAAGCAGTGATACGTCCTGCACTTCCACGTGGGCGGAACGGCCAGGTTTCATGCCCAGTTGCGTGCTCTTGACCGCTCCGCCTCCAAAAAGCTTTTGACAGAATATTCTGGCGAAGGACCAGGCTGCTTCCTGTCCAGGCTTTTGCTGCTGGCATTAAAAATTGGTCTCTGAAACTTTATTCTTTTTTTAATTTAACGGCAAGCCTTTGTTATTGTTATTCCTAGAATTTGATTTACTTGCCATCCTTTCCAGGGCGTCTCCCAGCATTGTGCTGCTATGGATGGCCTCCAGGCTCTCTCCGACACTGTACTGCCAAAGCAGTAAGAAGACAGATGCATAAAAATATTTATTTTAAGAAAGATATTTGTTTGTACTGAATCCATTCTAATTAAATTCCTCTCTTAAAGTTGAAAGAACAAGATTTTGTAACTCGGAACACGTAGTTACGAGTCTTAATCATTAAACCACCTATCTACCCCCTTGTTCAGTACTTCTGGATCAGCCAGATGAAGGTAAAGTTCTGTTGCAGCCCAAAGACCAGTGCCTATTACCATATAAATTATTAGGCACACATGAAAAACAAGTTTGCATTAGTTTTGCAAATATTACCTTATTTTGATTTTGCTGCGTAATACAATATAATGGCTATTTCAAGCTTGGTGTTGTAGTCTGACAGGTTGGGTGCATCTTGCTTGTAATCTATCCTGGCTATAGACAACATAAAAATAGCGACAGAAATAAGTAAATAAATGACAAACAAAAATCCTAATAATAAAAAAGACAGCAGTATAAAAGAATGTTTGTGCTTTTTCTTGCCATTTTAGGCTAAATTGGGTTTGAAAGATTTCTTGGAATCAGCTATCCACAACTATCAGTGTGAGTGATGTTATAATGAATCAAATACAGCTAAGGTGTAGCTGATGGAGGGGATTGGACCCCACAATCCACCAGCTGATGGAAGGGACTGGACCCCACAAGCCTCCAGCTGCTGATAGGGACTAGACCACAGAAGCCACCAGCTTCTGATAGGGAATAGAACCCAGAAGCCACCAGCTGCTGAAAGGAACTGGACCCCACAAGCCACCAGCCGCTGGAAGGGACTGGACCCCACAGTCTACCAGCTGCTGGAAGGGACTGAACCACACAGGCCACCAGCTGAGTCTTTGTCTTACTCAATTGACACTAATTGTTCACCCTGCACCACAATACAGGTTCACTTTTGAAGAAAATATTGTACTTAATAATGTATTTAAATTATATGAAAGGGTAGCATAATAGACAATGTTTTATCCGTAGACCATGGAGTAGTATTGCAGAGTGATACTTAATTGGTCATAGCACATTTCACATGGCAGAAATGTCCTGAGCATCTCTACTTAGACAACCACGACTCATTTAGTGAGCTGCGTTCTAACGATCAGGCCATTAAGAGAAATGGGCACTAGGCAAAAATCACATTAGGCAGTGCCCTACTGAGGCTGTGCTCACAACTTTACTATAGCTTTCCGTACGCAGTGTCCTTTATCCTTCGTAAAGTGGACATTTTTAATAACATTTTGTACATTCTAATTCAAAGACCCCTTTCACCCAGGCATGCCTTGTTGTCAGGCACGTGACATTTGGTCATAAATGCGCAAATTGGTTGGAAAATGATTTTTTTATGACCATCATATTTGGGAATGGCCTGTAACTGAGGTAATCCTTAAATGAGGAGCTGTTGCATAAGGCTGTAGTTTTGTGGAAACGTTCAGCTGTGCTCTCAATGGGCCGAAGCAACATTACACAGCCAGCGTTTCATACAACATGGTCGTTTTATGCTTTTGCAATGATGTCGTTGGGTTACATCCAAACGTGGTGCTTCCAATGGTATTATGCTCCAAACATAAAAAGCAAATCGAGTTTGCACTGCAGAATTAGAAGTTATTGCAAAATCATTCTAACTTGTCAGTTCTGCATATGTTCCACAATTCTCCTACTGCTTGCATTTAAAGGCTGTATTAAAGCTGTTAGCAAATCTAAGTTAACAAATGTGTTAAAATGAACCAATATGTCTACCCATTAGGCTACACAGGTAGCCGTGAAGGGGCACCAACTTTGGAGGGAGTGCCAACATCTACGGGGCACTCATCATAGACAAACAATTTCACTTGTGCTGATTGCGCACCTAGGGGGACGGTGACATCCCACTGTTCTTATTTTAGGATAAAAAAAAAAATCACACAATTAAAGAAACAAGTGTTATATCAACCGGCCCTGCACAGGTGTATTATTTTTGAATGTTTCATTCACTCTCTTACGACAGTGCAGTAATCTAGCACTGTTGTCTTTGTATAAAACACTTAAATACTTATTTAAGCAATGCTGTCCGCGCCAGTTTTCATGGGCCCAACTTGACTGTCGTATCCCCAAAACCTTACAGCACACTCTACATGCACCGTTCCTTCTAATGCATTTCTCCTGTGGCAAAACGACCGTGATCCCAAGACGGAACCTAAGATTCATTCTACAAGCTACGAGTTCCCGAGATGCTTTGCTTCCTCTCTCATCTCTTCTCACTTTGACCGTAGAGTCTGTTTACCATCTGTCCGAGGCCAAGCCGGTTAAGAAGTCCAATTCAGAGATTCCGCCACAAATTTAACAGTGAGAGCGAACCACCCTCTAAATACATGTATGTATATGCAAGTCTCGATTGGCCTCCTACCCCTGAGAGCACGCCGGCTCCTCTAGCCTTTGTGCCAAAGTTCTTTTATCATCTCATAACCTGCAGTTCCTGCCTCCGTCAGATT
The DNA here is from genome assembly GCA_026774425.1 of Petrocephalus zakoni. Classification (NCBI taxonomy): domain Eukaryota; kingdom Metazoa; phylum Chordata; class Actinopteri; order Osteoglossiformes; family Mormyridae; genus Petrocephalus; species Petrocephalus zakoni. Next base: position 26,749,924 of record JAODKN010000104.1, on the reverse strand, counting down.
CCGTTATAATGCCTGCCAAAGTCACAAAGCAGCTTCCTCCTGACAAAATTTCCAAGGCAGCCAGAGAAAAAGCAAAATCCTAGCTATTTTGACCCGTGATCCACAAATCAATAGTAAGATAGCACTTCTCTAGATATCTGGTCTTTTTCATGCAAATAGGGCTAATATGCAGTGCTCACCGTATTGGAAATATTGGAACGCTTGCTTAATTCAGTGAATATATTGCCAATTTATTTGTTTTATAAGAAAAATCATTGCTTTATTCATTTGTTTATGAAAATGTATATCACATTAACCCAAGCTAGCATTTCAGTCCCAGAAACTAGGGCATGCACAGCGACTAAGCAGATATGTGGCCGAGCTCACTCACAACGCCAAAGTCAGGCGGAATGCTTTGCCCCCTTTTTTCATTCTGCAGCTGACTTTGTTTCTCATTAACAGCTTCCGTGACATTTTCATGTTGGGCCGGGACCAAAGAGGCCCCGGAGCAGGACTTACAGGCCAGTGACTGATTTCTCAGAGGTTTTGCTGCGAAGTAGCAGAGCCGCAGATGACTGAGTCATAACGTCTCGCTGTCAAAGCAGTACCGGAGTCACGCTAACATCTCGCATACCAAACATTTCCATATGAATGAACTGAACAGCGTCTGATTTCAAGACAGCAAAGCTTCTGGCTCATAAGGCCAATGTACCAGACAGAGCAGCTCCTTCTTTGCCAGCGCACTTCCGCTTAAACTGTAGACTGATTTCACTTTATTTTCTTTCCTTGTTTTGTCAACTTTAAACGAGACACATCCCGTAATATTCAGATCACAACAAAGAAATGTCATTACCACTGCCTCTCACTGCCTCCTGCCTCATGCAGGGAAAATCGTCTTTATTCCTCTTTTTGTCCTTTGTGGAGACAAGGCTATGTTTTATTAAGGCCCCACGCTATGTTTATCTAAGTAATGCTACAGGGACGTGCATTTGAACAGCGTGCAAAACCATTACTTTTCAATTACTGAGATTAATAGCTGATTGTCTGTTTCCATTAAACTCGAGAAGGAGCTGCAGCGTCACATGACTGGTGCAATGTGGCTCTGGTGCAGCCATCAGCGCAGAGGGGTGGGCCAGCGGAGGGGGACACAGACAGAGAGAGGCTTCCTGAGTGCTGGGGCAGAGGGAAACCTCCTATTTCTTCATCTTTCTTGTTGGGGTGGGCTGTCGCATCCTTCCAGCACTTGATTAACGAAAAGGAGTAGAAAATAACAAAAGCTGGCCTCCGCACATGTGCGTAATATACAATTAGTCTAGTGGCCAGTTAGCAGTAAAAGCCAGGTGATGCTGTCAAGAAAATTACCTTAATGATTTGAGTACTGGGGCACAATGGAAACTAACAGACTCAAAGGTCATCCCTGTCCTTAAATGCAAGGTACCTGGTCAAAGAGTATGGATTCAATAAATCCCCCTCAAATTGGATAGAAGTACAATTTGTAACAACGTTTTGTATTTCATTGTTTTTTTCTTTTCTGGCAAACCAAGATACTACTGATTGCAATTTGTTTCCCGTCTTTGTGGGAGATGCAGCCAGAGTTAAAATCATTTGCGGCTTGAAAAAGAACTCGGAGAATGTATTCAAACCATCTCCTCTGGAGAAATGTCCACGACTGAAGGATGGAGACGGATCCCCAGCTGGCACGCGGCTCGCATGGCGCGTGATGCCGCACTCTCCCGGCAACGTCAGCACGGTGCAGCTTAACTCGCTCTGCTGGCTCTCTCTCTGCGTGCTCCACTCCTGCAGAGAATCCCTGCTTGTTGTTCCTGTCCCTGATAGGCACCCCATGCGCAATAATGAACTAGTACCCCGGTATGAAGTCATGTGCTCACAGGCTTGACAGACCCAACTCAGTGTAACCGCCTGGCCAGAATGTAGGTCAGTGTTTAAAATGGAATAGTGAATTTATGAGAGCACAACAAGACACCCCAGCGAGTCCCCATCCCGGCCAGTGAAGATACATTTTATAATCGCTACTTCCAAGCTGATCTGTATTACAGCATCATCCATATATGTATTTGCATATACAAAAAATACCTTAAGTAGAAGAGAAGGCTAACCACACACGTTCTCAGATATAACAGCCCTCATGTGTCTTTATTCTCATGTTGACAGCTTCTCCGAAAGCTTACTTTCCAATGTAGATGTGTAATCTAACCGAATAATTATCATAACGGCACTAATAACAGTGGGATCACCGTCTGCACATGCCAGAACTGTACTGTGGCCTTAAGGGCAGAATAAATTCTACGTGTGTTATTATTAGAAGCTCTTTGGCAGGCAGCTTTGCTCTGGGAAGCTTGAAATATGTGGTCATGAATGAGCACCAATAATTTTGACTCCTCTTTCTTTGGAAAATTGTAGGCTCTTCTCTCCTCGCTGGGCCTGGTGAGCTTTCAATCGAGGGCTTACGTCAATGAGACGCCTAATCTCTGTTCCCATTGGCTGAAGGGCCGTCGGTTCCATGTTGGGAGAACAAGCAGTTTCCTGCAGTAGGCACCCTGTACAGTTGTCTGGTGATGAATTCCTATAAAACTATGGGCCCCCCATAATTGGTCTGCTAGGCTTTCATGTGAAATGTCCCCTCTCGATATTTTTCAAAAACAGGTCAGAAAAATGTCAGATATATTTGAAGTGATTTTGCACTGTGTTTAGATAATCTAAATTTAGATTATTAATATATGCAAGAATGATTAGATGATTATTATATGCAAGTATTATTACTCTGGTTAGTAAGTGTATACAAAAAACAATATGACATCCCAATTAATATTGTGGATATAAATGCATAACCAGTATCATTGTAATATAAAGCATTTAATAATGCCATAGAAAAATACAATCTCTTTATAATATATGGCTTTCAATTCATCCACTAACATCAAGGTGAATATTCCTGTCAATCACCCGCTGCCAACTAGTACACTCTGTGAAGGCCCAGAAGTCCACTATCATATGCACGTAACCATGGCTGTCCCAGTTTCAAACTTCTAAACGTATTTTTCTACAGCTACCGACCCCTGGAGGACAGACTATTTGACCAAAACCTTCAAAAGTGCCTGTGATCTTCTGATCAAAAACAACAGCTCTAAATAAAGTATTTCACACAGTTGCGTCATTGACCAAAAGAAGAATCTAGAAGCATTTTACAGGTTTCCTCTCAGCTCAGGCATAATCATTATATTGCTGCTCTTTGCAGCCAATGCCTGGCTAATTAGGAATGATGGGGGGGCATTGTTCATTGACCCTGTTATTTTAAAGGATTGTTTGGGAGCTCTATGCAAATGCTGCTGTCCTCCTGTACACCTGTCCAAATGAAAGTATTCCTGATACCAAGCTATGCTGATCTAGGAATACAGGGCAACCAGAGACACACAGAGAGGTACCTGTAACTTCCCAAAAGCCCAGTCATATTCAGCCACCCCCCACTTGGTGCCTCGCAAACTCCAGCCATCCCTCTGAGCACTGGCCAAAGAGCACACAAAGTCTTTAGGGGCCCCAATTCCCCATCTGCGCCCCACCAGATTCTCGCTGGAAAGGTGCAGATACCTCCAGGCAAACAGACACTTGACCTGCCTCTGGGGATAACCAGTGCACCACTGGCACCGCAATCAGTCAGCTATGTTTTCATAGTATGCTCTAATTGTTAAACGTCTGCAGAAATTCACAGGAGAAAGAAAACACATTGGCTCCATGTCTTATTTCCCAAATGTCTGCGTATTTTTGATACACGGGGTGCGCAGGCCTTCAATTTTAATATAATACCAGATAAAGATCACATTGATACTTATGCCATGTAGCAATAAACAATGTTAACAATAAACAAAAGTTATGCAATACTTCTGTGCAAAAAGTTGCTGGCCTCTTGTACTCGATAACTGTTTATAGTACCTTTGGTATCAGTGGGTGCAACGCGCAGTTGCTCTGGTTGCTGGTAGACCTCTCCGGATTAATTTGGGCTGTCTTCATTGCAGTTACATTTCAACATAGTGATATTTGCTCATTTTAGGTTGTGATATTGGGTTTATACTGGAGCACTGACAAGGCCAGTCTAGAACATCAATTTTCTAATTATTTAGTTAGTCTTCTGTAGACAATACAGACGATACCAATGTTTTGGTGTTATTGTCTTTGACTCAGCCACACGTCAGTGTTATGTTGGCCAGGGCTGCCCACATCTATAGCCCCAAAGTCCTGTGTCTTTCTCCCCCTCAGATAGTGCCTGTATACTGTTACAACACTCCAACAGGCCAAACGCAAAGAAGCATGCAAGATTAAACAAAGAAAAAGCGTGCTGTATAAATGATTTACTGCTTTTCAGTAAAGGTATGTTTATGAAGTTATGCCTAAAGTATGTTATGAAGTCATAAAAACAAGCACTGTACCGTGCAAAGGTCTTAGGCTGCCAAAGAAAATGATGTTTAAATCATCTTTGTTGGTGTATATGGTGATATTATGTCTGTGTTAGCTTTGCCATTTCAGAACCTCTCTGAAGGTCACCCCAACCATCCATGCAGTAACCATCCAACATACCCATGTTTGGCTAATTAATACCTCATCGAGTTTTTTTTAACTAATTAAGTTGACTAATTAAGTGATCTGGTGGTGAAATTTAAGAAATTGGGTGCCCCTGACTGGCAGAAACCAAAGTGGCGCTCTTCTAGCGATCCACATGCAGACATATCACTACCTTTATATTTGCATATGTTATGTTACTATGTTAAATTGCTAAATTTTACATAATATACACTTACTGCCTTGATAAATAGCTTTCAGTATTTCAGTTTTGATGGCCTAAGACATTTCACAGTACTGTATGTTTCCCAATTAAATAATGAAAATAATCATTGACCTTCCATTTCCTATTCTAGATAAACACACTGCTATTATTACTAACACTGACTTCATGCGTGACACAGAGGTAGTGCTAAGCCAAAAACTCTACCAAAGAAGGGGTTAAACCAGGGGTGGGCAATATTATTATTTTCGCTGCAACTCCCTAATTAGATCACTAATTAGAGGACTGATTGGCTGAAGAATTCTCACACCTGGGTTTGAACGGCAGACCTTGAACGGAAGACCTGCATACACACTGTCCCTTTATGGATAAGATTGCCCGCCCCTGGGTTAAACCCTGGCCAGCCCCCACCATACACGTGTGTCAGTGTCCGTTATCAGTAACTCCTTTGCTAACCTCAGGCGACCCTGCGCTGTTGTGCGCTACCCTGCACATGCTACCCTGCACATGCCCTGAAACAAGCCGCAGGGTCAGTAGAACACTGAGGCTCTGGGAAATGGCGGCATGGTGTGCTACAGCAGCACTGACATGATTGATGAGCAGTTTCAAAACTTGTCTTGGTCCCTGGAATAGCTGGTGTCCTTTACAGCTGTTCTATGGACGTCAGGCAGTTCCAGAACATAAGTCCACCAATCAGGTTATGCATTTGACCGGGAGTTTGAAAGTTCATCTCCGTAATGCTGCAGTGTACAGCTAAGTGGAACTTCAACTCAACGAAGCTTACTGAGCCAATTCTGCTGTCTACTAAAAAGTTACAATTTATTATTAACATATTTAAGTCAACAATGCAAACAATTTAAGAAATATATGCAAATGAACAGAAACACAATTTAAAAACATTATTCTATTTCTATTATTCTCCAAAAAAGTTACTGATATTTTGTTGGAGGGCTCCCTTCCCAAGACTCTCCTCAGGGGTATTCATACAGTAACATAATTGTTTAAATTTCACTACCAGCTCACTTAATTAACTTAATCAAATAACTTGAGGAAGTGCTTTCGCTAGTCAAAAATGCATGGGTATATTCTATGGTAACTGCAAATACTGAGTCTTGGAGATATTTAATTAATAAATATTTCTTAAACAAATTAAGTTATGCAACAGAGGAGTTTTAGGTCATGAGCCCCCTTTGTGCAGGAATAATGATTTGCATCTGGTAGACTGACGGTGCTGTGTAGGTTATTCATTATTTTTCTAATGTTCCTAGAAGCTAGCCACGGACTTGACGTAGCACAGGACTGACCCAGTCATGTGTGTCGGCACAATCTGGCACCATCAGCTGAGGTCTGGCATGCAGTCACCTGCTCTGTCAGGCCAGCATGACCTCCCCTGACTCCCCCCCCCCCCCCCACACACACACACACACACACTCTGAGTGGCACGGGGGTTAACAGGTCACAGTGAGCCAAATCAGCAACTTGGGAATCATCCCCAGCCAACATCAGGTCTAGGAGAGTGTCTGGGAGGGAGCAAAAGTGTGGATGGTTTGTGGGTCCCTGAGGACCAGGTTGGGAAACACTGGTCTAGGGATCAACCCACAGGATGATACACCTTTGTAAAGCAAATTTGAATAGCATTTCAGTATTATTGCCCTTTTACTGGCAGCTTTACCACTCGTCAAAACAGAGTCATTGTGTAGTTTTATTGCATATTAATCTTTTTACCATAAAAGGACCCAAAGCAGGTCTCTATAGTGCATGTTGCTGTCTTACATAAGATGTATACTGTTACACATGGGCACAGATTACATCTTTGAAACCAAATCAGTCTCCGTCCTCAGATTAAAACCCGCTTCTCAGTAAGAGGCCAAAGTTGGGTACAGGCTTCACTTCCCTCCTTCTCCCACCCACTCCATTCTGCCCCCTCGTCCCAACCCCCCGACAGATACCTTAAAAAAGAAGTAATGTATTACGGTGCCCAGAGACAAGATTATTTTAAGGGAAGCAGTGCAGTGATTGGAAGTGGGACCAGCAACTGTCTAGTAAGGATCCTTCTCTTGTACCTTTAAGTGAAGTAAGTATCTCTGCAATCTGATCACATTGCATTTGCACATTTCTCTGTCCGGCCATCCATGAATAACTATGGACCCTTTCGACCATCCAGCTAGCTGTGTGGCTCATTGGCCTCTATGGCTCATTTTCCTTGTAAGCGATTGGCTTGCGCTCGCAGATGGTGCCTGCCTGTGCCGCCTGCCTGCCTGTGCGCCGCCTGCCTGCCTGTGTGCCGCCTGCCTGCCTGTGTGCCGCCTGCCTGTGTTCCGCCTGCCTGTGCGCCGCCTGCCTGTGCGCCGCCTGCCTGTGCGCCGCCTGCCTGTGTGCCGCCCGCCTGTGCGCCGCCTGCCTGTGCGCCTGCGCCTGCCTGTGCGCCGCCTGCCTGTGTGCCGCCTGCCTGTGCGCCGCCTGCCTGTGTGCCGCGAGTGTGCATGCCGCCCGCCTGTGTGCCGCCCGCCTGTGCGCCGCCCGCCTGTGCGCCGCCTGCCTGTGTGCCGCGAGTGTGCATGCCGCGTCCCCACACACCAAAGGATGCAACAGATTGCAACGCAGAGCACTTTCTGTTTTGAAGTTTGTGCTATTTTTGCATTATGTAAGAGCAAAGGGGCCAGATGGTGTGCATTAACCAGGCTCGTCCCCCCCCCCCCAAATCCTCTGCCTGCCTCCTGGAGGTTCCAGCTCAATGGGGCCACTGTTTCTCACTGCAAACACCAGTGCAGGGAGAAAACAGGGAGCTGGTTCTATGGGTGGAGTGCAGTGCGGCCCGTAACTGTGCTATTGTCGCAGTGTCTGTGGAAGGGGCGGGACACAGCAGCGGCACAGCCAGGGGACGCATGCGTGCAGGGCACCCGGATGGAGCGCCCATAAGTGACAAACACCGTGCTCGCTCAAACCCTGAACTCCAACTGTAAAAACTGCAAACTTTTACAGTCTAATATAATTATAGTATAATAAACTATTTCTGGCTGTCCAGCTGTGTAAATTTAACTGACTTATAGAAGCTGGACAGAAAGCACAGGTATTCCTGTGCTACCTGTGCTGCATGCTGTGCTGCACAAAGCTGACGGGCATCTTCCAAACCTGTACTCATATACAACAGTATATGCCTTTTTCGGTATACGGTAATGTGTTTGTGACGCATGGCATGTCTCCTGGGCCCCTGGAGGACGGTAAATGGTGTGTAGCTGAAGGCATGGATTTTGCTGGCATTCATGGACCCCCTGCTGGAATAGACCCCTCTTGTTCCCCCAGTCCTAAGAATGTGCCTCTTATGTAACCGGAGAACATTATTGTCCATCACATGGTCCAAAGTGGGCGGTGCTTCCCACCAGCCATGCTTGCTTCCGATTACTGTATCCACAGCTGGACGCCGCCTTCCGCACCAGCTCCGGAATCCTAAAGCCCCCTTCTGGATATTCTCCTCCACTTTGAAACAGAGCTCCTATTTCCAAAGACTGTCTTTTGCTTGCCTCCTTTGCTCCCAGCCCACCTATAGAAATCGGAGGTCCTCTACACCATATGATGTTCAGTCGAATGTCCTTGGTTGCCAGTGACAACAAGAAAATGATTTCTAAATAAAAAAAAATAAATAGTACAGTGGCCATGAACAAAAATATAACCATGTGCCCCTGGTAGCTCTTATGCTATGTGCCTAGAGATTTACATTTCAGCTAAGGATGAATTCAATAGTTTTAACTTTTTTGCATTTGCTAATTGAACTAGCTTATACTTTCCTCCTGTGTATTCAGGTTGTCAGCTTTTTCCAGGAACTGGAGCACCTCCAGCAATACTGCAGTCATACACCAGGGCCTGTGGAGCAAACACGAGCCTCACTGCAGAGGAACAAGCAAGCTATGGCAGAAGAACACGACGAGGAGATGGTGGACGCTGCCAGCAGAGGGTCGGCCCCTGCCTGCTCACTTGGCGATTGTGGTGTGCACATACTTCTGAGAAGAGAGATGATAAACCTTTATATGGGAGTTTCATAAGCAGACAAAACCGGCTATCAGTCTAACCCATTTTTCACACCCCCCCACCCCCAACCCACACAGACACACAGGGACAGGCACCAAACCAAAGGAGGCCTGACACCATAATTGTAACCACTGGAGACACCCTACGAAAATGCTTTTGGTTAAATCAAATAAAAAAAGACACAAACACAATGTGTGACTTTATGGTCCTTTGGTCCCTTATTCCTTTTTACTATTGTCATTGTAGTTTTATAACTGCAGAAGCAATTAATCTAAGAAGTACCAATGAACGATACAACTGCAAGGCAAAGTCTGTTTAACTTGCTCCACTCATAAGATTTTAGCCTGAAAATGGAGCAATGTGTCTCATGCACAATATCAAGCAGTGGCAGGCTGTGAAAAAGGGAACAAAGGTAATTAGAGGAGATTGGGAGCAGGTGTGACGAAAGGAATACCATAGAGGAGAAGAACAAAGTGGTGTACGGCAGTGATTCCCAGCCTCCTTCCCAGAGACATTTTTGCTCCCTCCCATATCCCTGCCAGACAGTCCACATTTTTGCTTCCTCCCATATCCCTGCCAGACAGTCCACATTTTTGCTCCCTCCCATATCCCTGCCAGACAGTCCTCATTTTTGCTCCCTCCCATATCCCTGCCAGACAGTCCACATTTTTGCTCCCTCCCATATCCCTGCCAGACAGTCCACATTTTTGCTCCCTCCCATATCCCTGCCAGACAGTCCACATTCTTGCTCCCTCCCAGCTCCCTGCCAGACAGTCCTCATTTTTGCTCGCTCCCAGCTCCTGGTAAAACATGGACTGACAGGGGGCCCCAAGGACTGGATTGGGAAATGGACACAGAGAGCACACAATGCCCTGTATTTCTCACAAGCTGTGTTTCTCAAACGTAGCTCATTTACTTTTCATAACGTGAACCAGTGAGCCATTTCTTCCTCAGTGCAACCCGCCAGTATCGAATTTTGCTTCCCTGTCCATCCAATGTGGGCGCATACTGCAAAATGTCTCTGTGCTTCACACACATACATGGCATGTCTTGTTCAATCTGGCAAACTGCAACAAATATGAGTCTGTCAATGAAACAAAATTATGTGAAACATCAAAACCAATGAAGCAGAAAGGGTTTCAGTTTGAAATCATCATGAGCAACAACCACCTTCTGATTTTGCAGCCTAACTTGGCTGTCAGAGTCATTCAGAAACAGCGCTACTGACCTCATGCCATACTCAGATGCCATGGTTTTAACCCCCAGTCTGTAAAGTGATAATTCCTCTCAAACCCTTTCTGTTGCCTGGCTATTGTCCTGCCACACACTCTACGGCTAAGTCGTTTGGAAGCTGCAGAAAATGATTCCAATGTTAACGGAATCTCGCATTGATGAAACATATTCGGAATCAGAATCAGATAAACGTTATTGATCCCTGAGAGAAATTGTTTATATTCCAGTCCATCTTCAATACACACCTCAATACACAGCTGTCACCAAACAAAACATGAGAGGTACTATTCTCTGTCAGCATAGATTGTCCATTGTTGTAACATGAAAATCACTGCAGATGCTTACAGGACTGCCTGGTGACGGTGATTCCCCATTACAATGAGCAGAGAGATTTCTCTAATCATCAAGTGTTTGGAAGCACAAGAACCATAACTCCTGCTCTTATTAAGACAGCATGAAATACATGTGAATTTATCTTGACCCCTGTAAGCACTCATTCCAAGCCTTGGTTGTCCTTGGAACAAAAACGCCAAGTCTAAGATAACCATTTAGTTAAGTTTTTTTTTTTTTTGCTTGGGGGGGGGGGGTGAAGTCAAATTAAATATTTGGGAGTACAATCCCTCAGTCCCCCTGGTTTCAATGCCCCTGCCAAAGTGAACTAACATCTAGAGAACTTATTGCTCAGTTGGCAGACAGATGCCTCGCTGGAGTTTAGAATGAACACAAGAATGAGACGGCTGTTTCTGTGGTGGCATCTAAGCAAAGGGCTGAGAAAAAGGGAGACAACACCGCGGAAACCAAGCTACATTCAGCAGCATCCTGTCATTAAGACAGAGGGGTTTATTGTTGTGAAATAATATTGGCTAATGTGTGGTCAGCTTTATATATTCTGGCCGCTTCGGAGGGCAAGTCATTTATTTTTATTCTACAGAATTGGATAGCGCAAAAATCCAGCCCGAATGCGAAGTGGTCCAACACAGCTCGAAAGTTCTTTTATACCTCGAGGCAACGGGGTGAGAACTGGCATCCAATCAGATGCCAAATTGATTTAGTAGGATCATTAAGCGCTTTGTTACAATGAAAACCATACACACCCCTGCCTTTCCCAGCAAATCTGCAAAAATTTTTTCTGGAGAAAAAGTTCTTGGTTAAATTGAGGATGGAGAAGTCAGGCTCTCAGAAGTAAGGAAGTGTGCTGGCCTGTGCTCTTCCTCATCCTCTAATTTAGGCTGGAATTCGAATTGCCATTTACGGACACAAATTATCTGTGTAACGTTAATCATGAAAGTCATGCACCTACTTACTCAATAGCAATGAACAACGTGTGCTGGTCCATCAATGAGTTTCTACTTTCTTACATCCCTGACCTCTGAGTCGTGCTGCTGGCAGGCCAATGACGCAGGAGCCATGGAAACTTTAACACTTAATTTTTTTGTGCTTTTTAAAAAAAACCCTCAAAAGACAAGATCTCAGAAACACTATAAATCTGGGCTTGACACCAAAATGAAACTTTGTTCTTAAACCTAAGATCCTGGAAACAGGCACCAATGTGCAGTCCAAGTGTGACCCACAGTGAGGGGTTAAAAGCTCCTATTAGGAGCATGAGAATAACTAAAGAACTTGACAGAAAAAAAAGGCTGACAATCCACACCAAAAATGAGTATATGCTGCAGTAGTCAGCACAATGCGTCATGTTGCAAGAACAGCACGCTACCCTGGTCCACATCGTGATAAATATCAGGACCAGAAGGACCTTTTCATCTTAAGATAAACAGTCTGCACGATATCCATAAACCTCATCTCTACCTTCTATTTTCTTGTGCTCCCTCTCTGACATCAGCTGCAAGTTTTATTGCTATGATATATTAACCAGGGAAAGCAGATCCAGATGGCAGCCTGAATTGTTTTCTCTTTTAAAAAAATTCTGCATCCCATATGAAAGCCAAAGACGTCATAATTAGCAGCTGTTTGTGAGTGAGCATTAGGCCCAGTGTCTCCTTACATGGCTCCAACAGGGGCAGGTCTTATACCAGTCTTCAGACAGAACCCCCCCTCCACCTTCATGTGGGCTATATGACACTTCTGGGATGTGAATAGGGACTGTCTCTCGGGAGAGCAGGGAAGAGAGGCTATCTTCAGTCACGGGCAGCTCTAACACTGGATATGACGGATATGACAAGATATGACGTCAACACCACCGCTCTAAGTCCGATGTAGGCCAAAGGTCACAGCTTGCATTTAGTGGTTTTGTGCCAAAATCTTGGCCCGGCCCAGTTGCGCTCCGAACACATGCCAGACTGGCCCACAGCATCCTCCAGGCGGTCCTTTGCAGGCTTTCATTTAAATTCCTTGGCTGGAAGTGCCTGAGCGTTTGGAGCAATGAAAGAGGGTTGGAGAGGCCGTCAGGTCTGGCAGCAGCACAAAGACTCCCCGCACACACACAGTACGCACCCAGACACACAATCAGCCCGGCGCAGAAGAAGCGAAATAGGCGCCCGCCTTTCCTGTAGCCATCAGCACATTAAATACATTTTGAGTCTGGCAATCAAAAGCATCACTGAGAGATAGTACAGATGTGCCTGCCAAAGAGCTTTTGGGGACGTTCAGAAATAACTGAAGATCTGACTTGAGCAATGCACCTTCCCTTGGGCTGGAATATAAAAACGTTTCCTGGAAACACCACAGAATTACAAAATCTAGATGTGCTGTAATTAGATATTTTTTGTGATATAAATAGAATGGAGCTTGGTGATGATGTTAGGATCTGAGCAACATAACAGCCTGGCACCCTGTCCAAACTCAGTACCATGGAACCAAACAGCTCCACTGAGCACTGAAGGAATCCAACTGCTTCTCCACAAGGAGGACCGGTCCACAAATGGGGTATAAATCGGTCTGCCTAGCACAGTTGATGTGGGAAAAACGACACAGTGATGATTTGCAAACATAAAAAGAAAATAATAAAGGCTTTAGTGCCATTAGAGGGCAGCTGCATATTTCGCCTGCATACATAGTGCAATGCAATGCAATTTTATCTATATAGCGCATTTTCACAACATTACATTGTCTCAATGCGCTTTACATTCCTGCCACGCAAAGACCCCCCAGTGAGTAAGCCAAAGGCGAC
>JAODKN010000104.1:26652053-26684319 GCA_026774425.1 Petrocephalus zakoni | reverse complement strand
GATTGGTTGATTAGATAATTGCATTAATGAGAAATTGAACAGGTGTTCCTAATAATCCTTTAGGTGAGTGTATATATACACACACACACGTACATTATACTTTTATTGCTCTATTTATTAAAACATTTCTTTCTATCAATTAAAGTTATATTTCCTATTGAGAGTGATGCCATCCTAGTGAAAGAGAGCTGCCTGGGTTTGGGAATCGGATTGACGACCCTGTCCGGGGGGGGGGGGGGGTGGGTGCATGGTTGGGTTGATGTAAAGTGCAGCAGAGACAGAAAGATCTTAGTTGAGTTGTCATGTCCACAGTGTCTGTTTCATCCATTCTTCTTATATACAATTCAGTTGCTGGGCAACATATACTCCATACAACCATCCATCCATTTTCCATACCTGCTTGCCCTATCCCAGAAACAACGGGCACTAGGCAAGGAGAAACCCAAGACGCGGTGCCAACCCATGGCAGGGCACACTTACACACATTTCGGTAACTCAGCTTGACCTTAGCATGTTTTTCCACTGTGGGGGGGAAACAGGAGTGCTCGGAGGAAACCCCACCTTATCAATAAGCAAGCTCCACAAGCGTAGAATCAGAATGGAGATTTAAACCCTGGTCTCAGAAGTTACTACCACATTCATTACCCGATTGACCCTAGGTGATATAACTACTTCAATTGACTCACAATATCTAAATCAATCATTAAGTTTTGATTAATTGATTTAATTTATGAATATAATTTTTTTTGTATTGTTCCTTGGGACTGTTGTGCTATTATATTGTGAGCACTAACACAATAATTAAATTCCAAAATGCTATTCTGGGAACAAAGTAATGATGTTGGTAATCTCTTATGCATGGCAAACTCACACTGCAGTAACAACCTACATCATTTGTACAGTATATAAACAATGCCTGGCAGAGTGCTATCTGGAACTGTGAGACTTGCAGAACGGTGGTTTGGTTTTCGAATAACTATTTTTGTGATACACAGGACAAAGACAGTCACTCCCCAGTGGATACAGAGATAAAATCATAGTTAAAAACAGAATTCGTAAGGATTTAGGAAGTGCATATATACAATAGACAAACTAAATTAACCATTAAACACATGGAACTGGAAAAGGCAGATGGCAAAATAAATAACTGAATAACTGTCCCTTTAAAAATAATGCATACAGTGTCTTACGACAGAAACGAAACAAAATGCATGGCTTGTTTGGTCAACAGAAAGCATTGAGTGAGTAGCCATAATCATCTCAGATGGTACAAATGCAGGTCCTGATGTAGCTAACATCCCCAAAGCACGGCATTACCAAGACAGCTTACCTTGGCTGTGCTGGTAAGTGATTCTTACTGTAGAAGGTAGGGTTTGATTTTTATCAGACAGAGTGGGGTCTCTGTCTGGGAATATGCACAACCTTTAACTGTCTAGTCCGTTTCCCGAGAATTTGTAAGGATCAGTCCAGAGCTTTCCTGTTCTTTTTAGTGATCCCTGGTTTCTTCCTTGATACCTTATCATCCATTCTGTTCCCACCATTTCTGTCTGACAGCATAAAATCATAAATGCTGACCAGACTCATACATATGAAATGCACTGTAGGGTTCTTTGGGACTGCCCGTGCTACTTTACTACTTACATTTGGAGAAACTTTGGCAGGACCTTTGTACATGAAGCAACTCTACGTCTGCGTTCAGACAATACATCCCATGCACTATAAATGGGTAAAATGCTGTTTAAGCAGAAAAGAGATTCAGGGAATATATCAAAAAACGCTATTTTTGCTATTCGGAAATAAAAGCATTTAAAAAGGAAAGCAGTATTATTAACAGTTAACAGTTAACAGTTAACAGTATTATTAACAGTTCGCCAACAATTCACCTTCCTCCTGTCCACCACATTTAAATGTTTATGTTTCACAGTTTAACAATTCATTGGATGTGATTGGTCACAGCATGTCTACGATCAGTAGTATATAACCAACCCAGTGAGACCCTGGTTAAAAATAATCTATATTCTGACATATATATACCCAGTGGTTTTGCTACACACCGTGTTTCCTCCACACACAAGGACTGGAAAATGGCGCCACGTACCTGGGAAAGAGTACCGACACTGAGAAATGAAGAACAAGATGAAGGTGCGAAAACTTAAAACGATGAAAGAGTGACTCAGTGGCAATCTATGAAAAGCTTTTAAAGAGATGTTCAAATGACTTCAGAGTGGTGACGTTGGTATGGCCAAGGAATCTGTGTTATTGTTGATAATGCTTTGCTTATATAGCATAAATGAAACGGAGAGATATGGCCAATGAAGAACAGAAAACTACGACTACTACTGTACATTCTAGAGCAGAACACTGAGCATATTAGCAGTGATTTGCAGGAGAAACAGTCATGAAGAAAAATACACAGAATCTTGAGTTATGGGCTCACAACTCTACGGTCAAGCCAACAGGTCTGGCGACCACTACAGTTCCACGCGGAAAAATTGTCCTACAATGTGTAGTCAAGTACAAAACTTCCCAGCAGACACCACCTGTGTCGTGCTGTGCTGGAGCGGTTCTGCGTTTGAAAGAAGAGTCTTGGACTTGCTCTATCATGGTAAGCTTCACAGTAGGTCAGTGTGATACGAAAAAGTCTGCATGCCAATGGCGGGAATTTGGTGAAGCACAATGCGAAATGAAAGTAATTCTCTTGCCTCTGGGGGAATTACTCACCATCAAATTCAGCTGGTCCCACCCCCACAATGATGATAGACATAGGCAGGCTTGCAGCCTGCAGAGAGAAAGTGATACACAAGCAAAACAGCAAAGGGTGCGCTGAGGGCTACTTTGGAACTGGATCAGAAATATCTCTGAGTGCACAGCATCATTTTTCACTTTTGGATTTCATGTCACCCCCGTTCAGGTGCCGGTAGGGCTGGGCGATATATCGAGTTTTTCCGACATAACGATAAATTTTCATGCGAGATACAGGATGAGGCAATATAGTTTATATCAATATCGTTTATGTTCCTTTAAAATTATACTCCTGGAGCCGGCAATTCGCCTATGTCTCCTCTCCCTGTCTGTCTCTCGCACAACTGCGCCCTGCCCCTGTCCAAACGCAACTCGCCCCACCCCCCCTCACTCACAAGTCCTGCATGCAGCAACAACATGGAGAGAGACAGACAGGAGGCCAGCTAGCGAAGTGGAGCTACTTGGTAAAATAATATATGCAGGTGTTCTAACATTTCATCCTAGCCTCTTGAAACCGCTGGGTACTGCGCATGTGCACAACAAAACCACACCCCTTTTCTTATGATATTTTGGAGCAATTTATTTATGTACATGTACAGCTGTCTGTAAATAAAGGTGCCTGGGTGACATTTGGCTCTGACTTGGAACTGTCTATTTGTTATTACTTTATGGGAAAAATATAAAGATATATATATATCATGCAGTTCATCTAAAAAATGGAGATGATTTTTGGTACATATCGCCCTGCCCTAGGTGACGGTGGTGATACGCACATTGACCACGGCTTCCTTGGTCTGCACCATGTCGGAGATGACCCCGTCTGTGATCATGAGCAAGACGAAATACTGAGAGCCGTCCGTTACTTCAGCCGCCGACCTGCAATGGAGCAGCGAGATTGACACACAAAATGGGCAACGTGTGCTTAGCATGTGTGTGGTCCACGGGAACTACTGCTTGTAAATTACGCCTCGTATCTTATTCTCAGGTTCTGGTGCATGGTGTCCTTCCCAAAAGCTAAGTCGAAGTATTAGATAATGATAGTGATGTGTGTGATACACGTGCATACAAATAAAAACACACTGTAGATACTCCTAAAACAGGGTTTCTGTGGGTCCTTAAAAAGTCTTAAATACAATTTTGACCTTCACGTCCTTTTGGATGTGAAATAGATCTTGAATTGGATTGATAAACATCTTAAAAAGGTCTCAAAAAGTCTTAATTTTACTTGTTGAAACCTGCAGAAACCCTGTAAAAATAGATAGGATTGCTGGGTAACCCTTTACTTGAAGCTGTCATTTATAATGCATCACTGATACTTTCATAATTCATTATAATGGTTGGTATAAGGATTAAGGATGCTTTGTACTGCATTATGAAGGTATCTATAGTGTATTATAGATCACAGCATCATAAAGTATTCATAATGCATAATACACATGGCTATAATGTATTATGCCTTTTTATAAATATTTTTAGCTATGTTTATGATGCTTTATGATGCATTATAATGTGTTATGACTGAATTCATAGATTCTTATAGATCATACATTCATAGAAAGTCTTACCAATTGTATTATGGGTATAACTAGGCTTGAGTTAGTAGTAGTTTATTTCCCCCAAAAAGTTTGCTTTGTTATCCATATGGATCCAATATTTTATAACAACAAACAATTTATACCTCTCTCTTCAAATGTAATAATTTCTACCATTTGTTCTGTTTTAAAAGAATACCTTAACATTTACAAGTTAGTTATCGAAGCTAACAACAGGGAGGACTTCATTAAATGCTCTCCTTGGTTTCTCTGTAGGCCAGCAGACTTGTGATTGCAGTCATGCAATGTGCCCTGAGTTCCGAAGCCTGTCCTTGGACAGCTGCGCGCTCTGCATCACTCTGCATAAAGACCTGTCAGTAATGCACCCTGCTGTCAGCCACAGCCAGTCCCCTGATTGATTGAGACCCTGCTGTCAAGGCGGCTGTTTTCCTGGAACTGATACTTATCGGACCTCGATAAGGCGTTCGCTGTCCTCCATTACTGGAGCCATCTTTCTTTCACATTGTAATTTGAGTCCCAGAACACATATCAGTCGGCATCTTCATGGGGTTCCGCTGTCTTTGGTAGCAACTTAAGTGTACCTGGCTAATTTGAATGAACTGAAGTAACCCCTTCAGGCTTCTCCTACTGAACTATTTTTACAGCCCCATTTTTTTGTCTGCCCCATTTCATAACATTTATCCATAACCAAACGGTTGATTCATTTCAAAATAAGAAAACACTCTGCCCCATCCAAACACAGATGGCTTGCTAGTCAGCCTTTAAAAACCTTGGGCCGATGGACATTTACCTGGCAGATGTGTGTTTGATGTGATTCCAGGCACTATGGCCATTAATTTGAGCTGTGTATTTTGGTCTTGGCTCATGGTCTGTGCAACCTGTAGGGGTGTAAATTATAAATTTTTTGTCTCGAGCTTGAAAACAATGAGCAGAGACGACAGCCTGGCTGTGCAGAGGCCTGCCTGCGCAGAGGGCTGGCTGCGCAGAGGGCTGCCTGTGCAGAGGGCTGGTCTGTCTGGGTCCTTAGTTACAGTATATGCTTTAAGCCCCTGCTGTAGTGTCTCTTCCTTTTGTTTGTGCAGCTTTTTTTAGGCCCCCTACCCACTCCCCTGTGTTTTTTTTGTATAGTTCTCTAAACAGAGATATAGTGCAATGCTCTTTGTGAAGGCTGCAGGTCAGAGTCTGAAAATGCATTTGGTAGCATAGCCAATGGTGCTATAGCATAACGCACAGGGCAGATTACAGTGAGATTTCTGCCATCCCCTAATCAACCACCAGTCTACATTGTGCCATCCTACAGGGTCTTTGCATCAAATCAAAGTCCACCGTTTCTCAAAGGATCTCGTAACAGTAATATGACCTTGGATTATTATTCTAAAACAAAGAAGGATATCATTAGTTTTTAGTTCTAGTTTTTATCAGTTTAAAAACTGACTGTTGTTATTTAGGTATGGATAGTGCATTATAGATGAGAACGTCAAGTGTTACCCAACAATCATATCCATCTATCTTTTAAATACAGTAATCAAACTGAACTGATCATGCATAATATGGGTCAGATATCTCAACTCAGATCGTTTGGTGGTGCTCTATACTGTTTACATATACAGTTCATTTAGGGTTAACTTTTGGGGAAATTTTCCAGCAAGCTATAATTACGTCAGACATCATGGTCTATGGCACATGATCCTTCACCATCTTGGCAAAATGACTTCACCGCATTTTGGTCTCTGTACTAGAGGTTCCAAAACCCCAGTGCGCAGGCTGGTACCGGTCCATGCCCGGACTGTGGAACACTAGGGGTTTTGTGGAGGGGTATGTTAATTTCCAAAAAAAAAAATACATTTTTTCAACTTATGTCACGTTGTGTTTGCATCTGAAAAAATGTGGACTCTTATGAAATTGCCGGAGAATCCAGTGGTACCATGCCCTGGCTGGTGCAGTGGGACCCAGTCCATGGACATCACAAAGTTGCAAACCCGTACTCTATACCCCTGGACTGCACTTTGTATGTGAATGCTTCTTTCTTACTGGGGGAACTGCAGCCGGCTTCTGAACTGTAATGCGTGTGATGTACCATACAGGTACATGCTAAGGAATTAGGCTCAGTGCTAAGGTGTAATTGGATATTTAATTATAACTGGTGTTTTGCGACTAGGTACTATGCACACAGCGGGGGGTCTGTGTTGCCTTGCTTTCAGCTGCAAAGCACCACTGAGAACAGAGAATGGAGCCAGACAGTGGGGGAAATGAGCCAGGTGAATCATTCAGTCTGAGCAGTGATTTACTGGTGCTGTATAGTGCTTATTTCCCTAGCTGCCATTAACGGCACGCATAGACCAGCCTGGCAGTCTTCCAGCCAGAATAGCTGTAGAATATCACAGAGGTGACGTGCCCTAATAAAGCCTAGGTAACTTAATGGTGCCAGCATCACCAGCTCCTTAGGCATATAAATATGCCAGCAACAAAAAAGAACAAGAGCGGTTAAATCCGTGCATTGACTTTTGTGCAAGCTTAAGAAACAGAGCCAGCTGTCAGGCGAGCACTGTAACAGATGTCTGTTCATCATAAGCTAAATAGGTAACATATGTAGACGTCTATAGCAAGGCTACCGCATTGAATGTTTGAGTGTGATTTTCTACTGAATGTATGGAGGCTATTCGGGTCAATTATTTTTATTACAGCAAACCCAGAAGAAGGGTATTAAAAAGGTGCAGAGAGAAATAAATTTGACAGGGAAGGAGGTGAAGCTCTGAGCCAAGGATCTTCCCTGAATAACGAAAATAATGGACTATTATTGCTTTTTGCATGTTTGCTTGCTGGGAACTGGGTTTATTATCATGCTTCTACTTACTGTAGATGTGTGTTTAGAATTAGCATGTGCAATTTTGAAATTCTGAAATGCCATCTCCCTTAAGATGTCAGGGTGAAGAAGCAGAATGTTATTAGAGATGGCATCTACTGTACCTGACTGCGGCGTCCCTCTTCCTGTCTGAATGCGGACCACACACATGCCAAAGAAATCGTAAGCATGCGGTTTAGCTCGCCCGTTCTCTAGCTGCTTGCCGTATTTTTGGAACACGTTTGATAAGTAGATAAATTGATCATACAGTACTAGTGATGGCCAGATGGAGCTTTATGGTGCCATGAAGCTTTCCAGACAATCATGAAGAAAAACGGTACATTTCTAGAGGCTTTGAATTAGGGTGACCAGATAATCCATGTCATCCCGGACACTTTGAGCTAGGACAGGATTTGTAAACTATTTCACTTAAAAGGACCTGGATTCCGCTTAAGTGCCGCATTCTTGCTGTGTGCTGATTGGTCAGCCTCCTATAATCATGCATGTATCACTAATGTTAATGTGAAACAGCTGGGTAAGTCTTTCAATCAGGGAAACAAAACAGTCAATGCGCAAGAAGAAATTAACTATTTAGCCGAGCACAGGAGCCTTTCAGGTTTAAAGTAGTTTGTAGAACCTGAAGTAGCTCAAAGTGTGTTCCGAGCGCAAATGGAACGCACTAAAAGCCACAGGGGAAGGAAGAAAAAAAATAGAAAAGCACGCACACACACAGCAGGCGCACTGCCCAGAGCTTACCGTGCCACTTGGCTGATGACAGGAGCAAAGTTGGTTGGGCCATAAAGCTGCACGGAGCGAAGGCTCTGGAAGTAGGCTTCCAGCACCCCCTCGATCCCCACACAGTTTGGATTTTCCGGGTCTGAGTTCTATAGCAGTCAACACAGAAGGCTGCATTCAAATGCTTGTTTAATTCAGTCTGTGATAATTCCACACGTCAGGGGTGAATGTCATCGCTTCATTGATTGTAGCTGCTGATTAGACTCCGGGAATAAGTACCAATTAAGTTGTTAGGGAAAATCACTGCACTACACTTTGTTAGCAGCCATCTTTGGACAGTTTGCCATTTAATATTTATGCATAATATGACAGCAAACAAAGGAAAGTGTCTTGGTTCTGATTCGGAGCAAACTGTATGAAAGGCCTTCATAAACAAGGCCTCAACCCAGGCCACCCATCCATCCATCCATCCATCCATACAGGCTTTCTGTCCCTTAGTCCCTGAGACTGACAGTCCAAACATTGCTGGAAACAGGGAACCAGGAGGACTTGGGTTGCTGCCTGGACGGACAGCTCCAGGATGAGGTGAAGAGGAAGGCAAACTGATGCAGTGGTCTGAGAATTCCGGAAATCTAAGGGGCAAGACCACAAAACCCCAGACACACAAAAACCCCGAAAACAGGACACTGGCTATGGAAGGCTGCCAACCTGGGATCACGAATCCCCCAGCACAGGAGCATAGCTAACCAGAAGCTCCAAGGCAAAATGCCAGTCAACAAGGACCATAAGCCCCAGGCCACACAAATCACAAGCCAGCACAGAAGAAACAGGAGTATGCACATTGAAAACCCAGATGACAGGACGCCACCAAG
Source organism: Petrocephalus zakoni (assembly GCA_026774425.1). NCBI lineage: Eukaryota > Metazoa > Chordata > Actinopteri > Osteoglossiformes > Mormyridae > Petrocephalus > Petrocephalus zakoni. The sequence goes on along the minus strand of JAODKN010000104.1, from coordinate 26,675,575 downwards.
CCCCATCAATCAAACCTGTGAACCTGACATACGTGAGCCGTATGCTTCAAGAGCAGTAACGTTGACCGAGCAGTGACTGCTCTGCTTAATTAATACTGGGTTCTAAATGAAGCTAGCCCAGAGCAGGCTCAATTCCCTGATTAGCAAGCCGGGGACAGGTGTGATAGACACTGAAAATTGAATGGGAAGACAGAAAGGCCATGGTTCCTTTAAAGTTGAATAACGGTGCATCATGCAGACTCAGCAGTACCCAGAATGAGATCCTGCAGTACTCGGAGACTGAGGTGGCAGTATTGCCACTTAAAAGTTGCATAAATGGTGTCACAGGTGAAAACAGTATGTGTTCACAATGTGTGATGTCTGTACTACTGAGTCACCACAACTCACACGAGTCTCCTGGCCGCGTGCTTTGAAAAGCTGCAGGACTGTAATAAATGTTGCTGTGATACAGTTGCTTTCGGACAATAGTGCAGATCAAATGACGAGCGAAGAGAGTGACATTTGCCATAAAAATTCCTGTTCGGATAATTGCTCGTCCCAAAGCAGCAGCTAAGCCTCATTCGTGAGAATGTCGAAAACAGAGGAAAGCCTTTTTTTCTTTTTTTGAAAAAGACAGGAGAAGGTGCTCGGCCTTGACACCGTTTCTTTCTCCTGCAAGCAAATTATAATCCCCTAGCAACGGGTGAGCGATGCCATCATGTTGTTCAGCAACAGCTAGACTTCAGGGGCTGTGAAGGAAGAAACGCATGGGAGTCAAAAATATCCAGTGCAGTTTGCAAAACGGGAGCCTGGGCCTGGTTTAAATGTGCCACTCAATAAAACCCACCATCTCCTCTGGCACTGCCTAGAGTGTCAGATCAAGCCTGTCATGCATACTGTGTGTGCTGGCCGGCTGAAAGGCCACTGCCAACGCGCTTCTCCGTACCCAGGCTGCACCCACAGCAGCACAGAGGGTGCTTGCAGAGAGGTGCTTTGCTCTTACTAGACCTACAGGGTAAAAATATCACCTTCCATGGCATGATAAACAAAAAGCTAAATTGCATTAGGCATTAGCAGGATTACAATTACAATTAAGTATTGTCTCTGACAAACTTTTGTTATATCGTAGATGCAGACGCCCCAATAGAACGGCATGGCTCTCTGTGAGAGGACACTCGAGTATGTCGAGGACGCTTACAGAAAGACCTACGTGTATTTGTATCCGCAGCCTGGCATGTGCCATCTCCCTTGCATGAATAAACCCGTGAGAGACTGTGTGCGTAAATATCCTCTTAAAAGAAGACTATGAATGGAATGCGGTGCCAAATTATATCTCAGCTGTGCCACTTAAAATACCGCTTTGTTAGCAAATATTACAGCATCTGCTTCATCCATTCCGCGAGATGCCCAGAATTTCATCTTTAATTGTACAGAGGTTTTGTTACTGAATGCCCACCGGACGTCTGTTTGATCAATTCAGGTACCGTGCACAAGGATAGTAAAATTGAGTGCCTCTTGGGACTTGAACAGGCAACTGTCTGGTAATTAGGCCATCCCTACGTTATTCGAGAATGTAACAGATAGTGATATCCAGTGAAGGGAGTCATAACATGGACTATTCTTATGGGCACAGCAGGGGGCCCTGGCAGTTGACCCTGCGTCTTTCGAGACATAGATTCAGCTCAGCTACAGCTTCTGCGGAGCTTTCAGGCCGCGCCTTTTCCTCGGTACTGTGGCCATGCCAGCTGCTTCTCTTCCTCTTCTTCGCCTTTTAGTTAACCCAGTTCTTTCAGCATTAGTGACCGATGCCGCTTTCTCTCTTCCGGCCTCCTTCACACACCCAGGCCGCCATCTTACTCTGCCAGTGGCCCATAATGATCTGCAGGCTTGAGTGTGCTCACTCTACATACAGTATGTCCATCAGAAAAGTGTATCAGGTCACAGAGTCGTTACTGCAATGTGAGAGTCCCCAGTTACTTTCTACAAGACATCCTTTAGAGCAGCGTCTCCCAACCCAGTCCTCTGGGGCCACTGGACAGTCCACATTTTTTCTCTCTCCCAGCTCTCCCAGCTGGGAGGGAGCAAAAATGTGGCTGTGATCTCCAAGGACCGGGTTGGGGAACCCTGCTTTAGAGATCACTGCAGGAAAATACATCTAGGCTGTACGGTTACCTTCACAAAAACTTTTCGGTAGCAAAAAACTGACAACTGACTCACACTCTTCCTCCACTAAGACACGGGCCAAAGCTGAGGCCAGGTACTGTAGCAAACTGAAAGGCCTGTGCAAAGCCAATGTTATGAGGGGCAAGCAAAACTGTCTGCAATGAAGAGAGGACTGACCAGAGGAAAGGCATGGGAGATCTTTCCATCGGGAGGCAGCTTGGCCCCAAAGCCATAAGCTGGGAAGAGCTTGTCACTGTCATAGTCCTGGATGATTTCCCCCACAGCCTTGAGTGCCATGGCATAGGCGTTCATCTGGTACGGGTTCATGTAGTGCAGGGACGTTGGCTGGGAGGGGTTCCCTGGTGGAGATAAAATGCAGTATGGTGTGGCCTACGCAAACAGACGAACCATGTCCTACCTGGACAAAAATGGGGGTGAAAAATATGTGTAATGTATTTAACAGTTTGTAATGACAATTATTATTATTATTATTATTATTATAATTATTGTTTTTCTTGCCGATCTTATTGCTGCTGCGCATGTCTCTGTGTGTGTGGGTCATGTACGCATTATAACATAAAACGTAATTATATACAAATTTTATAAAAATCTGTGATTGCAATCAAATAACTAAAAATGCCAAGAGTCTTGTATTTTGTTTGGTTACTTATGATTAAGGTTAAGGCTGGGGTTAAGGGTGTCGTGCCTGGGATTAGGGTTTCTCCCATAGAAATGAATGGATGGTCCTCACCAAGATGAATACAAACATATGTGTGTGTGCTCACATGTGCGCGTGTGTTTCCTAGGAGATGCACCACACGTGTGCACTGTGGTGCCCTTACCATTGGATGCGGTGAAGTCAATGGCCACTGTGAAGTTGAGCTGAGTTCTGTTGGGAGAGACATTATTTATACCAGTACATCAATACACCTAAAGACTGGAAAATTCCCATGGACTGCACCTTGGAAGCTGAAGAAACCACAAAAAAAGCTAAGAAACTAAGGACTTCTTCTTGTACCTCAATTCCACATTTCTGCAGGGGCTAGAGTTACAATCGAGGTGCTTTTTTGCATTGATTCAGGATAGTGTTGCGAGTTCTTGTGCTAAAACCTGGGGAGGACTCCTGCAGCACAGAGGGGCTGCAGCAACAGCAGGTAGAAATCAAGATTATTAGCCTAGTGCTGGACATGGACCCAGTATGACAGACAGGAAGATGGCAACACTTGGGCAAGCTCACCATGCTCGCAGCTGAAAATCTGCCATGGAGCTGTTTGCACACTGCGCCACGCGCCCCTTAATTAACGACAACATAATTAACATTCCTCTCACCCGCCACGGATGAAATCCACAAACGTGTACTCCGACTCCACTTTGAAGGACAGCAGTGTAACCTAGCGAGAGTAAGGAATTCATGAGGATAATATTCTATGATCATATGAAAGGTGATTGTCGACATGTGACAGCAACAAACTGTGTCCTCTGCATTTAACCCATGTGGGCAGCTAGTCAGTGCCCAGTGCTTGGGGGTGATACCTTGCTCAGGGCACCTCAGTGGTACTTGCAGGTGAGGGACTTGACCCAGCAACCTTTCGATTACACAGTCCCATCCATAACCATTACGCCTCCACAGCCCCAAGCCAGGCCACGGCAAAGCAGAGAATAAGGACCTTTACTCACAGTTCCAGAATTTATGTACTTTTTCTTTTTTCCTTTCTTTTTTGGATTTAGAACCTACAAAAAACAGGGAGATATGAGAGACAATCAAGGTGGATGCAAAAAAAAAAATCCCAGCAGAGCTCAATATAATGGCGGAGGACTTCTGATGCTGACCTCGTAGACGTTGAACTGGCTCTGTCCACGAGACAGCTCCCTGTAGCTGGTGGTAAACTCGCCGATAAAGTCATGGCTGCGGGACACGGGAGAGTCACACGTGCATCTTACAGTTACCGTCACACATTCCTGACACATCGCTATCTTTCCGGAGAGGAGCCACAAACATCAGCCTCACACTTCATCTTTCAAATCCCCCTGCTTTGTATAAAACTGAAAACATTCGAGGAAAAAAAATAAGATATGCAGGTTCAGCCGTTATTTATGTATCTCCTCCAAGCATTTCAGGAATTTCTATAGGCTTCGGAATACATTTCTTTTTGCCTTTTGGCCCATTTGCTATTTCTGGCTCTTAATCATTAGGGCAGCTTTCCCTTATGAAGCCACAAAGATAATGGCAAGAGTGTTTATGTGAATATACTGTAACCTTTACCTAGCGTCACGCTGTCCTGTATTTATATAAGTGGAACAAAATGAGCAAATGGAATGCGCATATTCCTAATTTTAGACAGTTCATCCTTGGCTTTGCTTTCAATTTTTAGTTGCACATGTAAATAAAAAAATATTTTTATTTATATTTATTTAATTCCTTGATATCCTTTCAGGATACTGTTTGTGTGCTGTGTTCTTTGTAAATTTGTCGCACCATGTTTACTTGTCTGCACAGTGTGTGCTGCCTTGCTCTTACTTGTCTTTGTTGTACACATATTTTGCTTGTCTGCACTTTTATGTGCCATGCTGTTGTAAGCTCAAGAATATCCCCCAGGGATCAATACGTTTTTTTTTTTTGGCATTTTCTAAAAGAAAAGCCGTTACTTTTTTGTCTCTGGCTCCTGCTGTTTTGTTTAAATAACTGTCCTGATTTCATTTTCCCCTTTAACTGGATCACTGTGGAGTAAAACACTCCTGTAAAGTTGGCCTAAACAGCAATTGTGTTTCTTTATCTTGTACCCTGCTTTTAAATGCCCCCCCCCCCATCAACGGCAACCACCTTGGTCCTTCTCCGACCCAATGGAAGCTATCCCTCAGAGAGCAGGAGCAAAAATGGCTGTGAATTAATATCGCTTCACTGTTAAGTAACAGCAGATCCACAAAGACAAATATCAGGCCTGGTTGCTATGAAACCTACTCAAAGGAGGTGGGAGAAAACACAGAGAGGGCTTATGATAAGGAGGAGTGTACCTTCCGTCTCTGTCCCAGTCGTATACGTCCACCTTGACAGTTCTGTAATGAGAAACGCAGAGAATTATTTTTATTTTTTGGGAACATCCTGTCCACCTTAAACCCTGAACTGAGAGAAGATATATTATGGCATCCAGCATCGCTCGCCTGTGCAAAACTCCAGCACCCAGAAGCAGAGGGGGGCGGGGAGAGGCTGACAGGTTGCAGAGCAACGCTGGCACTGTCTTACCGTAACAGCTAGCATTCACGTGACAGCTTCTCTTAGACTTAGGTGCCAGGCGGAACGGGCCGAAATGATGGGCCCTTAACAACTAGTACCTTCCTGTTTGGCATCCGATCGCTCCAATCGACATCAGCAAAAGAGCAAATGAAAGCAGGCGAATCATCGCCCCAGTCAGGCATCATTTTATGCCGCCCGTTCCATGCGAACAATGTGCCGGCTGTAAAATGTAAATATCAGGAATCTGAAAGCGGGCGTAGGGGTTTCAGTCAGCTAGGGAAGCAGGTCTGACATTAAACCGGTGCTGCGCTTTATGGCAGGTGCAGTGCAAATCCCAGACACAGAGCCAGACTAGGCATTTTCTGTTGCTTACACCCTGCCGCTGCTCATTACGGTGAACCGTGCATTGCTGCCGCCGCTCGGCTGCACTCCCGTTCAGCCTGACCCAGTTCTGAGACTTTGGACACAATGCCAGCTCCTCATGTTTTGTCATTGTAATACTTCACAATTATTGCGTTGTGTTTTTTTCTTGGGCGCACACCAGAACGGACTGGAACATTTTCAGAGGAGCACCAAAGGCCCTTAGAAGATTTCTGAAATAATGGTGCCTGCTGATGGAACAAGAGAGGGATTGTGCCCTTTGTAGGGGACGGCAGCTAATCTGGTGTCCAAATCCTCTGTGATAATCCCAGCCAGCACCAGTATGACCCCCAAAGACATTGTGGCTGCCTGCTGGTGTGATTCTGATAACCACAGAATTCAGATCCTCGGTCACCCACAGACGGCTACGGGTCGGTGGGTCCTTGGTCCTGTTTTTTGGTAATGCGCTTGTTTGTGCGATGCTCCTGGTGCTGTTCCTGCACTGCATAGTGCTGGCAGGAGCCTAGCTAGGCTTAATAACTGAACAGAAAACAACCGTGTGCTTATGCCAAGGTCTGAGATTCAATGATGTATAATTTTTTCATGTGAATGTTTGTTTCAGGTTATTCTTTGTCATTATTAATGTCAAGATTCACTAGGGGCTGATTTGGATATGACTTGTTTACACAAATGAAACCTAATGACTTAATAATGAACGTAAAATATAATCCAAATGCCTCACATTGTTCCTTAGACGTCTGTCTAGCTTTCTGACCTTTCATTTTGTCATTTCTTTTATCACACATACTAGGCTTTGATTAGGGCTTGGCCAATAGGACATGAGGTTAAATTGTCAGTTCCAAGGAATCAAAGAAAGAGAAGATGGCCAAAGACTGACCTATTAACTAAATCAGTCAGAAGCGAGTGAGCTGGGCACCACAGATATGTTTTAATGTGAAAATGCTTCTCCAGCGCTTATCTATGGGAGACGCTCAGGCAGCTGGGGTCTGATTGTCATTCTGCAACAATAATCGACTGCAAAAAACAAATACTCACATGCATGGCAACAGCGCAAGAAACCATCTTGAATTCCTATTTTGAGGCGCCGGAATTCCGATACATTTCGTTAGAGTTAATGGGAAAACGTGATTTATTAACGCTAACCGCACGACTGTGTTTGACTCTTAGTCCTTATTAATGGCGCTCTTATTGTGCACCGTGACTTTGTATTCTGGGAACTATTATACTCGTTATGCTGTACATATTCTGTAGCCATTCCGCTGCTACTACTGCCTTCAGCTCTATATTTATGCAAGTTGCACAAGGCCCTCCGAGTCCCCGGGACCAGCGCTGTACAAATAAAATGCATCATTAGTAGATCTCAGCAGATCGACCGGCGAAGCCCAGCTGTCACTCACCTGTCATAGTCACCGTTGCAGAGCGCCCGGACAGGGATGGTGAAGGGCTGCCATACTGGATTCAGTGTGTTCTTTATCACCTCTGTCTTGTGGCAGATGGTGAACCTGAGAATGGAAAACATGTAAGCTGGAATCTAGCTGCTAACGGGAAAAGTACTGAAGACTTTTTAAGCCTAATGATGATTATCATTGGGCAGGATACCCAACCACACACAAATGGGCATCACTGTATAACCATGGATACAACTGGATATAAGGTACAGAGAGTTGGGGGTTGGTGGGGGGGGGGATGGGGCGCTCACGTTCCGTCCTCATTGCTACGGTAGAAAACCAGGAACGGGTCTGACTTTCCAAAGAAGTCCTTCTTATCCAGCTTGTTGGCACACAGCTGCATGGTGGCTATGTCCTGAAACAGAGCATCGGTGGCAGAGAGAGAGAGAGAGAGAGACAGAGAGAGACAGAGAGAGAGAGAGAGAAGCCTGTGAGGTACGAGTGGGCCCAAGTCGATTCTCCCTGCTCCTTCTGGAGAGGAAGAGGTGGGTGAGTAGGAGGTGAACAATGTGGCACCAGAGAACTTTGAAGGATGTTAAAACCGAAACGCTGCCCATAATTCCCTCTGGTTTCTCAGAACGATTTCAAGTAGGATGTAGCAGCTATAATTGTGTTATGTTACGTGTCTGTTTAGCTTGCCTAGTGTGTTGAGGGTATTCCCTCATTACAAATGTACTACATCACACCCCTCCGACTTGAGTAAGCACATCCGTTATTCTGATTAGGCAAACTAATGAAAACTGTTTTAATGGTATCATCTCATGAGACACGTCATACAGCCAAGGATGGTATTGGGCTGTGTGATTTGGTCAGTTACGCTCCAAAGTTGTGTTTGTGTGTTACCCTGTGGGGGAAACCCTCAACATGCAGATATTAATTAGGTCATAGTTAGTGTAGTACAGAGCACTACAGTAGCAGTACAGTATCTGTGTGTGTGCTTGTCCTACTGGGTTCCATCAAAGGCTTTTCATGAACTATGCTTGCTAGAACTTCCTGTCAAACATCACCATGGGATATGGACCTGCAGTCATCAGAGCTCCTCATCAGAGCACCTCTTCCTCTAACACAAACCGCTGAAGATCAGGCTCCCATCTAACTCTCCCATCCTGCTCCCACTGTGCCATTAAGATATCTCCTTTCTTTAAATAACAGGATAGTCAGCATTCAGAATAAAGGTCAGAACAGATAAAATCAACATGATATAGAGAAGATTTTTATAGTTCCTAGTCAGGCTATGGCTCAGCAAATGGCCAAAATTGCCCAGGATGTATGAATGTGTGCCATGCCATCCAGGGTTTCCTGCCACAGGCTGCAGGGACATAGTGACTCAGTAGATCAGGGGTGTCAAACCCTGTGTAGGTTTAGTTCTTTCCCTGTTCCACCACAAATGATGGAGCTGAAGAGCTGTGTGGTAATTAGCAGAAGGAGCTGCGAGGCGTTGAATCGGATATGTTAAACGAGGGTAACCCCAAAAATGTGCAGGGCTCTGGCCCGCCAGGACTGGTGTTTGACACCTCTGCTGTGGACTATAAGCAGCTAGAGGTGGGTGGATGGATGGAAAGACTTGGTCAACTATTGTGCCAGCCCTGTACAACATAATTCAGAACAACTTTGGCCTTTACTATCAGTAAAATTATTATTCCGCAGATTTTTGATATCGGGAAGGAATGACCCAAAATGTAGGCGGCCAAGGTGAAACCCCTCAAGGGGGTGTTTATTAATGTGATAAGGGAAGCACGGGAACCAAAACAACGGACAGTATGAACAATGACCGGACAGGGATCACAAGACGGAGACATAAAGAGAACTAATCAAGAATCAAACACTTGGCAACGGTGATCAGTTAGCAAAGGGGGTGGAACACGAGGCAAGACTTAACATGGTTCAGGTGTGGCTGATTAGGAGTCACACCTGAGAGAAACGCCTGAGGGAAAGTGACAGTACCCCCTCCCACAAAGGCGCACACTCCGGGAGCGTCAACCAGATTGGGGAGGGGACCCAGGAAACTGGACGAAAGGATGGACACATTGGGCCAGAACACAGGGCAGACAGCAAGGCAAAGCGCGAAGGACACCGCAGACAGCGGATGGGCAGACACTTGGAATGGATGACCTGGGGGAAACAAAACAGAACGATGAGATAGAACGAAACAACACAGGACCTTGAATGCGACAATGAAACCGGACAGGAACTAAGCACACCTGTCCCTCGTTGTGCTTGTTAGCCCGCACACCTGTCCCTCGTTGTGCTTGTTAGCCCGCACACCTGTCCCTCGTTGTGCTTGTTAGCCCGCACACCTGCCTTGTGTTTAGTCGCTGATGTTCTGCCCTATTTTAGTCAGTCTGAGTCCAGTCTCGGTTATTGTCGATGCATGTAGACGCTCGCTGTCGTGTTGGCTCCTGTATTTCCCCCATTCTGTTCAATAAACGCCCCTTGGAAGGGCTGAACCCCGACAGCTGCAGTTATGGGTCGTTCCTCCCGTCGCCGGTGTGACACAAGTGTACTCGCTCCCACAATGCAACACAAAAATTCAAATTAAAGGGTAAAACACCTGTGAAAATGTATACGGAAAATTCCTTCATTCCTTTCGGTACTTTGAACTCTATTTTTACTGACTTTTCTTACAGTATAGCTTACAGGAAACGTTAAGGTTGGGCATTAAAACCATCATTGACAGAGGAGTTTCATGTGTTTATTTAAGTGTATATTGTTTGTTTAAATGTAGGGTGACCATATAAATGTAAACTACCATTTCAAAAAGGACCTGGATTTCGCTGCATTCTTGCTGTGTGCTGATTGGTCAGTCTCAGTGTTCAATAAATGTGGTTACGTTGAGAAATTTTGTGTATCTTATATTATTAGTGTGATATTTTACTATGCAAAAATAGGGGAAAACGTCCAATTATCGGCCAAAATAAACTGGCAGAATATATCGGCCATCAGCCGACCCTGACTTCTAAATATCGGCATCAGCTATAGAAAAACCCATATTAGTCGACCTCTACATCTAGGGACATAAATACACTGCCTGGGCAAAAAATTCTAATATTTTGGGGCTGCCTGTAGCTTAGATTATGGTACACATTCCATTCAGATTTGCATTTATTTCTTGTCGAGATCTTGTATTGCTGATAGGGGAGTCAAAGCCCTTCATAAAGTCTAATGCAGCATATCTCAAAGACTTTCAGTGGGGTTAAGGTCAGGATTGTGTGGTGGCCATTACACGTGGGAAGAAGAGAGAATATGATTCCTCACGCCACCTGAACCACTCTCACAATTCGCGGCCGAAGAATCTTAGCATTCTTGTCCTGGAATTAGGGAAGAAAAGATCCATTGATAATCTGGTCATTCATTAGATTCGGGTACTCAGCTGAATTAACTCTATTTCTGCATAATGTTGCTGAGCTGCAATAATGAGTCAATATTTGGCCCTTAAGTTGATTTAATTTTATATAGTGACTTTTGGCCAGGCAGTACAGATGCTGGTACATAGTAATCTAGGAATAGTGGTAATGCTTCTGAAGCACAGTCAGGCCAAATGGAGAAAGTGCAGGACGGTAATATGCCTTCTCAGGAGCAGACGTGCAGATGTAAAATCACATAGATGCTGGCAAAGAACTGCAGAAGAACAATCAGGAAAGTACAGGCCTCTCTCATCCAGCTGAGGCCAGTTTTCATGAATCCAGCATCAGAAAGAAACTGGCAATAGAATACAGGGTGGCGTGGCTAAGCAAACATCAGTGCTAACTAACATGAAGCACCTTTATGATCCTCTGGAGTTATGCGCCTCTTACCGAGCCATGCCTGGTGCCCGTTTGTCTTGCATCTCACTCCTGCCCTGCTGTTAATCCCTCCCAGCTGCCTTATGTTTCCTCCCTTGTTAATTTAGTATTAAGTGCTCCCTAGTCCTGTGTTGTTGACATAGTTCCCCACTTGTCCATGTCTTCCGCCGCTCTTCCTGTTTAGATTCCCCATTATCGAGTTTCTTTTTCCGTTTAGTACATGCAAGTATAATAAAATGTTTTTTATCTCCAATTTACGCTGCTGCTTCTTTCATCCCGCTGGTCCATGACAGAATTCCACAGCGAGAGCCTCATACCGACAATCAAGCATGAAGGAACTACTGTATGCTGTGTACAATGTCTGTATGGGAGATAACGGCCACAGCTCCTCCACAGTGCTGTGAGAAAGCGATCGATAATCACAGGTGTGGTGTTCAAGCACAAAGTCAGTTTTTCAGCACAACTGGCCAATTGTCTTTTTCATCGGGGGCTTTACTAAATGTTCTAAAATAACAGTATTGATATTTTGTGTTATTTGTCTACTCTGTATAAATGATACTTTTGGTGTTCGAGTCACCCCATCCAGGGTGTCCCCTGCCTCTTGCCCTGAGTTTCCTGGCATTTGCTCAAGGCTCGTCACGTCCCTTTATGGGATAACCGGTTTTGGAAGTCTGAAGTTATGGATAGTTTTCGATTCTGCAGAGATGAATAAAATCAAGCAGGGGGCAAATGCCTTTTCAGTGTACAGTAAAAAGAATACATCTGAGTGATGCATTCGACAAGTACAAATGACTGAGGGAATTCAACAGCAAGGGAGCCCCAGGGGAATTCACAGAGAGGAGCTGACTTTCATCTGCTTTCTTTTTTAAATTTCTCCTTCTCACCCTGCAAGCTGGCTTTTGTCTGCTGTCTGGCTCCGTTGCTGTCATGGCACTGAAGACGGTAAGACGGACAGCTCTGGGACCCACTGTGCAGCGGAAGGATTTGGCAGGAAACAGCCGAAGTGAATTTGCTGTAGCCATGCAGAAAGTCTTATTTTACTCTTATTTTCTGCATAACAACTGATGTTTAATTTGTGATTTTAATGGGGCTCGCACTTTTTTAATATATATATATATATAATGTATATTTTTAATATATATTATAATATATTGAACTATTATGATATAAAATGTATGCCCTTCCTTGTCCAGAAGGACTCCAACATTGTGGCCTGTGCTTCTCAAGATCCTGCTAATATGACCAGAATAAGTGGTTGCAATTTTGATAATTTATTATTATTATTATTTATTTATTATGTCCCAAGTTGCAATGAAGCATCTGAAAGGCAATGAAGAGGCTGAACTGCCCTGAATTATCCCCAAGTCCCAAATGTCCGTTTTATCCCAATGGTGCCTGGGCGGCTTGAGGTGTGATTTCGTGCCCCTGTGCTTCTCAGCAGGCACTGTGAGAGCCCTGTCCCTGCGGCGGTTCTGGACGACCTTGCGGAGTGGAAGCCTGCCAGTCCCGGCACTCACCCGGCAATTGCTCAGCTCCTCTGCCGTGAAAATAATAGTGCCGCACTTCTTCCCGGGAATCCCTCTGGGCAGCGAGCGGAGGCGTGGGGGAGAGGGGGACGGAGAGAGGGGGACGGAGAGAGGGAAGGAGGGAGGGGGAAAGAGCAGAAGTGACAGTTGGGGTTACAAAGGTCGCCCCGACAAGCTGGATACACAGTCGCTCTCTCTTTGAACCTGCCGTCTGCTCTTGGCCAATCGGCCCTCTCCTTATTACGCGAGGATAACGGTCGAGGCATGATGCTGACCTCCGCTCAGACATTCGGACAGGGTGCTCTTATTTTTAGACATAATAGATTCTTAACCTGTAATATTTTGCCAAATAGTATAAATGATATCTTACTGCTGTCCTCTATCTCTTCCCCTTTCAGTTCCCCGTTTTCTTTTTTATTCGCTCGACCATTAAACAGTCATATCACATTTTGAGATTGCGATTCACAGTCATCCAGAGAGATTAATGTATGCATTAAATTTGTACTTTATTAGAACAGCGCACAGGGCAGGCAGAGTTATCTGGTTATGAGATTGAGGGCTCTGATGGGGGCAGGTGTGGAACCCTCAGTGAGTGAGTTTTAAATGAGGTTTGAGATTCTGGTCTGCTTCAAGCCTCAGGGGAGACGATCACCATAAGCTGTGTGATCAAGCATGCTGAAGAGGCTGTAGTGCAGATAAAGTCTTATCAGCACGCTTGGTATCATTTCACAAACTCGGGATCTCTCCGGGCAGCTCTGCATTCCAGCACACATTTTACATTCATTTTCCACCACAATTTGATACCACAAATGCACCCCTGCAAGAACTATACTAGTCCTCAGAAATAATTAGAGGAGATGGAGTGAAATGCAGCAACTTCACCATCAAACATTAGGATGGATGCTTCAACCACCACTATGTTCTCCAGGAACCACCAACATGGCCCAATGTTGTTACCATGTCTGTTGGCTCTGACAATCACAGGCATGTAGACACCCCACACAGGAGCATTCTTTTCTCAAGGGCATCTTTCTGCTACCTGTATCTGCAGTTATAGCCCCCAGCTGCTGCACAGCAGTGTTGCAGGATTCACCAGGGTCAGGTAAGCAGTTTGGACAGGAGCAATCTAAAACACAATTAACCGCTGAGCAAACGTTTTGATCCCCTTTCCGTTAGATAAATGCAGGCTGCCACACAGAGTAAAAATGGCTCAGCTTACATGTTCTTACATACAGATAAGTGATGCCAATAAGTCGCGTAATAAGTAATAATAAGTCAAGTAGGATTTATTGTCATGCCATCCATGTACAGGTATAGGGTGGGAGGAAGCAGCGCTACCCCTGCATCACAGAGCACCACACACCTTCAGTCTCAGACATGGGTGCGGGGTAAGGCAGGGTATTATGCGTCTCCAGGAAGAAGCTGCCTAAAGCTTCCAGATCTGGCTTGGATGCTCCTGTACCTTTGGCTAGATGGGAGCAGGACAAAGTGACTGTAAGGAGGATGGGAGGGGTCCTCCGTAACGTTGGGGGCTTTGCACATGGAATGTTTCTGAATTTAGAGGGACAGAGGTCCCGGTGACTTCTATCCACAGCGTGCACTATAAAATCTCCAAAGCCTATTGCTCAGTGTCATACATATAGTGTTTACTGACGTTCCATTTAATAGTCACTGGCATACTGTAGCTGCTCTTATTTCTGGAAATAAACTTGGGAGAAGTTTGGCAGAAAATGACAATAGCAATTGCAGAGAGATTCAGATTCACTCAGTCAAATGCGCTCTACTGGGAGGCAGCCAGAACAGCCCAAGGATTCAGACACAGCCCGAGGTGTTAAAGGCTGAGTCAGTTTCACGCCTCGGCTCTAATGACTCCTGAAACTTCCATCTCACCGTGACTCCTCACTGCACGCTGCAAGAGGCCAGAGAACATGGAGTCCCACAGTCCACAACAATAACAGTCTGCTGGAGATCCCTCGTCCCTTGAAAATGCATCATCAATCTCCCCAGACTCTCTGCCATCTCCCCAGACTTAGTTTCTGCCACACTCTTGGTCATTTCATGCCATGCGATCAGGCTGTCTGGCTAAGTGGCAGGTTTCATGTTGGGATCATAAAGGCTGCCTAAGAAGAGGTTAGAGGACGTGACAGAACACTGGGCATATTTAACATCCACAGGTTGCACTGAGTCACCTTTGTATTTCTGGGATTTTTCAGATTCTTCAGGTTGTACAGGTTGCCAGTTGGCAGGGGGGTACGTAGAAATGCTGGCCCCCCTAATACAATGTCACCTTGCCCCCCTGCCCAATGTTACGTATTTATTTTAGGTATTCAAGGGATGCTGTCAGATGCTGGCTCCCATGAATCTGCCAGGGTATCTCTGCCCCTCCGATGCCACTGCGACTTCTACGCGTTATTTGTAAACCTAGGATGAACGTTAACCAAAGACATTTGAGTGCTTTAATAAAACTCAGACTGGAATCATGTCTGGGTGCTGCTGTTAAGCTGACTTTTAAAATTTTATTTTGCAGGTCAGTATGTGTGCATGAAAACATTTATCCCTCATCTTGGCATTTGTTCATTGTGTCTCCTGCGTACACTCTGGCCCGAAAAGAACGAAAAAAAAATAAAGAAAAATGATTCGTCTGTTGCATAAATTTATTCAGATGTGTTAGTGCAAGAAGTTCGGGCTAGTTTTGACTGAATGGTGCAACTGTAATGGCTGTCACCAGGGACACTTTTATGCACGGACCTAACCATCACCCCCCCTCCTGATCGAGAACTACACCAATGTGGAAAGAAGCAGGGAGGAGGGGCTATGAAAACTCTTTGCAATTGGTCAAACTGTAGAGTATGCAATGCATTGGGAAGGCCCCGGGGTCCGGGGCCCGCCGTTCTCTCCCTGGCTGTTGCTGCCAGCAGCAGGTGTGTCTCCTGTCGGGTCGCCTTGCACAACAGGCATTATGATAAAGTTGAACCGATGCTCTCACTAGCACTAAACAACTCTGGGGGACCAGATTGAGCAATTTTGCCCATTTTTCAGCACTGGAGACATGGCTGTCAAGTGGCTGCTATGGAAGAGAGGGAGAGGGAGCTCGGGCGGCTGTGTCGGAGCGGCGCGGATCCGACCGCCACATTTGGGGCATTGCCAGGCCGTCTTATGGACCGCTTGTTCGGTTCTGGCCACTTAAGGGCTCACACTGTATGTTTGTTAAGCAAATAAGGAGCGGAATTAGTAGCCCAGGCACTCTGACAAACAAAAATATATACTGTACATGAACAGGGGGCCAGGGGCTATTCGAGTTTTCATAGCCCCTCCTCCCTGCTTCTTTCCACATTGGTGTAGTTCTCGATCAGGAGGGGGGGTGATGGTTAGGTCCGTGCATAAAAGTGTCCCTGGTGACAGCCATTACAGTTGCACCATTCAGTCAAAACTAGCCCGAACTTCTTGCACTAACACATCTGAATAAATTTATGCAACAGACGAATCATAGGCATGGTCAAATTTTTCTTTATTTTTTTTCGTTCTTTTCGGGCCAGTTCTTTTCTACAGTTACCCAAAAAACATGCATGTTGTAAAAAATATCGAGGTGAGCCAGAGCCATCTCCATTCTCCCCTAGCAAGCCAATTATGGGATGCTCCTGTCAAGGACGGCTTTTCTCAGAGCTGGGACAGCGTCTCAGTGAGACTAAACGGACCAGCTAACGACAGGCAAAAAGCAGAACAAACTGCTACTGAAAACAATCACGGTGACAGTAAAACGCCTTCCTAGTTCAAAAAGGTTCTCACTGCACTTGATGAATCCATCCTGCATCATTTAAAATGTAAAAAAATTATATATATATATCTTGTGGTATTCTACAGAAACTCATCAACTTGTTATATACATTGGCATATAGATATAGTGTACAGTTCTTTAGAAAACTGACTAGATAATAAAATATTTTCATTGAGCATGTCCATGTTTTGGCAGTGAGTCAAAGTATTAGGTATAAACGAACACAGTTATCATACGGCAGTCACTAAAGGCATCTAAAGGCATTTCCTTTCCCAGATCAGGATTATGTAATATTAAACCAGAGGGGGTGATGTATGGGGGTGATGTTTGAGTAGTACTGGGAATGTATAAAATATATACTATATATAATAATCCTTTGAGGTTTTGAGCGACTTAAAGCAATTGGTCAAACTTTTTATCCATTAAAACATCTGTATATCTCAGAGAATTTGTGGATAAGAATTGAATTGGAAAAGTCAATTTAAACTAATTTTGGTACACTGGTGCACTATGCAAAAATATTAGTTATTTTGGATAAAGTAGATGTTTAACTTTATAAAGGTTTTTTGCTATTAATACTGATGGGGGTGGGGGGGTGCTCGTCCCTCGTTTCCAATAAGATCATTTATTTTTGTGTTTTGTTTTGCTCAGTAACCCAACAGGTCCTCTCTTCCGTCAAAATGGCAACTTTATTTTTGTGTTTGCCGTTATGTAACATTCACCTTGTACCTTCGCATAATAAACAAATTCTCCTGGTAAAATTGAATTGTCACATAGTTCCATTCGCTGCTCTGGCTGAAAGAATTCTCAGAGTAGACTTTATATAAATACACCAATCTAGACAATGGCTGTAAATTTATAAAGGCTCCTTTTCCTTGACCAGGCACCTGAAACATGCCATAAACTGCCTAACACAAGTCGCACTGTCCTCCTCCATGCTGTCACGAACTGCCATTTTTACTCTACATCGTTTACATAATTGTGATGAAATAATTCTGAGCAGTTCTGAAATTTGTATGGGTGATGCATTACCTGCAAGTACATGTTGGATTAATTTAACAGTTTGCTTTCCTTGTAATAACCACTTAAATGTGCAATGTAAGGTGGGCACATGTAGAGTATTGAACATGTTGTTATTTTGGCTCCTTATATTACAAAGCTTAGTCAATAAAACTCTGCTGTGAATAAGTAGCCACCAAGTAATAATAAATAGCATTACGTTAAGAAGAGGGCAGCCAAGGGACCATACAGTCACCACAAAGTAGTCTCTAGAGTTTTCAACCACAAATCAATAAGTGGGGGAAACTGTTCCACCAGGAGACGTGAACTACGTGTCTCGCAGAAACCTCCAGAAGAAGCCAGACCACTCGAGAGTGACCTGCAGATGGTCATTTAAACTGACTTATGGGAATGCTTACATTCATTCATATTTTAAGCTTGTTTTCAAGAATTTTAGGTTCAATGAGCACCTTGGTAGCTGCCTTGCAGCAGATAAACAGAGACCAGCCCTCCAAAGACACTCTGCCGTACAAATTGAGTGATTCACAGTGCAAGTAAACTAAGAGAATTTGTCCCGTAAAGTCTTTGAATACTCCGGCCTGTTAATTAAGTCAGCAGGGAGGTTTAAAAATAAAAGCCCTGAAACAGCTATTGATAAAAGGCTGGCCACGTTTAAAAAGACAATTTGGATGGCTTGGTTTTAGCATTCTTTTTGTTTTGCACTGTTTAGAGGGGGCACAAAGAGGACAACTTGATGAAAAGTTTCTGACAAAATTTGCACGTTATGTTCTTAATATTTGGCCACATAAATCCGGGGGCGTGGTTTTAATCTCGGCTGAATGGTTGATTACATACAGCCTCCACAGCGGCTTGATGGAAGAGAACACAAACTGGCTCTCTGGCCAGCGCTGACGATGGCTACCACAACACAATGAATAATTAGCACTCTTGCGTGATCAGCGGCAGGGAATTACAGAAGATGCAGTGGGTCACCACTGAGACCCTCTGACTACATCACTAGTAACCAGCTCATTTTATTTGCTAATACGTGGATGTACATTGGGTCTCATGTCAAAACTTGCTGGAATTCATCATAGATTCGATCCAGTGGACTGACTAAACCTTAGACCAGCTTTCCCTCGGTGCAGAAAAGCAATTCTTACAGATTTTTTTTTACTTTAGTTCCAAAACTGTGCACTGACGAATCTGGCAAACTGTTTTCAGTCAGAAGCACAGCACAGTTTCATCTAAATCACTCGCCGCTTCCAAAAGTATTAAACTATAACCTCCTCGGATTTATATACACTGTATTACCCCTGGAACAAAGTGTGATAAACCTATTTGGAAAAGCATGTGATCTCCCGCCAAGTACCCAGTGTCTTTTATCATACTCTTCTGCTTGGTCCGAAGCTACCCGCATAATCGTTTGTTTGAAAACTTTTTGGAAAGCGACGCAAGCCGATTAAGTGAGGAAAGGAGCTGCTTTTAGAATCAGAAAGAGAGGCCTTCATTTTGCTTAAGATAAGCAGATGTAGACGCAGGCTTGCAGGCTGTGACAGAGGACGGCATACACGCTGTTTGAGACAGGGGCTGGATTAATTCGAGGCAGGTAACAGAGAATTGCATGAGGACCGCTTGGTGTTTAAGGCGTGCACAGAATTCACTGACAAAGGAGAAGATCTGACTGAGGCCATTCTCAGGCCTCACGGGATCTAAACCGAGAGGTTTCTTCTCGGCCCGGGTTCTGGTGTCAGGACCAGTCTCAATCATAGCCAAAGGAACCTGGATGCTGCACCCCTGAAACATCTACTTCAGATCTGCACTGAAACCATTCACTGACATGACAGCAACACAACATATGCCTGTGCCTTCATCTTTAATTAGCCTGTCCCCCAATACAACCAAGCAACTGAACGAGTGAAAATGCAGCAGGCATTGTGCACCTCTGCCAGCTCTAAAATGTATCCGTTGGGGGTCATGGTGATGGACCGGGCAATACACTGTACAGTATATAGCCCTTATTCTAGCAAATAAAATGCAACAGCATCACAGTATTCTATTACCCATGGCATTTAAGTGAGGAGCAAAGATTAAGAGGGAAATAGTCTCCTCTATCTTATTACAAAGTCATCTCAACAATTTAGAGATCGCGGTTTAGCCGAGTATAATCCCGGGAGGTGAGGATTCCTAAAGCTGACAGTGTGCTGATTCCAATCACGTACCCTTCCCATTTTGGGCGACGTGGAGAGGGTCTCTGCCAGCAGCATCGCTCCCTGTGAAACAGTGGTGCTGGGTGGAAATAATTTTGCAATGTTGCCTCAGCTATAGCAGTGGGAGAGGAGCCTGTCATTTACCATTTCGTCAGATGACTGGAATCACCCCAGTGTCCCCATGGCTTCCTCGAAGCTCCACCCACCTCTGAAAACCCCACCTGACATTTTTCCAGACACGGGAAACAACTATCAGTAAAACCACCGCTACCCAGAATCCACAAATCCTGCAATTTTACGCATCTGCTCAACAGGAAGAGCCGAGTAGATAGATCTTCTGTCATGCCGGAGCCCATTTGATGCGGACAGGCAAATACACAAAAAACGACACTGCATTTGATCAAAAGAGACTTGCACTCAGTGAATAATTTAGCAGATAGACCTGTGAGACTCGTTAAAGCTAACAGGAAGGCCACAAGTGCAAAGCTCAGTAATACCGCGGTGTGCAGAAAGGCTCCGCGGGATGCACAGCTCAGCTACCCTTAATGCAGTTCTGGAGGGAAAAGTGGCTCCCACGCTGTACTAGCTTTCTGCACCCATTAAAGTTCCCAGAGTTCTCATACATCACATGTACAATAGGGGTGAAACGGTTACTTGCTTCACTGCTAATTTTAGTAACGGTTTGCAATATAAAACTTTGAAAATTTGTGAAATTTGTTCATCGGTCCTTTTTGAACATTTTCAGCAAATGCTAACAAAACTGATACCCTAACCCTAACCCTCTAACCCTAACCCTAACCCTAACCCTACTTTGGTCACTGTAATTGTGACGTTATATTTTCATCCCATTTAATCTTGAAAGCTAGTATATGCAACTTCCAAAGGCACCGGTTCTGTTGGTTCAAAAATAACTTGCATACCAGCGGACATACTACAAAATTACACACAAGCAAAATGTAAAGAATCAGAACATAACCATGATGCTGCTCGCAGGTCAATTTGAGGAGATGAGAGGTCCAGATGGGAGGGTTATAGGTAAAGATACATCAGCGCTGCATGATGAATGGATTCTTAAGGTGGCTATTCAACAGCATTGATCTGTAATGTCAGAATCAGTTATGATCGATTATGGGGGCAAAAATCCTCCTTAAAGATCCTTTTACTTCCAGGTTGCCTGCTTTCACACTCACATGCTTGCAGGTAGACGGACAAAGTAGCAGTGCCGGAAAATGAATTTCCAAAACATGGATGGCAGTGGAACTCTCATTAATATTCATAAATGAAATGCAACCTGATGCAACTCTGCATTACTGTGCTTTTGAGAAACTCACCTGCAAGACACTGCACCAGTTAGCCAGTTATTGACATCAGCACTATTACATGAAAATATATCGGTGCGTTTGCCTTTTGTACAGTTTACACTGGCTTGTTCTCCCCGTTTCATATATCAATAACAATTTTTGGTCTGGGACTCTACTTCCTTTGCTCTCTTTGTATTGCAGTAATAGGGTGTAATTAATGTTTACAATTTTTTTTTTTTTCGCTGTGAAATATTTTCACAACATAATACTAATACGTAAATGTAACAAATGCAACAAACAACCCTCAAGAAAAAAATCTCACAATATGGAACAAAGAAATCATCAGCATTATTTCGGTAGTATAGGTTTAAGGATAAAGACAGTATAAATACGTATATTCATGAAGCCAGTTTGTAATACAAAACAATAAGACACAAATATATTGCTCAAGAATCCTGAGGAAAAAATCGTGATCTCAATTCTGAGTATTCCAAACCATGCAGATGCAAAAGTACACACACACACACACACACACACATATATATATATATTTTTTTTTTTTTTTTGAAGTGGATGAGTAACAAAGCTCGTTCAAAAAGTATCTAAGTAAGAAGTCATTATTTGACTCAGGAATGTAGCAAAGTAAAAGTTGCAGCGACTTAAAATAACCTATTTAAGTGCAGTGAAGAAGTATATGTACTCTGTTACTTTACACCTCTGTTAATTTGTCTCTGTGTGGTGAAGAGAATATGTCTATAGCCAGAAGCAAGTACAATCCATAAATAACTGCTGAGAGCAGTGTTTCTGAGAGAACAGCGGGACTTTTCTGCAACAGTTTCATTAATTCTACGCAAACTTTGTTTTTGCTGTTTTTTTTTTCTCTTTAGTAGTATCTCATGATCATATTCCTCTTCCCAGGTAACATGATGATGCAAGTGCATCATTACAAATAAATAATATGAAAAAATGCCCAGTGGGATGATGTCAGGACCTCTGTGGGTGACGACGTTAATGAACTAACTGGAAGAGATCAAACAGGCCTTTGGTAGAATGTCTACTCGACGTCTAAAACGCCCCAGGGGCTGACATGCAAGATTCACTTTGATTAAAAGTGAAGGTTTCGCAGGAAGCGTCATACATGTGGTGTCACCGTGGGCATGGGACACACGCACAGGAGGACCCCCCGGTCTCGCTCGGCAGGGGTCCGGGTAAGCGAGGGGCAGGAGTTTTAAGGCAGGAAGCCGTAGGAGTCGTGCGAGAGATTGCTAGGCATATACAGTACATATGACATTTTGAGCACTTCAGCAAGACCCAAGTGAGCTCACAGCATGTCTGGTTAAATACTTATACCAACATCTCCTCTCACAATGCAAGCACTTGGAATCCTGCACTCGTGCCAGTACGGCAGTGATATGGCACTTTCCTGTGTCATAGGCATCAAGGCAGGGCCGAGATGACAGCCCCCCCGGGGGAATGACACATGCGGAATCCTCGTGCGCTTTTATGACCGCCCACGGACTCCTCCACCAGAGAAAAAAAAAATGAAAAAGGATTACAAGTCAGCAGTCCCATACCACAGTTTGTGTGAATGAGAGACGCTCGTCAGCATTCAAATGCCCGCGTTTGACTGGCGGGTAACTGCTTGTTCACACGTGTTTGAGGGATTGACTCCAGTGTCATTGACATGTTCAGCCATGAAGTGTAGGTCAGTTCGGAGACAGGGTCTTTCACCTCAATCCGGCAAAAAGCCCTCCATATGGACAGGTTGGTGAAAAAAAATTAAGATATAATTACTCAGTAGACGCAAATAAGGAGAGAGGCAAGATATAATTGTGAAGGTGCCAAACTTCCTTTTGAAGCAGAGAGAGCTGCTTGCAATGCAATATGTTTAACTGGCCTGCTTCCACAGATGGGTTATATCTTTGTTTAGCATAGCCAGTAATAGAGCTTAGAATGATGAAAACTGCCCATTTTGCAACATTATCTCAGTGGTAAATCAGGCTTTGATGGCAAAGCAGCAGTACTGTGACACAAACATTTATGAAGGTCTCGCGTACATTACAAACAGTACATATCCAGAAAGTCCCAGACGTGCAAGCAACAGACGCAAAGACACAGAAGGTAGGCAGCACTTTAAAAGGCTTTGGTCCCTCTTATCCAGGCCACATGATATTATCTGAAAGTCAGTCATCTATTCAGCTGCCCCAGATGGTGACTTGTAAAAAATCACTTCAGTTTAAAAGTGGATTCTTATAGTTGTGCGGGAACATACCTGGAAAATATTCAAACTACCAGACAAGTCAGTGAAAAGTGTGAGAAAAGCCCCAGACAATGAGACTGATGAGATCCTGGCAACTGGCTACAGATTATGAGTCCAGTTGATCAGAAAACAAAAGAACAACAAATTGGATTGACAAGGTTTCATTAAAGTTTATTTGAAAGAATTCACTAAACGCCTTGTATTTAACTTGTACTTCAGTATGCTTAGGTTTCTGCAATGGTACATTGTCCTTGTTATTTGTGTATATTATGTATGTCCACATCATAAAAAATTCATATTCATCCATCCATCCACTGTGTGTCCTTCCATGCAACTGTCAATCCATCCATCCATCCATCCATCCATCCACTGTGTGTCCTTCCATGCACCTGTCAATCCATCCATCCATCCATCCATCCATCCACTGTGTGTCCTTCCATGCACCTGTCAATCCATCCATCCATCC
>JAODKN010000104.1:26596481-26617784 GCA_026774425.1 Petrocephalus zakoni | reverse complement strand
GTTCTCCCCAAGCGAGCTTGATGGGCCGAATGGCCTCCTCTCGTTTGTATAGTTCTTATGTTCTTATGTTCTTATCTCCAAATGAACAATATCTGGAACAGTGGTGAGGCCTGGAGAGAAGCGGCCAGCCTGCCAAAATTTCTCCAAGGGCACATCAACAAGTTTTTTAATGAGTCACAAAAGATCCTAGTAGAACATCGAAAGAATTGCAGCCTTCTCTAACCTTTGCAAGTTCAGTCGGATCCATAAGATAGTAGCACGGTGAATACCAGTGCTACCCAAAAGTAATAGCAGTGCTTGTCTTGCATTTGCAAAGAAACACCTGGATAATCCCCAGGCTTCCTTTCAGTATTGAAATATTATATAAAGCATTTTTATGATTGAACATGGAGTCAAAAGCTATACTCTTTGGAAGACACAAGCCCCACTATGCTGGGCTGTAAGGTGAATATATTGTTCCGCAGCAAGAGTTATCATAGCTACAGTCAAACATGTGGGCGGTTGTATGATGGTTTAGGAATGCATTGCTGCCTCGGGACCCAGAAAACTTGCTATTATTGAAGGAACCATGAGTTCTGCACTTCACTAAAAAAATCTTAAGGGGCATGTCCAATCATCTGCCTGTGACCTGAAGCTTTAGCATAATTAACACAAAAGCCTACGACCGAATAGGTCAGACAAAACAATACAAAAGTTTTGGAGTTGCCAAGTCAAAGTCCTGACGTGAACTTGATAGAGATGCTGTGGCAGGATCTAGGCCAAGTATTTCACACTTAAAAACCGAACAATGTGTCTGAATTTAAGCAGTTCTGCAAAGAGGAGCTGGAGGAGCTGGAGAAATCTCCTCGACAGTACGTCAAAGGCTGATATGAAGTTATAGAAAGCATTCAGCTGCAATTATTGCTGCAAGAGGTGCTGCAACCAAGTACTGAAACTATATGGGCAATTACAGTATATGTATATTATATGTAAAGCAAATAGTTATGTGTATGTACCCCAGCCTGGTGCCTTTTGCAACCTGTGATAAGCCCCAGGTGACCCTGACTAGGATACTCGATTAGAAGATGGATGGATGGATATTTTTAGCATATCTCTGTTTGGTTGGCATAGGCACTCCTTGGGAAGTACTGTAGCTAAACCCTTCCAGGATTGCAGGTTCAGTTCCTGCAGCAGGTGCGTGGAGTTTGCATGTTCTTCCCACATGGTTCAGGTTTGCTCCAACAGTCCAAACAGATAGTGTCTGGGTGTCCCCTGCCTTGTGCCATGTGCTCTCTGGAATAACCTCCTGGCTCTCACCACATTTATGGAAGATGGATACAACCACATCATACTATGATGCCTAAAAGCAAGGTGCTGATCATGTAAAACCAAGTAGACAGGGCAGCCGCCCTTGGTACTATTGGTCTGGGACCTTTCGAGTCCCCTACACAAAGGCCGGTGGCAGCTACCTG
This sequence comes from Petrocephalus zakoni, assembly GCA_026774425.1. Lineage (NCBI taxonomy): Eukaryota > Metazoa > Chordata > Actinopteri > Osteoglossiformes > Mormyridae > Petrocephalus > Petrocephalus zakoni. The sequence goes on along the minus strand of JAODKN010000104.1, from coordinate 26,616,333 downwards.
GATCCGATTTGGAGAAGGTGTCCATATCCAGCAGGCTCCTAAGGAAAAAAGACAATGGACAATCATGGTGAGAATTCAAAGCATGAGCTCTTCACGGAAAATGTTCTCCAGTGCTCTCTGCCTGATCATGATTATTACCGGCCAAACCCAAATCCTAATTCCCTCCAGACAGTAAGGCTGTAATATTCCGTTTTACAATACGGATCAAAAACCTTAATATCAATTACCTGAAACAAAAAATCAATGAGATCAAGTTTTACGCCCGTCATACAAAAAAATGAACTATGCAGTGAAGCTAGGACTTCTGCTGGCTCCCAATCTCACATACTGCAAGGGACAAGGTTATTAATCCCCAGTTAAGGACCATTATAAACCAGCAAAGGGTATAGGGTGCAGGCAGTATGTGCACTAGGATAAATGAGATGTGTTGGATCTTTTCAAAAACCAAGTTTGTCCTCCGAATCCGCCAGAACTGCTCGACTGGTCCCAGCATCTCCCAAGGCACAAGGAAGACATGCATCTAGGCTCTTCTCTGTTTCGGCACCTATGTGGTGGAATGACCTTCCAATAGATGTCCGAACAGCCGAGTCATTGGGTGTCTTGAAACAACAACTAAAGACCCACCTTTTTCAAAAGTACTTGGATTAGCACTTCCGATATCATACTCTACTCTAAACTGTATTTCCCCAACAGAGTCTTAGACAGATAGTATTCTTAGCCTGGGTATTACTGCAGCGGTAGCAGAACGTATTCACTAATGGAGTCCTTCAGCACTTATGTAAGTCGCTCTGGAAGGGAGTTTGCCAAATGCGATAAATGTGGTGTTGTATATATTGCATGGTGCCAGTTTTTAAGCTAGTTTGGGAGCTGCGTGTAGTGTAGTGTACCCCCCCCCCCCCCACCATTGGGAGGCCCGAAAAGTACAGAGTTTGGTGGCTTAGAGAGATTGTTATCTGTGTCGCTGTCCAGAAAGGCACAGCTTCAATCCCATAGCTGTCAGAGTGGTCTCCTCCTCACTGGGCCTTTATGCAGGCTTTCATGGAGCCTGCTCCCTGGTGCAGAGCTTTCCTCACAAAAGCATGGAAGGACATGGTATTTCCAAAGCCAACTCTCACATCAGGCCTGTATAACTATTGCAAATAAAACTCCTTTGCCATACATAACCATACACACACATTCAGGTACTGCTACTAATAATACCATACTAGTAATCCCAGGTAAAGAGTAATAATTCATAATGCATTTTCTCCAGCGAGAAAGAGATCCTATCCTCATTGCTGGTACCTCAGCACAGATTTTTCACCGGTACGTCCGTGGAACCTGAGTAATAGCCGATTTTGTCCTCCAAAGAATACAATACTTAAACCCTAGTCTCCAGATAACAGTTAACAGGAATTATCTGGTTAAAAATCATGTCTGCTCTGACATGGCAGGATACAAATTCCGGGTTTGATAAGGAGAAGCCTCATAATGAATTATTAAGATAATATTTAGGAATTGGCTGGGTGCCAGGAGTCCGTGGTTATGACTGTGACATCAGCAGAAGGATGTTACTGTACATACAGCAGTTGCCCTGAGGACGGGCTTACCAGTGGTGTCTCTGCCATGGTGGGCTACTAGCAAGTAGCAGGATGAGATAATTCAATGTTATTAAGACATTATCCCCACATTTTGCCATTAGCTCATTGCCAAAGACAGCAGACAAGCTCTATTAATCAGCGTTTAGTCTTATTCCCCAGAACGATCCTTGTTGTTTCTGTCTGATCCTTAGAGTGTCTGTATCCACGAGCTCCTCCTGCTCGCCCAACACCAACGCCCTGCTAACTCCTAATTCACCCGACCCCAATCTGTCAGCTGGGTACTGCTGGTACAACCAGCTCTCTACACCAGTGTTTCCCAATCCAGTCCTTGGGGACCCACAGTCGGCCCATGTTTTTGGTCCCTCCGAGCTCCCTGCCAGACACTTCACATTTTTCAGCAGAGTGACTTTTTCAAAAACGTGGACTGTCTGTGGGTCCCCGAGGACTGGATTGGGAAGCACTGTCCTAGAGTCCATGGAGGGGTTAGGTAGTTGGCCGTCTGCCAGACATGAAACACATTCAGCTTCAAGGATGTAGCTCTTCATTTTAATTCTTTCTCACCTTCGTTTTCCCTCCAGAAACAAGAAACTTCACACGGAAAGGAGGCACTATAGAGGCGTCACCATGGCTAGCAGCTGGCTGCTACTCCAGAATGAAGAGAGCAAACAGACCAGCCCCCTTTCCTTCACGGCGAACCTCCATTAGCATTCTGCTCATTAGGCTGACACAAAGAAAATATGTTTTATACATGAGCTTTTCAATGGCAGTGATCTTGAGAAGCACATGCACAGTTAAACATTTTTGCACGCCCAACTACGCACGCACACACGGAGATTCATTTCAGAATGAACTTCCTTGCTGGAAGACCATGCTGTACATTTTAAAAGGTCAGCATCTAAAATGAAATTTCAGAAAATACTTATTTTTTTCATTGACTGAGAAGTACCTAATAATGGGGTTATGCTATTGAATTCTCAAGTTTGCCTAGATAAAATTCCAATATACAATTTTTAAGCTGCGAAGTATGATCACATACATGTAAGATTTTACAATTTATTCATTTTGTACTGTTTGGGAATACCATCAATAGCATCTACTATTAATTTATTAAATTTACAATTTATGACAGTTTTCATAATTGCCTTGAGAAGGGAGCTGACGCATTCACACTTCTGGCAGGAAGCTATTTGCCTCCACAGCTGTGCTACCTGACCTTGGCTGTTGAGTAGGGAAGCTCAGCTCTGTTGACTCCCTAAGCATGTTCAGCGTGGCCCCATTCAGACCAAGAGTGCGTCCCAGGGAAGGGCTGAGCAACTTCCACCACCATGGGTCAGTCAACGTCATGTAACTCATTTAAACAGGAGATGGCCAGAAAGTTTCAGAGACACAGTAAATTCAGAATTTGCAAATGCAATTATATGTATGTTATATGTACACAATTGCACAGTGATTAGTTGGTGCATGAGTTTGTCCTTCCTCTTTCCCGTTACACCCATGTTCTGGTCTACTGATATGGTTCCTAGGCTGGGATATCTCACAACTGGTTACATGTGAAGGGCTATTTCCTGTCGTTCAGAGCAAGAGATGGCCTCCTTTTACCAAGCAGCACATGCAAGTGTGCAGCAGAACAATCAATAACTCTGCTGGGGTAGGTAGCATGACAGGTCAAAACTCCGTGTCTGTAATCAGCAAGTATCTTCCAGCTCCTCCTACTGAATGCAACAACAAGGGCACACGTTGCTTTAATATAAATCAATGTGCCGCACTGATGGCACCTCAACACCTGCTGCTAAATACCAAGAACACCATAATCTTCAGCAAGTCCTAGTTGTGAAATAAACAGTTTAAATAAACTGTCCAGTCCTATCTGTACGATAAAAGTCAAGATGAAATCTTGCTTTTTGCACTTTTGGACCACGGCAGGGAGTCAGCAAGGAAGCTTTCAGTGAAACTCTTCTTTATCCAGGTCTGGCATCAGAGATTGTGCCCACATAATGTAACACAAGAAAACAGTGGACAGTTCAGGCCATAAATACCCTGTGAGACCACAAACAAAATGAATAGGGCTATTAAAATAAGCAGAAATAGCTCAATATACTGACCAATTATGTGTATAAACATATATATATATACACTAATTGCAAAGAATTATTTCAGAAATTTGCTTTATCTCAAGCTATATCTCCTTTTCATTTCTAAATTACTGTGTTACTAAGTGCCTCAAAAACAGAGAAATGTTCCTCAAGACCATGATTTTACTAATCAACACAAACAGTAAACATATAATTAAACTCAGATACGTTATTGACATAAACAGAAGCTGATCTTTTTTTTTTTATCAGAGTCACTAGTGGCAGAGTGATTCTCAATTAACCTTTCTGGATCTCATGCTTGTTCAGAAAATAAATACCAAATATAATCACCGAAGACCTATGACAGCTCCTGGGAAACCAGCTCTCAGAGAATTATGTGATAAATTTATTTGAGTTCTCAAAATTGCTGGCAGTATTAAAATAGGCAATGTAATATTAGTCACTCATGGAACTGTCAAGAATATTTCGTTGTGTATTCATTATATGTATTACGCTGGTCAGGTGTGAACATTTACAGTCCTCAAAGATTGCAAGGTGTGCCACATTTTTCAGTCTCGGGTATCTATTGCTTTTTTGCAGGTATTCGATAGGATTCTAAGTCCCATAACTCATCATACGTGCAGAGTTGCTTAAAATGCTGCTCCAACCTGAGGCAACCTTAAAGAGTAGTCCATTCAGTTACTTTGCAACATTTTGCACCATCCTGCAATGTAGTCAGTTACCCTTGGAGCCCATCATAAATATATCAATAAAAAGGGAATTCATTTTTGTCCAATTTGTAATCACAAGATGATTCATTCAGAGCTAACTGCTGAGGTCGGTATACAGGAAACAACAAATAGCATATTGCAGGAAATAAATCTTCATTTTAGCTGAAAAAATGTATTGCCTTTTATTCAGGATCGATATCAACAATGGCAATAAAAAGTAAAGTCACTATTGGGCAGCTGGGAAGAAAAAATCAAACAATTCAAGGACACAATAAATGAAAACATAAATTTACCGTAAGATAGTAAACAGAAATACTGTTTTAGTAGACTGTTTCATATTGCACACACGCCAAACAAACGCCCCAATCTAAACAAACCGGTTACAGGCTGGGTAGCATACGCTGCGATTCATATGGAGGACATATGGAGGACCGCAAGAAGACTCACGGCGCGCCGGGCGAGCGCAACAGCTCCGGGGCGCACTTAGGTGCGCTGATCCTCCATCCCCCCCGAAGAAGCCCAGAGGAATCAAAGGAATTCAAGCCTTGCTTTTTCACTTCTAACGAAACGATAACAGTCCCCATAAAGAAAAAAAAAATCGCTCTTTACTGCAAATAAAAGTCGGCATGCCTAATACATAATATACCTGTCTGAACTGCCCACAACAAAACTACGACGAAATATCACACAAACACGTATTACATATTTATCATACTTTTGTAACATTTACAAATAACCACTCGTGATTTTAAGATAATCATGCATTTATAAGTTGCCATATACAGAGAATTATTTTACATAAACCACGCACAACATTGAAGAGGCACCCTTGGTATATTTATAGCCCCGTAGCCGAAGTGAAGCACGATAGTTTGTCCAACTGTAATGTGCACAGACGCTCGCTTGTGCTATAATAACTGAATGTGAACCACAGCCACAATAAAACAATTCGTGTTCGATGTTAAAAACAAAGCAGCATATCCCCACTAATTAATTAAGTTATCTGCATATTCTCATATACAAGCATGCATTAGACTCACCGGCATGATACGGTAACTTCAATCTTAGTTGCAGGCACGCTTGAGTTTAGCGGATCGAAGTCCGAAATTGACGCCATTAGGTTTTAAAATTGAATTATTATGAATATATATATTTTTTCGTAATCAAGTTCTCAAGCACTGACTTGTTTTCCCAGCGTGAGAATGAGAATCGGCCGGGGAAAACGCCCTCCTCCTCGGAGAGTTGCGAGCCGAGGTACCTGCGGCGGAGGTGAAAGACACCATTTGAGCCGCTGCTGGCGTGCGAACTCGAAGGAGGCACTTTGGCTCCTCATTCCGGCGAGAGCAGCCCCGGCCGCTCGGGATCGCTCCTGCCGCCTGTCATCATCAAAGGTATCATGGAAGGGGTACAGTAATAGCACATACAAGAATAAGCGAAGTGTATGTAAACGCAGAATATGGTATTTTGCATCCCCGTGAATTTGCATGCGCAGTTAACCGACATACAAACTGCCCCATCCCCGTCCACAATGAGATACAATAAAAATAGACTACATGTGGAAAATTAACATATGAATTGACCAAACTGTGTAGGATGTATATATAAAAGCACATGCGCATACAAGGATTTTGAGATCCTATAACTATCTATACATGATGGTGGTGTTTTAGCGAAGGAAACATCATAATAATCTGAATCCTTAATCCAGGGGCAATTTCTCTTTCAGAGAGAGAACCAAGAAGCTATTTAAATGGTTTATGTTGCTGCCCTATGTCAGTCTATACCGAAATGACAAGATTTTTTTGTGGCATTCCAACAATATAAAGGGGAAATATTACTTCATTAATAAACAGCATGATATTAACCAGTATTTGAACCTATAAATACAGCATTTTGCGTCAGGTGGCACCACACTGAAAGCTTGTGCAAAGCTCGCCGAAGACAGAGACCCCCACACAGTATGTGAGTTTCGCAAACTGCCCCTCAGTCACATGGCCGCTGGTGGCCACAGTGGATCACCTCTGACCCCCCCCAAAAGACGTTTGCATAAGCAGGTTAATTACTGAGCTTTTCAGATGGTGATGCCACTTAACAGATGGAATCGGAGGCCTGCTTTTAACAGGTTTCCATCTCCACATTGCGGGAATTTCCCCTTCTATTCAGTGACACGTGGTGTTCCAGATCCTCAAAGTGAACCATGAGGGGAAGTCTCTGGTTGCCAGCTGCTCCTGCAGCACGCGCCGGGGACGTTCCCCACAGTCACCCCTACCGTTCTCCAGGCCAAATCCAAGCGCAGCGCCACGGGATCTTTTTAACAATACGGTTTTATTTTTTCACCTAGTAAAAGCGCACAGCAGGAGTCCTACACTATAAAAAGCACAGGTGCCTGGGGTCAGCAAAATTTCTTGATTTTTTCCCTGTTCTGTTCATAACAGGAAATCCCGAAGCTCCCCATTGCACTGGAGATGTCAACAGCCATCTGCTCTGGGTAGAGTGTGCCCCAACACCCACACTGACTGCTAGTGGGGGACATCAGAAACTGCCAAATATGAGATATGAGAAATATTTCCTATTTTCAATATTAAAAATCATATAACGAGAAATCCAAAAATAAAAAGGTCAAAATAATAATTATAAAGTGAAATAATAATAAAACATTAGGAAAATAATTTGAGAATGTGTGATTTGCTATTACTTCTCTGAACTTCTGTTATAGAGTTAAAGACAGTGAGCTAGGCAGATCCTCAGCCTCATCTTCGTGTGTGTTTGTGTGTGTGTGTGTGTGTGTGTGTTTGTGTGTGTGTGTGTGTATCTTTGCACCTCGCAGGCGTTCAGAGCCAAAACAAAGAGCCAAGTGCTTTGATCGCTTTGTCTGCAGAGACGCCCGACACTCTGCAGAGTTATAGCTTTTGCCATCTAAATCAAAAATATAAATGAACCAATCTCTGGAGCCATCTGCTGTTAGTAAATCACACATTTTTATCTGTGTGGGTTGTATTTTTTTTACATTTCAAAAATGTTTATTTTTAACAACCTCTCCATCAAAGTAGGAAGGCGATAAACCTGTAAACCTATGTTGTCATATTCTGCTTTTTTCATGCACATATTAGTGCCGTAGGAAACATATTCCAGTTCAGGGCTACTGGGAAACCGAAAGAGTAAAAGGAGAGCTGGCTTGGGAGGAAGGGCGACTGGGGCTCAGCTCCGCCTCTCTGTCACTGAGTGGTAGGGAGGGCCCTCACGCACGTCAAGCAGCAGCGAGATCACGCCAGTGCCGCTGGGAGGCTCACTCAGCCCGACGGCCGGGCTCGCCACCTGACGAGTGGATCGCTCTGGAGGGAGAAGATATGGTCGTACTCCTCACAGTGTGGCTCAGGACGATTTACTCCAGACGCGATTCTGCTGTGCTGAGCTATTGTAGGTCGTCCAGGAAATAAGGGAATGAACGATGGACAAAGATTTGCTGTATGGTACTTTGCACTATGACGCGTGCCATTCTCATCTGGCAGGTGGCCCTAAAACATTTCTCAGGTGTTCATGCTTACTTTTTGCTTCCATCCACATACTTTCACGCACTGCTCCAATAATCATTCTGGAGGTTGGGAAAGTAATTATTTGGTAGCCTAGAAGTTTCATTCACCGGGATGCTGTATAAATCCCTGATATGGGGATCACCCTCTCGAGATGGAGCTCTGACAGCTAAGGGGAGGATTGTCCCTGAATTTTAATGTACCCCCCCCCCCATTTTATGTCAGAAGGAGAATGTAATTGTATGATACATTGAAAATGGGGAGGGGGGGGGGCATTCGGGCATCGCCTATGCATATATGAATAATTCAGCCAGGGTGCCACAATGATTTCTGAGCTGAAGCTACATTACTGAGACATAAGGGCCAGTCAGTGGATGTTGACAGCAATCATCAAGGCCTACAATTCCATCCTTAAGAATGAACAACGAAAAAGGAAGGAATCGCAAAGAAACAGACTCTTCAGGGAAAGTGATTTTTCCATGAGATTTAACATTTGAACGAATTAGTACTGCGCTGTGTGACGCAGCATCTGTGGCCCGGAACAGCGGACCCTCATTCTGCCCCAATCGACCGCCGGGGTCCCCATCGCAACTCTTCGGCAGATGGAGACAGGTGCATGTCATTTATAATGCCCGTCACCATGCACTGTTCTGGTGCTGCACACAATTTGGTGGCCAAATCATGCAGAAATCAGACTCATTCACACCAATGTGGGGAAGGCTTACCATGGGATGTCGACCAATAATTAGCAGCCTCAATGCCCCGCCCACCCCCACTCCCAACCTCTCTGACCTCACACGCAAACGCACCTACAAGCAATTATACAAATTATACAAATCTTCTTTTTCTTAGGTGTCCATGTTCCTGTATCTCCCAGCAGTGACAGGATGATAAATTCGCTGGCTGTCCCAGTATGAAGCATCTCCTAGAGGGCTGGAGTGCCCTGGGAGGGGAATCCCTGTGTAGCTTTCCTGGAAGTGAACATAAATGTACTGTGAGCACCGTCAGCTCCCCGGAACATGGGCGCCTGGGCCCTTCTGCTTGCTGCCTGTTGGATATTATTACCTGAATCACAAAACACATCATTCTCTGTTATGCTCTTCCAGACCTTCAAATGTTCCTGCACAAAGACTTCTCTGTTCCCTCCAGCCGAGTCTCTAGCTACCATAAAATCTGTGGACAGCCTAACAGGCTCACCCATATCAGTCATCAGCTTAGGCTCCTTGTCCTCATTTGCTGTTACAGTGGCCAAAGCCTCTATGAAATGGCCTGAAATGTCACTAGTATGGGTGCTGCTCATTCAGGGTGTGGTCCTGGGCTCATTACTGTGTTGACGTCCTGCACATGCAAAGAAAGAGCTGAAATACCCTGAATTACATGGGAACCCCTCATGGAATGCACGTGGAATACGTGAGACTCACATACTCACAGACGGCATTTCTGTTCACAAAAACCAGTTAATATTTTTAGAAAATCGACGTATTTGTGGTTCCATTTATCCCTTTAATCATTTTCTAACTGCTCTTCCTGGTAGCTTTGCTCGGGAAGCTGAGGTACAGCCTTGATGCCATTCCATCAAAGGCACCTATCACATCTAAGGACAGTTAGCCTAACTGCTTATCTTTGAACTACAGGAAACCCATAAAACAGCCACTGTTCAATTTATTTTCACTGGTAATAAATGAGTAAACAAAATAATCCATTCAATTGAAATGGTACTTAAATAATAATGATTTGGGCCACCTGCTGATTCTGTGAGTAGCACCTTTGCCTCACACCTCCATCAGTCTGGGTTTGGATCCCCTCTCCATTCTATGTGTGTGGAGTTTGCACATTCTTCCTTGTGTGGGAAGTTATTTGCACACATTTCAGACTTATTTTTGTGTGTATTCAAGTTTTACAGCTCATGGGAGTTTTACTTCCACAAACATGTTCTGGGGGTAGAACAAAAAAAAAAAAAAAAAAACAATCAGATCTAGTGTCAGATGCCAAACCAGCTAATCAGATGTCTTGGTCCCATCTCTTCCAGCTGCTTGGACCCACCTCTTCTACAGTCTGATTGGTTATCTCTGTGAACCAATCATTTCTTGTTCTGCCCCCAGAACATGTTTGTGAAAGTAAAACTCCTACAAGCACTTTTATAGATGAGGCCCCAGGACCCTGGCCAGGTTAAAAGATGGATGGAGAGGTGAATTTCACTGGATGGAGAGGATTTCACTGGGGTGATATGCCAGTACTCCCACAAAGTAACTCTAATCTGAATCTAAATTTGTGCTAATACTTTGAATTCTGCTTCGTCTCCTTGGTGTCCTGTCCTGAGTTGCTTGAGGCCAACCATGAGCCTAACTAGGATAAGTCTGTAGATGATGGATGGATGGTTAGTTACAGTAGTTCGCCCCCACAGCTGCTACACAAAAGCATTCATGTACCCTACTTTCTTTCTTTCAATCCAGCTCATGCATGCCATCCACTGAAACACACTCAAATCAATAATTCAGGCAGAGCCGACAGTCACTCTCTATATAAAGTTCTAATTCTTTCCAACAGAATGCTAGAATTGAACACAAGAAGAGTTGTCAGTCCTAGTTGTGCCTTATGTGTCAGTGTTAATACAAGCTGTTATTGTACCAGTGGGGGGGCACCAGCCGTTAAAAGATCCAGCTGTGATTGGTTAGTGGAAGCTGGGGAGCTTGTTCCATACCTCAGCATCCTTCTGGCTTAATGAAATAGATATTACACGCACAAAGCAAGTGATGAAACTTGCTCTTATTTCATCATTTTATACATTTTATTTTCAGCCCAGTTTAACTAATTACGTTATTGTCAGATATGCTGTGTCTGTTTGCCTTTGGATACCTTTGTATCCAGGGGCAGTTGCAGTGAAAGAAAATATAACAATTAACAATAAATTAAAATTAAATACTGGTAATTATATTTCGAATTTATCTTAGTTTCTGTGTGTGTCAAAATAACGTCAAAAGAGCACCCTGTTCTCACTGGATACTTACACTTTCTTTGCTGGAGTGTCCCTCCACATTCATTTGTCTTCTTGATAGAGAAGAAGATTGATAGATGCACTGTGCTGGCAGAATAGAGTCCATGTGTTCAGCTTGCTCACCAAAACTGATACACTCAAAAAAATGGTCTGCCAAATGTCCTCCATCTATATCCATTCAAATCTAGTGAGGTACTCAATGAGTCGTGACACGGTGTCATGTCAAGAGAAGGCTGACAGTGCTCTGAGAACGCATACAAGGTTCCATGTTTACTCCCGAGGCGCTAAAAAGAGTTATGTAGTCAGACAGATGGCGAATTCGAATCAGTTCCACCATGTCTTAGGCCCAACAAGGCATGAAGTGGTCTTGGGGGGAGTTCTGATTGAGCCCAGTTGAGTGAGATTGGAGAGGTAGAAACTTCTAAATCATGCACCAATCCAGGAACAGGTGGACCAGTTACAGAAGCTTCAAACCCAGCCCTGTCAACATCACTCAGATGTTCCTCAAACGACGAAGAGATCGAGCTGTCATGGATTGCAGCCTCAAAACTGTTGAACGTGACATTGCAAACTGGGATCTTCAGGCTCAGACAAAGGATTACAAACTTGCTGAGGGAGGCAGACTGTTTCGAGTGCAATTTTCACAGACACACACATTGTTGTTAAGCATTTGTATACAGATATGGACACGCTTTGCAAAAGAATTATGCCTCAGCAACTTTGATGATGGTTTTGGTTTTCAGCACGAAGCAGGAAGGAGGACACTTTGTCCAGGCCAAATGAATGAGCAGAATAATCTCGCCTTTTTCAATTTTCCTCTAGAACCTTGTGCTAAACCATGGCATAGCAGGTGCGCTTTCTTTCTAGCATATTCTTCGTTTCTTGATACGATGAGATTTCACACACATTTTTGGAGTTCAGAGCCAGGGAGGCGAAACAGGGCACGCTGCATTCCGTTATGTCTTTTTTAAAGGTCTGCAGGGTCATTTTCATCAGGGACCCGACGGACACGTTGGTCACCCTCTGAACAGGGCACCTAAAGCCCATTGTATGTCATAAAGGAGAGCAGTCACAGTCCCAAAGATGGAGGACCCTCGCACTGAAGGCCCATGTGGAGCCAGAGCCCAAAGGAAAGAGCAATAGCCTAAGATCAAAGGAGCTCACAGACTTTGATTTTCTGACTGGTTGAAGCTGTGAGACAGCCATGAAGGCCATGCCTTCACAGTTTAATTCGCTTGAATGCAGCCCTGCGTATCCCCAGGTTTCTCCATATCAAACTCGGCGATGACGGGCTGAAGGTCTCCGGAGCTTGCGGTGCTTATTTTTAGGAAGCAGAAACAAAACAGCACTTATACAATATCCTTGTTATGCTGCCTTTCTCAGACCTGAGCTGTTTGGCTTTTTTTTCTAAGATAATACATATTTAATATAAATGGGGGTAAAATGAATTCCAGGTTGGGGGGGTGGGAGGGGAAAAAACAGAAACCGAGGAGAAGAATCATACAGACCAGAAAAAGATATGCTGCAAAATATTGCCCCCTAGTTTTGAAAAACTAAAAAAACAGCAGCCAAAAAGTAACAAACGTTCTAAGAGAATAACTGCTTAGGCTTAGCATGGAACAATCATTAACACTTTTTATGGAGGCCATATTCATGAAGACCTTGTATAATTCATTGTAACACATCCATAATGTATTATAAACAGGGCTACAGAATTATAAAATGGCATAACACATTATACATATTATAGCCATATTTCTCATGCATTATAATTGCCCTATGAAGGTCTCATCTTTAATACACTATACATACCTTCATAATGCATTATGATGTTCAGTATAAGCATTAGGGATGCTTTGTATTGCATTATGAAGGTGTTTATAGTGCATTATAGATGAGCGCTTCATAGAGTATTCATAATGCATAATACACATGCAGTGGCCATCAGTGACAGCTTACTATTAAGACAGTAAGACAAAGCTGCTGAATTTCAGTACCAAGCCCTTAACTGCCACTGCACCCCTACCCTAAGTGTATCCAGTTATTGCCCAGTTAAATATTCCCCTACCACAGTGGAAACCAGCTTGTAAAATAATCATTATAATTTTTAATATTTAAAGCAGCCATGATACTGCATTACATATACCTTCATTATACATTACAATCCATTCATAAAGTAGTATACACCTTGCTAAAGATTTGAAGATTTGAAATAGCAAACCTGTGTGAAATAACAGTGCTACCTACTGCTCATCCATATCATGTGCGTCATGTATGAACAGACCCTTTCCGAATGCTAATTCCTAGACTCACAAGGCTCACATTCGATTTAATGGTTTGTGATTTAGCCTAGCAAGGAGAGCAAATGGAGAGGTTCATGCAAGCTCCAAGTTCCTCCACTGCATGTCTATAGTAGGTCGCAGTTCTGTATTCAGCACCCTGTCTATAGTAAGTTCGCAATTCCCAGGAAATTTGTGAAAATTAGAATTGGAGAAGATGGAATGTTTGCTTCAAATTATAAGATGTCGCCTGTACCCATTTTTAGTTTAAATTCCAATGAGCGTCAGCTTACAAGTAGCGTTTGCATAAAGTCTTTGAAATGTGCCTTACTAAACAGCATGCCCCAAAGAGCGAGTCCCAAATGTTTCTTCAGATATGTGCCAGAGACCACAAACTGGAAATGCTAAATGGGGGCCGGACCATTGCGATAAGCTGCAGAGGAGGATGTATAGCCCGCATAAACATGCTCATGTATATTTATAATTCTCACTCAACAGGAGGGACCTGGATGCACGGACGGTGAATAAAGAACAGCTAGGATAGGAGAAGGTGAGTCACTGATTTGCTTTCATTGATATTCGATTGATTCATTCACTTATTCACATACTTTTGCATTATAGTACAAATATATGCCACTACACCAGAATAAGATTTAAACCCCAAAACAAATTATTTTTAAAGGCACCTTGATTGATTTTCACTTGAGGGTTACGCAGTAAGTTCTCATCACTGCCCTGTTATGAAACACTCAGTATAAAGATAATACCTATCTTTATGTTAGCGATGTTAGGGAAAGGAAAGAGCGTATATAATGACGCAGTGGCGTTGTGAAGGAAACAAATTATCAAAGCAATCTTAAAATTGAAAATGTTTCCAAGTATATAAAATATAATGTAATCTTTTGCAATTCCTTTCTCAGACAGCAGGTGTCACTTTAAGACAGTGGAGGTTTGCATTCCCAACTTAATGCGCAAACCGCTGAAAAACCATCCATTCAATATTAAACAATAAGAAAAATTTTAAAATGATTGATGACAGTTCGTGCCACTAGGTACAGTATGCAAATGCTACCATGTACAGAATAATAAAACAGGGTAAACCTGTGTATCTTCCAATTTCCCTAGTAGCCTAGAGTGTGGTGTGTGAGGTCGCATAGTACTGTATGTGCACCCTGCAATGGACAGACCTTCAATCAAGGGTGCCCGGGCTCGCCATAACTAGTGTATAAATCGTTATGGAAGATGGATGGATGGATTTAAGATGCACATTCATTTTTCCTCTCCTGGGTAGCACCAATTACGCAGTGTCTACACATACTAAAGTTAATTCGCAAATTACTTCTAGGCAACTCAGTATAAGCACTCAGCCATCTTAGCTGTGTCTTTGTCATCTTTATTAACATGGCAAACCTAAAAATGAATCTCCTGCAAATGAGGGCAGTGAACAAATGATCTGTGTTTTATCTTACATTTTCTTTTAGTACAAGCATTCATTTTGGTTTAATTGATCATATTGACAAAAAAATGAACACTATCCAGTCTAGGAGAAGGTTTGTACTGTAATTCTGTCCAGTCTTGAAATGTTTTTCTAAGTACAGAATCACAAGCCACCCAATAGACAGTGGCTATCTACATGGATGATCCATCTACATGGATGGTCAACAATACTATTCAAAACATGTAATGATTCGACATGCTTTGAGTTGGAAAAGCTTTGACAAAGTTTGGTTCAAATACAATGTGAATGATTTCCGCTTTGTTTGGATGCCATTTCTCTTGAGTTTGTAAATGTCCTAATTCTGTCTTATGGCTCTGCAATAAAGAGGAATGACCTTGAAGGTTCCGTTTAGGATAAAGCTTAAGCCACACTTAAAGGTGAACGTGGTCCACTGCCTCTCAGCTGGAAGGTCATAGATGTGGCTTTGGGGTCCAGCACAGTCACATGACACGCAGGCCTAGTCATATGGGCAAGACTTTCTGCATGAGTGACCACATGTTTGAAAAGCACATTGGAGAAGTTCATAAATGCAATGCACTCAGAAAAGAAAAATTACCAAAATACTGGGAAGTATATTCCGGTGATTATGGAGAGTGGGAGCTTATTCTGACAATTTTCTGAAACTGGATTGCCAGTTTCTTTATATCCCTGCCCATGCAGGATGCCAGTCACGCTCGGCAGTTTGATCTTGTTCTGACGGTCCATACTCGATGGAGAGTACTGCTGACCACAGCAACCTCTAATCTAGCATCCCGGGTATGTGCCACACAAAATATGCCGTGGAGTATCCGGCTAGGCAGACCGAATTTGGCAGCGGGGGGTGTTTACAGGGTCAGTGAGGGATAGGCGGGGGGCTGGGGGGCTGCTTTTGTTTGTTAAATAGGGTGGATGTAATCCGTGCTCAGACTTCACAAGCCCCACAGAACCGCTTGAGCGAAAGCAAACGTGATGCGTTTTCCATAGCAGCTGAACAATTTGGCAGGGACAAACAGCGGAACTGAGTCTGCATATTAATACGTAATGGTCTGAATCCCTCTAATGTAATCTGACATGTGGCACCTCAAGATGTGGTTTGTAGGGTGAAGAACTGATGGCATCTGAAAAGGCACAAGCTCATGACAGGAGCTCACAGTACTTTATGATAGAGGACCTGGTTGTAGGATTAAGAAGTCACAGCTCACAAAGCAGACGTGGTACATCTATCCCCTAGGATAGATGCTTCATCGTGCATCATCCCCAAGAAGGAGGGCTTTTTACTGTTCATTCACACAGTGACATCATTGTATCCTCATTTTATGGCTCCTGCAGGAAATGGCAGTGACTCTGATGTATAAGGAGGTCAACAAGAGGAAAAGTGGAAGTCAACTGTGTTTGAAGGAAGTCAGTATCAAGGTCACACGCAGTGAGACCAGGTCTGCATGGGCCTGTTTCCCAAAGCTGGATAACTCATCAGCTTTAAGGTTGTCTGGGCTAGAGGGACATTATCCATGTTCACTTACATTTAGTCCAGACTACCTCAAATCAAACAAGTTATTTGGCTAAGCAAGAAATCCTACTTCATGAAATGGGCCCCAAGTTTCTGAGCAAGTGCTCCACACACTGGTACCATCACACTACCTTAGTGGTCTCTGTACAAAATGAAAAACACCCTTGATGTCCTGCAATTGGCATGGCAGCCTGCTAGATACAGCTGCTTCACAACACAAGGCAACTAATTGTTTGAGAAAATGCATTTTACAGCACATAAAACTCCTTGGTGAATCACCTTATCCTTGTGACCTCAAGCCCCCTGAAAGGACAGGCTATGAGCATAAATTAATATGCATTAAATTGATCATCTATCTGCTTATTGTTTCTAGTGAAAGAAAGTTGCTGACCATGGGCGATTACAATACTGAGGAAGCTTAGTTGAGGTCAAACCCATTGCAATGAAGTGGCCCTGTCCAGGGAAATTAACTCACCCTGATCCTCAGCTGCATGTTGCTACATATAATGTACACCCCCAACAGGGCATCATGTAGAATCTATGGGATGAATGTAATATATTCAACATGTGTAGGATGTATGGCACATCAGCCCAAGACAACCACAGACTCATGGGATGTGGCCATCAGCTTGGATAAGCCGACAACCTGAGGGCATGACAAAGGACCGGTGTGGGCCACTACTAATTATGCAGAGGGGAACTAGGAACTCTCGGGAATAGGTGAGGATAAGTAACACACACCAAGGACTGAAACATGAGGAATACATGTGAAAAAAAGACATTACCAAACAAGACACAGGCATAGATAACCAGAAACTAGAATATAAAACAAAGACTTATACTGAAATGCAAGGACATAACCAAGAAGAAAACTCAGACTGTTTTACGAAACAGTTTGCTGTCACCTATTGAGTCCCCTAAGCCACACAGCAGCCTGGGGAGCAGGGGAACAAACTAGAAAGCAGAACAATGCCAACCTAGGGAAACATCCAGGAAACGCGATGGCCAGTGACACCTGCTGGCCAAATGGGGAATTGACAATTTCAATAGGGCAAGACAGGGACAAATCCTAGCATGCAGTTAGGCTAATTGACACCCCTAAATTGCCCATAGTGCATGAATGTGCCATGTGTTTATGCAGGTATGCATACGTGCCTTGCAATGGACTGGCATCCCATTCAGGGTAAACTCCAGCCTTGTGCCCAGTGATGAATTGGCATCACTTTCAGGGTGCACTGCTACCTTTTTCTCCTAGGATAGACTGGCATCACAGCCTTGTGCCCCTTTGCTGCCTGGGATCGGTGCCAGGCCCCCTGTGACCCCGACCAGGATAAGCGGTTAGAATCTGGATGAATGAATTTCACTGGGGCTTTATGCCAGGACATCCCAGGAGCCAACATCTAAATTTGGTATGACCATTAATTCTGCCTTCTCTGCTCCTCCCTGTCCATTCCAGACAGCCTAATGGTGGCTTTTTATTCAGTTATTTAAGGCCAGGATCAGTTAACTGACCGTTAAATCCAAAACAAGAAAAAAAAGGACCACGAGGGGTCAAAAAAAGGCAGGAGGATAAAAAAAAGAACTAATCAAAGGCTGAGCTATACAGGTAAAAATGCTACAGTCATAGAAATGGTAAAGCACAAGCAGGCAGAAAAACAGTTATGGAACATGCTGAAGCAAGAACAAATCAGCATATACATCAAAACAGGAACAAATGCGATGAGCAGCTGAAGCAGGGCAAGGACGAGCAGCTAAATACGCACATAATGACTGTTAGCCAGGGACACAAATCAATGATAAACACAAGAGACTAGGGGGACTGAGCATCAGGCGAGGATGATTAACAAGCACTAACAAGCATTAACGAGGACTTGACACAGTAGGAGAGACTGGGAGCATGGCGAAATAGAACATAACTATTAAACTACAGGTAGCTTGAGACACAGGCAGGGTAAGCTAGGAACAAATGTACAGCGAAGGACCAATGCATGAACATAATACACCTGGGGCAATGAAGACTTAAATGTCCAGCAAGGTTGACCTTGATCCCATGACCTTAGCTCCACACCTAACCCATTCAGCCACACAGCAGCCCAGGAAGCTGGGTAACACAGAACAGAACAGACCTGGGAAACATTGTCAGATGAGTTGGCCAGAGACACCTATTGGCCAAACCAGGAGATGACAGCCTAGTGACCTGATGCTCATTGATGCTCAGGTGCCATTTGCACAGCATCTTCATCACTTTCACCAGAGGAATCTGAGAATCGCCAGTACCACATACAATGAGAAGTAGGTGGCTGTGAGATGGGGAGAGGGAAGAGACAGCTGACAAGCCCTGTCATTCACTTTATAAATACATATAACTATTTGGCTCTCTGCCACCAATAAACCATGCCCTCAAACCTTGGTGCTGACACCAGGACTGCTGGCACCAGAATGACAATGATTTGTGCTTATCCACGAAACCATGATGAAGTCCTTGTTTGGCACTCCCATCCACCTCCAACATCCAACCAGAATGACAATGATTGGTGCTTATCCACGAAAGCATGATGAAGTCCTTGTTTGGCACTCCCATCCACCTCCAACATCCATGCTCTTTTTAGTCCCTACAGTGTCATATGTTCAGTTTGTAGTACCATCTAAAACGTGAAAAGGGAAGCAAGGCTAATTAGAGACCATGCATATTTTACTTGAGTTGTCCCAAGCTCCACAAACCCAAGCATGTCTTCCGTTCCTTTATGAGTAATTGACAGTATCCATCCATCTATCCATCCAGGCATTTTCTATTACTGCTCATCGAGTTCCGGTTTCAGTGATTCAGGGCTTCTCAGGAAGCCACGGTGCCCCTGGAATCACAAGCCTCGCACATTCAGTCACAAGCCTTGCACAGCCACACGGAACCTGCCTGTCACTGGATTTTGTGAAGGAATCACAAGAAACAGCAGAACTAGTTAAACCATAAAGATGCAGCCCGCACGATAACTGTAAGAAAGGGCCAGCAATGGGCAGTACAAATAAGTGGTGGTGATGTTCATTTTATCTATGCTGTCACTTATAAGCATATTATACCGGAAGTAAAATGACTAAAACCCATTAAGAGCATCACGTTCACATTGCGTTTATGAGGAAAAGATGAACTTAAGTTTAATCTTATGTTGCTATATTTGTTACACACAAATTTGAGTAGATACTTAGGAATATGCCAAAGCTTTGGTTTCTGATTGGTTAGCAGGTACTGTTCTTGTTGTGTGTCTTCTATTAAGTTATCAGTAGAAGATGTTAGCTCCCGTGGTGCTTCTTACAGCTAAATGGCCCACATTGTAACTGCCCTTATTGTGAGTCACGCTTAGTAATGGTTGCGGTTGAACATTGTCACGATGATTATGGTACTAATATTCGAAGGCCCGTTTGATTGACAATAATGCCCTATTGTCCCTGGAGAGAATGAAATCTCTAATTACAATGCTATTCCTTACACAAAGCGAATAAAACCTTGCTGCCACCTCCTTTAATCACCACACAGGCTCAATGGAGCAGTGTCCAATGCCACACTTGCCAATCCTGGTCCTTGTGCAGTGTCCAATGCCACACTTGCCAGTCCTGGTCCTTGTGCAGTGTCCAATGCCACACTTGCCAGTCCTGGTCCTTGTGCAGTGTCCAATGCCACACTTGCCA
>JAODKN010000104.1:26582952-26596381 GCA_026774425.1 Petrocephalus zakoni | reverse complement strand
TCCTGGTCCTTGTGCAGTGTCCAATGCCACACTTGCCAGTCCTGGTCCTTGTGCAGTGTCCAATGCCACACTTGCCAATCCTGGTCCTTGTGGCATTGGGCACATGCAGGTTTTTCAATAGCTGAGCACTCAGTTAATTAACTTGGCAGAGATATTAATGGAATCAATTACAGTTTATCACATCTGTGAAACTTTACTTACTGATGAATTGATAAAACTCGCTGAAAATGCATGGACTTGAGTGACACATTAATAAGTAATATACAGCATATGACATATATCTGTGCTGACGTTTGTGATGATAGTGCTTCTGGGACACTGGTAGCCTCACAGAAGCCCCGACTCCAATTGATGGCTGCAGTCACGGCAAGCCAATCACAGCAAGCCAATCACGGCAAGCCAATTACAGCAAGCCAATCGCGGCAAGCCAATCACAGCAGTCATGGCAAGCCAATCACAGCAGTAAAGGCAAGTTTTCTTACAGTATATAGCACAATTCAGACACAAGGCAATTCAAAGTGCTTTACAAAGACAAGAATACATTCAAATAAAAACATTAAAATCACATTTAAAAGATAAGGAAAAAAACCAATAATAATAAAATTAATTAAATAAAAGCCAAAACAAACAAATAAATAGTTATTATGCATTCTTTTACACTGCTCTTAACTAAAAATTAATTAATCTTCATATAGATAGATGCTCCTGTAACATGTCTGTGCTCTGCTGGTGCATTAAACAAAGATTTCCTTTTGTCTAGCAAGGTAGGCAAAAGATGTGTGAGGACAGAGCCGGCCCAAGGCATAAGCGAACTAAGCGGCTGCTTGGGGCCCCACGCCACTAGGGGCCCCCAAGAGCGCTTTTTTTAGGTGGTGGGGGGGGGCCCCAAATCAAATTCTGCTTAGGACCCCATAAAGGCTCGGGCCGGCCCTGTGTGAAGATAATTCAGCTCTAGAACCATATCACAGGACTGACCCTGCATCTTCCGAGGATTTTTCATTCCAAAGCTACTTTCCACAAGTCTGCATGGCCTTCTCTTGTGTTTTTTTTTAACTGGATCAGTGAATTTATTCACTCAAAAAAGATATGCAATGTCCAGGAAAGTAAAAAAAATCAAACTTTGCAGTTCCCATAGACTTTTTTTGTCATCAAAAAAGTCACAAATACTTCTTTTCTAAGAATTAAAACAAAATGAATCCTTCATTGTACCTGCGACAGTTCACAATGCAATATGCATTTCTTACAACTCTATTCCAAACATTTAGCCAGCAAGACTAGTAACTCCATCAAATTAAATCTGCAGGATCACATGCTCTACAAATCATTTTAAAAAGCATTGCAATTTTATTGTGTTTCGAAATATGATTATGATTGATGTTGTTTAAAGAAGATTTGGCACTAGAGCTCTTATAGGCGCTCTAGACTATGTCATAGCCCTCTTGCCAGGTGACTCCTGGGATAAGCTCCCTTGTTTACAATGACCCTGTAAAAGATAAATAGGTATAAAAAATGGGTTGTCATGTCTCTAGTGTAATGAGGCCTTTCTGTCTTGAGGTCTTTTGAATTAATACATACTATAATTTGCAGGCCGTCTTACTTACCTATCACTACCATGGATGACACCCCATCTGTAGGCACGATAACTGACGTTATGATACTCGTGCTTTGCATGCACTCAACTTGGGCTTTGACTCTCTCTGGCATCACCATGGGGATACGGTTGGCTGGCTGGACTACTGGCTCTTTACTGGGATTCAGGATCAGGGTGTAAGTGACTTGGAGATCTCCAGCTTCATCGCAGGTCTTTGTACTGTGCGAAGTCGGTGTTGCTCCTCGTGCTGAGCTGGCAAGCATGTGGGCTCGTTGTGACAATACCAGTGTTTAGACATACACGATCCTTAGTGACGGTTACACATCAAGAGACAAAGTGAGTGACACCTTAGCTAACAAGGCAGTGTGACTAGGCCCTTGGTATCAATTCTATTGCTTCCACTAAGCAATAAGGCTCGTCATCTGAATTATATATATATATAAGAATGAAGAGACCACGCAAAATATTTTTTTTAAGTCTGCATTTTTAAATCCTGGTTTAATCCTGGTTCTGCTGGCAGAAAGCTACACTGGGCGACAGGTTGCTTCCAGGTTCAACATTCCTAAGACAGCAGTAGCCTACACAAGACCAAGATGAAGCAGGAGACACTGGGAATGAGCAGAAACCAGCCAGGTAAAGGGCAGAAGTGACTTTCTAATGCCAGAGATGACCATCAACTTATCCTATAGTTTCTCATGAACCGGAGGATGACCTCAAGTGACCGTAAAAAGGAATGGCAAACATTGAATGAGCTGTATACTGTACATGTACATACATAATCCTATATACATGTATCTATATTTCTGGCTATACATTGTGAGAAAAAATACTTGCTGGCATTTTCTTTATTTCAGTAAAGCAGGTTCACTAATGCATGGTTCAAAGGTTTAACACCCTTTATGGTTTATTGAGCCGTAAATGCAAGATGTATTGTGCAAAACAGTCTGATTCATCTCCTGTTACGTACAAGGCTCTTGTTTGTTAATCCATTACATGCCTGTATATTCATATGTAAATTATTTGAAAAATTAGCTGTATTGTTTCAGTATACAAGTATTACACTAAAGTACCATGCATCCAGATACATCCATAATGACATTTCCATAAAGAGAAAGATTCTGCCAAGCTCAACAAACTGTGTAATATAAATACTGCAATTATCCATAATAATAATAATGAAAAGCTTTTAAAGAATCTTTAGCTTTGATCATTTCTGTGTTCATGTTATATGAAAGATGCAGTAGATAGCACTGGCTGTGGATGTGCTGGCATTAGCTTCTAATAAGGCAGATATTATAACAGAAAGGTACGAACCATGAATGGAGATTTCTCACAAACTACTGAATGTAGCGCTATGCTTGAGGCTGGTTTCGGTACCCAAACATCAGTTCTGATTCTCACCTCATCTCGAATGATATATATAAACCTACACACATTTCTGACTTTGATTATTTAAATGGTCTATTATCAGGGGATTATTTATTAATGCTGGGTGGGTGTAAAACAAATGTCAACATTTGCTGATATTACTTTAATTTGAGTGTAAACTTTGTGGTGGTTAAGAGTGTACTATAAATGTATAGTGAGCGCTTCCATAAACCATGTGTGTCATCAGAAGATTATGCAGGACTGCATGCATTGTTTTGGAGATTAAGTTCATAGAAGTTTTGAGAAGTTTGTTCATTAAGATACTTCATCTAGTATCTTAATACTTTATTAATTAAACTTCATAAAGTTCCTGTGTTGAGTGAATTTTACTTTTATGCCAGAACTATAAAATTCCTCGTGTGAAATAATACTGTGCTAGGTAATAGGTCTGTATGTGTGAGGGATATTTTATATTATTGTGTGTTTTATATTATTTTATATTTATTGTAATACTTCGGGTCACCTGCGGAAACTGCGAGCTGAGCCCAGGAGAACAGCCCCTTACCCTGTGGACAATCTGATACTTCGTAGGAACGTATTCACTTAATATTCAACTATACCAGTGAATAAATATGCTATCAGTGAGTAAATATAGAATGATTTTCCCTCTCACACAAATAAATGAAAGTGTGCTTTAATTGTTCTGTGACTTGCTAAAATCGTGTGGCACTGCATTAGGGGATCATCACCATGGCTAATTCTGATACACATTTTGATTAAAATGTATTGTTTACTACGGATGTGTTACAAAAAAGTAGCCTGCATATTTTTTCCTCAGTTAAAACATTTTGCCACGAATTAATCATTTTTCGTGTAACTTTTTTATTAGAAATTATATGCAAAAAAATAACTTGTTTATATTCAATTAGATTTATTGAGTAAATGAGCCTGGGACGTAGGAGATACAAAATTAGCTTGGAGCTTATACAGATGCAAATTTCTGCAATGTAGTACACACGAACGCGCCCTCATCAGCGGCACCGTGCGTGAGCGCGCAGGAGAGAGACGCGGGCGAGGGAAAGGCAAGAAACACAATTATGGAGTCGCGGCAGCATTATATACAGAGGACACATTTAACGTTATTCTAATTAATCAGGTGTTTTTTTTCGCGGTTATATAAAATCACATCATAGCTGGCTCTCCAAGCCAGCACGACGCCGATGTCCTTGCCGCGAGTTAGGCTCCATCTCCGCCTGAAAGTGGACCATTCGTCGGTGCTTATCCACAAACGGCATCCTCCTCTTTGGCATTAGATCGGATGGAAGGCAAAAAGGGACAGCGATCATTTACAGGTACACGGGGTTCAGCTGGCCGTGTCTTGACCACTTGACTGTGAAACGTTAATATTAGTTGTGCCCCTTTGTACGCACTGTTATTTATAAGCATCTGGCGCTTCCCTGCCTCTTTTAAACGGGGAAAGGGAGCCTTATAGTATTTTACAATCAGTTCGCTAGACTGTGTTTATAATATACATTAATTGACTGTGTCGATTAATATATGCGTGTATATTGATATTTATTAACTAATTTGTAGTTATAGGGAATAACATACACGGGTGGCTGTGCCATCCATTTTTTTGATAGGTCTGAAAATCACATAGCACTACAATAATAAAAGCAAGAGGACAGTTTTGTGTAATTTTGGAATAGTTTACGGGTTAATATCTCGATCGGTTAAACAAACGCTTGCCTGAGGAGAGGCGGATAACAAGAATAAAAAGGAGGGGAGGATATTGGGGGAAAATGTTGCCTTCACAAGAAGCCTCCAAGATTTACCATGAAAACTACATGCGAAACTCCCGTGCGATTGGGGTACTTTGGGCGATCTTCACCATCTGCTTCGCCATCATCAACGTGGTGGTTTTCATTCAGCCCTACTGGATCGGGGACAGCGTGAACACGCCGCAAGCGGGGTATTTCGGCTTATTCCACTACTGCGTGGGGAGCGGCGTGCCCAGCAGGGAGCTCTCCTGCCAGGGCACCTTCGCCGACTTCAGCTCCATCCCCTCCGGCGCCTTCAAAGCGGCCTCCTTCTTCGTGCTGCTCTCCATGGTCCTGATCTTGGGCTGCATCGCCTGTTTCGCCCTCTTCTTCTTCTGTAACACCGCCACCGTCTACAAGACCTGTGCCTGGATGCAGCTGCTGTGTGGTACGTGACTGCACCGGCAAGATGTTATATTATCACCTACAATTCATTTGCTAATTTTAGATCATTCTTCTGTGTCTGATTTGTCCGTATTTAATCCATACAATTGGTTTATTTAAACATATTGCTCGCAACTCATCCCACACACAATAAAAAATAAAACCAAACACGTTGGGAGCCTGCAGATGGCATGTCTCACTGTTATTGTGTGTGTAGTGTGGGTTTGCACACACGTACCCCCAGCGGGTTCCTAGCGGGTAGATGGATTTTAATGCATGCATAATGACAAACATGACACTGCATGAAATGTAACTGCAGAAATAATTAAATGTTTTATCATGCAGTATGAAATGTGTGCTGTAGCCATTGCTTATTAAGTGACTGACATGTATTATTTATTTTAATACAACTGAATTATTCTGAAAATAAAAGTACTGATAGCAATCACATCAGAAGTAAATGTTTACTTTAATTAAGTATTCAAACATGGGCAGCAAGGCCCAAGTAATATATAATGATATAAACAGAGTGTCTATGGCTGAAGTTTTATCTGGCCAGATCAAAATAAATTATCAAATAGTACCTAGGAAATTGTTTTCGTTACATGGTCATTAAAATGCAGTCCCGCATCACGCGCGCGATTCCATTACGCAGCGTCGGATACGCGCCGCTTTTCTGCAGAGAGTTAAACTCCTCAGTGCCGCTAGCGTCCCGGGAACACGCATTCGCATGCGTAAGTGTGCTCTGCTTTCTGAAGGCTACATTACCTGCCGACGTGTGCCTGACCGGAATTGTCCCTAGTGTGGCACCAGTTCATTGAATCTTTCATTGACATTATACGCAGCATTGAGCAGCACTGACCAAATAGTTTAATCCTAATTAATATTTGTTTTGTGTGTTTGTGTGCATATTTCTATGGATTTCTTTACCCTCTCTGTGACATTATGTCATTAGGTGACACCGTGATACTTGTTTTCTTATTGTTTCTACACTGTGCTTGGACCATGTCTTTTCATTTGGGGAGTAAGCAATGAGGTGTCTGAAGTATATTTCACATAGGACATAAAATTGTGATTTTTTTTAGAAGCAGAGCCTGACAGGGGATCATGGCGCAGAATGGCCCAGGTTGCTCTGGGGAAAGGCTAGGTCACCGCGAGCCCGAATTCAGCTGGGACGTTTGGGGTGAGGCGCGGCCTATCTCCCCAGCCAATGAGTCACGAAGGCAGTGTGGAACAGATTGCCTCTTCTCGGGATGGCTGCACACGCTGCCCTCTGTCATATGTTCTTCACGGATGTCTAATTACTAAATACAAACTCATAATTAAACAAGAGGCAAATTAATTGGGTTGAAACATGCAATAACCACCACCGGGGAAATCTGAGAAATGTCGAGAGCATATTCCCAGTGACCTAATGGCAATGAGCGTAGGATTCGGGGCTGAAACTAGGCATCTGTATCGCTGGTGCTGTTTGCTTCATGTTTGGACTCTCGTTTGTGGCGTTGGCTGTGCTCTCCTGGAGATGCAATGTTGAATATGGACTTACTTTTAACTGCATTGTCTTTGGGACCTTTTGGGCAGGGTGCAGTTATAGTAAATATGTAATGCTGTAAATACATATAAACCGTGACCTCATTAACAACGGATGAATTCATAGAGACTTTGCATGTCACACCTCCTCCAGCCAATGAGAAGACAGTACTCATGATGGGAGTAGGATAGATACAGGGGCATTCAGCACAACAAGTGCCTCCGGATGAAGATATAAATGTCAACGGCAGCTGTTCAGCAGGGCTAGCAGCATGCCACTGGGTTTGGGTGATTACTTTACCACCCTGACACAGAAACACATGTATCAGAGCAAACATGTCTGTCTCCTATCTATGCATAATGACACATATTTGTTTATCTATCAACATACTGAAAATTACTTCAGTGTAATCTGTGATTCCTACCCTTAGCAAACTCTAAAACCTATGACATCCAACAGACAAGTGCACTTCTATTTTTCTTTTTTAAAGCTCACTACCTTAAAAAAGCACTCGAACAATATCTTTATTTCAGGGTCAAGTAATTCTGCAAGGTTAAAGAATATGCACACATCTCTAAAGTAATCAGTAACGACGCATTAAAAAAGTTGTTACTCTGGTTTTTTTTTTCATTAGGCCATAGCGGAGAAATACGAGGACAGTGTGTTTGTGATCACAACCCACAGGCTGTCGAGGAAATGGGATTTTATATGAAGAATAGATTTAGCAGGCACTGAGTATAAATATGGAAAAGAGTGATCATGCGTGATCCCAGGAGTGGCCTGGAACTCTTCTGTTACTGCTTCTATTGGGCACTGGACAGAGACAGACTGTGGGTTAATTGGAGCAGATTCAGGAAGCTGATACTAGGAAGAGAGTACAAGCACTACGCTCAATTAGAATGGATGGGAGCGAGAGTCCTGACAGCTCTGTGATGACTCTTCAGGCCAATAACGTCTATCTGGGCAGAGCCAGCTGGCCTTCCTCCAGGTATTGGTTCAGATTCTGGTGTTTTATTTAAATTCATGTTATAACTTAGTAAAAGGGAATTAGGAGCACTTGGCTAAGTTACGTGTCAGTTGCCGCTGACTAAAAAAATACTACTATAGCCAGTGGAGCTCAGTTCCATTTGGACCAAGATTTCATACTAGAGCTCTACAGTAAGTCACCGAATTACAGCACCGTAACTACGGCATATAAAAACATTGGCATAACTAATTACATGGTCGGGGAACAAGAGAATTGGACTGTTTGGATAAGGATGCAGTTGAGCTTAGAAAGATATGGCAGAGGACGTGTCTGAGGAATAGCTCTGCTGTTCAGCCTTATAGCTTTATATAAAAGACCCTGTTATTGCAAGTGACCAGTGCTACACCGCTGGCTTGACCTTCTCGCTCATGTTTGCACAGCCCGTGTTAGGCCTCTTATTCTGTAATGGAAAGGTCACGCTCAGAAGAAAGATATATGCGTGGACGGGGACGCCGTGGCATTTTATGTAGCTGCAGGCCGCACATCGCCACCCCTGCTCTCTCTCACTTTCCAGCAGAGCATCTTTCCACGAGACGTTGAGATCATTTAGAAGGTGGCAACAGCCCGGAAGCCGCGGGGCAACCCATCATCACTTCAGCAGAGACGTGGAGGCTTGTCACAGGAAGAGCCCAAAGAAAGGGGTGCGCAGTGAGGGCCATTGGGTGCGGGCCAAAGCCAGGAGCTTTTTCGCTCATCGCAATGGGTTATTTAAAGACACTGCCCATATAATAAATCACAGAATGTCCATATGCTGCTCCCCCTGGGCCAAACTGGTCTGAACCTGCTTGTTCTCGTAATGAAGAATATCAATCCCGAATGAGGTCAACGGTTCCTCTTCTTCTTCAAAAAACTTAAGCATCACCACATTTTGAGCAAAAAAAAGATCCAAATAATCAACCAAACCAAAAATGGAGAGTGTGGAGTCAACTAATAAGTGCTGAAGCTTGTTATCTAGGGACACAGAGGAATTTGAGGTAGGCCTTCCAATGCCAGGCAGCATTTTACCAGCTCAGCAACTTCTGACACAGGAAGTGAACGCTCAGGGGTGGTGATTGGAAGGAGAGTGAAGATAAAGTTTAAAGTGAGATACTAGAGACCTGGAGAGACAAGCACATTGACCACTACAGTATCACTTTTCTTTCTCATCTGTTGTGAGATTCCACTTCTCAATGCAATCAGTGTATTCTCTTCCACAAAGGTCAGATTTCATTGATCAGAGATTCAAATTTGTAAGTATGCAAGAATTCAAATCACTGGAGCAGACCTATCATGAACTGGTGAATGATGTCAAATTGCATTGTAAGACTGGCAGAGCGGGGTAGGTGAGACAGGCAGAGTGGGGTAGGAGAGACCGGCACAAAGGAGTGGGTGACACAGGCAAGTGAGACGAGCACAATAAAATATATGAGATCAGGAGAGCTAGACAGGTAAAAGACATACAATGAAACAGGTGAGACAAGCACAAAAAACAGGTGAGAGAAGTAAAATGAAACAGGTGAGACAAGCACAATGAAACAGGTAAGACAAGCACAATGGAACAGGTGAGACCAGCACAATGAAACAGGTGAGACAAGCACAATGAAAAACAGGTGAGACCAGCACAATGAAACAGGTGAGACCAGCACAATGAAAAAGGTGAGACAAGCACAAAAAACAGGTGAGAGAAGCACAATTAGATGTGAGACAAACATAGTGAGACAGATGAGACAAACAGACATGAAAGTTCCTTTCAGCATTCCATGTAAATGTTTCCTATTTTAATGCCGGCCTTCGTAAGCCATCCTCTGTCACCTCCCTAAGCCTATCTAGCTCAGGGCAGTTTCCCTTTTTTGCAGCTCCTTTTAGCCCCGCTAAATATATTTTTCTGACTGTGGTGAAGCTGTATGGGTGGTGGGAAACAGCAGTCACGACTGGCTGGTGTTCCCATCTCTGTCTGCGCCGAGCGCGTGTGCGTGGGAGGCAGGCACATTCTCCACAGGCTCCAGAATAATAACTCAGGTTGTGCTGAGCTGGAGAAAACAAACAAACCAGTGTGCAAATCTCTCCAAGCAGTCAATACTACAACAAAAAAAATCAGGTCAGGCATTTTAGCCCCTGTAGTGAGTGGTCTGTGAACTCAAGCCAACGACCCTCTTCATGATGGAAATGAGTGTCTACTAACAGAGTCTTTGACTCTCTAATTACAGCCACCACCATCCCCCCCCCCGGCATTGCAACATTCATCATGTCTGGTCAGAATTCTAGGTCTGCCACGTCAAAGGCTCGTTTTGTAATTCTTTATAATGCAAGCAGCAAGTCAAGCATCACTGCTCGTTTTTCCTCATAAATTGTTCGTCTGACACACGTAGACTTGCATACACACATTAGCTCTTTCTTTCTGTTAGTCCGCTCAGTTTGTCCCCACAGAGCTCCCATACCTGACTAGACTTGCTTTATTAGCATAAAACTGCATGTGCAATTTCCCCCCCTTTTAAGCGTAAAAGATTGTGGGAGGAACAGAAAAGGCCATTACTAACTCATGCCGTCTCCGCCCACTGCAGCCTTGGTCCCTGGGGTTCCTCTGCATCAGTAACTCAGCCATCTCGCACCAGCGAGTGTAGGCGAGTCAGGAACTTTAAGCTAGCACTTTCATGCGCGGACAGAGGGGGGCTTCTATTATTGACATGACTTTTCTTGTGTTTCCGGTTGTAACAAGGCCTCCCGTCCGTTTAATGCCGAAAAGTGAGGTTGCAGTTGTCCCACCTGAGATCACCACCCCTGGACACCAGAGAGCAGATTCCAGCTCCAAAGTGTCAATGTTCGACAGATCCTTTAGTAATTTTTTGGAGTATCTCCACATAATAACACATATGAATCGAATATGTGTATATAAATATAACTGTCTGACTCATTCTTGTATAGCATTGTATACTGTATTGTACTGTATGTGTGGGGTACATTTAGGAGGATATCATTGTCATAAGAAATGTGTGAGGTATTATTATGGAAATAATACATTATATAATACCTCATAACAGAAAATTATTTTAGACTACTTCCTGGCAGATGGATAGCATATGGGATAGGATTTGTGGGATGAGGCCACATGTTTAATTCAGTAGAATTAACAGCTACCTGAGAAGAGCGGAAAAGTACTGTACCTGAATGAGGTATTAGCTGGAGGAGTGATTTCTGAAAAATACATTAGAATGATGGTGCAAAGGATTCTGGACTTTTCTGGGCCCGGGGAGGCTGGCTAGCCTTCACACTCGTGCTGCATAGTGCATTTACCGGAGGAGGACCTGCCATTGGTCGCTCCCAAGTCGTGCCCACTCATGTGCTCCTGTGGCATCACCACATCTATGGTTCGCTGCTGTCCATCTGAAGCAAAACTGCCACTTTTTTATTACGGTCGTCTCAGTGCCCAGTAATAATGTGAAATTAGACGGGCAGCACCATCGTGTGAGTGACGGCAGGGCGAGAAGGTCATTATGTAGCCTGGGCGGTATCCAATGGCCGGCGAGGATGGTGAAACCTCCCGCAGGCCAGCTTGACCTGTAGGAGACCCTCGCTCCCAGCAACGTCTAGGAAAAAGCCTAATGGGATTGGACCTGGGCCTAATGCCCTCGGCCCAAGAGGAGATGGCGGTTTGAATCGGTCCACAGGCCCTGCATGCCAGTGACGGCGAGGCAAACGGGCAGACGGGCAGACACTCCCACTGAGGGCCAGCTGCTCCACCCTTCCTTTTGGGCCAGATCTAAATCCCTTTCTGGCAGAACTGGGCAGTGGCTCTTTACATTCGTCTGTTTTTCTTTCCTAGTCCATGAGAGTGACAGAATTATTTCAGGCCACATATGAATGTATAAGTTTGATGGATCTAGGAAGATCTTAGGGAGAGCAGGACATCAGAGGGACGAGATGGTTTAATTCAGAATTGCTGCTTATTATCAGATGCTGTAGAAACCTCTTCTCTTTCTCATTTACATCCATTCACTCCTCTTATGAGCTGCATATCTACTTTGGTTTTACTGCTATATTTTTATCTTTCCTGTGAGTAGAAAAAAGATATAACAATGAATATAATTTTAAGCAAATTCATTCTTAGTAGCAATTGCTTCACATTCCATAATAGGCCAAAGACATGGCGTTGAGTGAATCAGTGTCTACACTGCCCAGCGCGTGTATGTAACAGACTGGCATCCTGATAATATCCCAGCGCGTGTATGTAACAGACTGGCATCTTGATAATATTCTGCCTGCCAAGAGCTGCTGTTCATGATACTCAAAGTGCAGTTTTTCCTATGATGCCCCCGAAGCGCGGAATGGATCTGCTATGGTGCAGGTCTCCTCTGAGCCAGCTCCCACCAGTTCTCTCCCTCTGGGGGTTTGGGCCGGCCAAGCCACCAGCATGACGCATTGCTTGTTTGAGCGTAAGCCGCCTAGGGCGTGTTACCCGAACATCACCTTTGGATTCTCTGTGGGGATTCTTGATAGTTTATCCAGGGCACCTGTCCAGCCTGCTTATGGAAGGACGGCCTATTCGCAGGCCGGGCTGCCCTTGGTGCCGCACAGGGAGGTAGGCCTGCAGTCAGAGACTGCCAGAGGCGGCTGAACCAATGCAGAACCGCATGGTGATGCATATGATTCTCGATCTGAGCTGAATCAAGGAAAATTGGATAATTGATCAGTATTTGCATTAACGATGGAACTGAGAAGGTCTCAGTTGGGATGGCTGAATGCCAAAGTGTCACAATACATTTTCTGTGTGATGATTACAAGGGTGCTTAGCATTCATTGCACTGTTCCCTTTAAGAGGAAATACATGTGCGTTTATTTGTGTATATGATCCTGTATGGATGTGTGGCCAATTCTTCTGTTACAGGATCAAGTTCATTCTGAACCAGTTAGGGTTGGTTAGCTATGGGGATGGTTATCAGTTCTCTCTAAACACATATACTGTACTTCATCTGCAAGTAAATGGTTGAGAATTAGCTGCAAACTCATGGATCATGAAGTTGCTTCAACTTTCTGCCTACGTCTGCCAGTCAGAGCGGCAACTTTGCAGCAATTGTGTTTGTCAGCCGCTGAGTCATTATGTTGTTTTGTGAAAGCTGTGAACTGCATGTGTCTTCCGTGGTCACACAGGGAATGTGCCGAGGGGGTTATTAACATGCCATAAGTATCTTAGTAGTTACACACTTAGACACATGTTAGCAAACTTTAAACAAGGCACTTAAACAGAACTGCTGTGGAAACTTCTGCATAGGGGTAGCATGGAGGCACAGTAGTTAACACTGCTGTCTCACATCTCTGGAGCCAGGGAGTTTGCATGTTCTCCCCATGTCATCATGGGGTTTCCTCCGGGTACTTTGGTTTCCCTCCACCTTGAATAGAACAAGCAGTTACAGAAAATGGATGAAAACCGTTTTGCATTGAGCCATAAATTTCACAAGAAAAGAGTAAGTAATCATTTAAATAACATTAACGACTTACCCAAGCAATGACACAAGGCATATCCCAGGAGGCAATAGGGAGGTACCGTCTGGACAGGACACAGGGTACTGCTACATACTTCCTGTCTGACTCACGTAGAGACAACAGTTTGTCTTTAGATTGTGGGAGGAATCCCAGATGACGGGGAGAAGCCATGCGCACACACACACACACACACACACACACACAGCCTCGGCATACCTATCTAAATGGGGACCTTCCATTCATTTCTATGG
>JAODKN010000104.1:26386870-26409749 GCA_026774425.1 Petrocephalus zakoni | reverse complement strand
CCCCTGCAACGCCCGGCCTAATTTTTAACGGCCAAAACAAAAACCACACTTGCCTTTTTTGTTGGTGCTGGGGCCTTCGGCGGGCTGGGGGGGCTGGGGGGTTCCTCTCTAGTAGTGTCTAGCTGTAGAAGAAGTGGACACCCTGGACTTGGTGATGGTGGAGCCACCACTGCCGAAGCCAATGCCCCCTCCGACGCCCCCTCCGATGCCCCCTCCGAAGCCCCCTCCTAGGCCACTGCCCCCTCCAATGCCGTAGCCCCCTCCAAGGCCGCTGCCCCCACCAAGTCCGCCGCCCAAGCCGTAGCCATAACCACCACCACCAGCTCCTCCTCCTCCACCACCGAGAGCACTTTCCAGGGCGAATCCTGAAACAGAGAAAGAGGTGATGAGACTCTGGTAGATGCATTTGCGTCTCTGTCCACAAGCAGTTCTCCTCAGAAAAGGTTACATTGTTATGGGGAAAATATACCCGCCATCTTCATCTGAAGTGATGACTACAAATTGTGATGGTACACTACCATATAGTCTATAGCCCACTCTCCCATCTCTAGCAGACAATGGGCTACACAATGATAGAAGACAACAAGAATGAAGAGGTCTTACCTCCTCCACCACCACTAGATGACTGCTGCACGTGAATAGTGGCACTTCCCCCACCAGATGCGATCCTTTGGAGATTAGAAATAGAACATGAATTTAAAAACATGGATTCAAAGCTTTAAACTGTCTGCCACCTGAAGAATGGTAATAGTTATAAAAATATTTTGAATGCTTGTGTCTTACCTGATCTCCTCTCCTTCCAGGAGTTTCCTGTAGGTGGCGATCTCAATGTCCAGGGCCAGCTTGACATTCATGAGTTCCTGGTACTCACGCACCTGGCGTGCCATTTCCTGCTTAGCTCTCTGCAGGGCATCCTCAAGGTCCTTGATGCGAGCTTTGGCATCCTTCACTGCCAGCTCTCCACGCTCCTCAGCCTCCGCGATCTGAGCTTCCAGGTTAACCCGCTAACCACAACCAAAAAAGCGTAGTTTAGCATTAGAGCATATGCTAATTAAGGGTAGTATGAAAAGCTGGTCGGATGGCTAGATGAACACCGCTTCAGTTCCCAAATCTCTGGTCAGGGGCACTCACCACCAACTCACTTTATTACTTTATATAATTAGTTAAAATAATGAATGAGATATTGATTAGCTATATGAGGTGTGCTAGTGGTTGAGTCACAGAAGACATGAGTGTATTGGATGGTTGCTGAAAATACTGGGGAGATTTTAGCAGACGTTTCCAAATGGCTAAGCTAGAACTTTGACAGGTATGATAGCATTATTATTATTATTATTATTATTAGTATTATTATTATAAGATCATTTAAACATCATTCTCTTTGGCTGCCCTAGACCTATTACTTTATATTGTACACCTCTCCTATTAGCATGAAGGTGATTTGTCTCCCTTCTGATGAGAATATATGCGGTAACCCACACCTCACCTGTCCCTTGACTGCCTCGATCTCATTCTGCAGACGGGTAATCATGCGGTTCAGCTCGGCAATCTCAGCCTTGGAGTTACGCAGATCATCTCCAAACGAACCAGCAGAGGTCTTCATCTCCTCATACTGGAAGGAAAGGACAGTAAGTTGGCTGCTAGACCTTAATTATCTGTGGGGTAGTATGGGAGCAGGAGACAGAAATCACACACTTTCTGTTTGTACCACGACTCAGCCTCAGCCCGGCTGCGGTTGGCGATGTCTTCATACTGGGCGCGGACTTCAGCCACGATGGCGTCCATATCCAGGTTGCGGCTGTTGTCCATCTCCACCACCACTGAGGTGTCCTTGATCTGACCCTGCAGTTCTTGCAGCTCCTGGAATAGAAAACAGAACAGGATAACATAAACGCTGCTCTTTTTAACTGGGAACAAAAATTACTTTGGCAGTTCAGGCTTTAGAAATGTCTGTACCGCTTCGTAGACAGCCCGGAGGAAATTGATTTCATCCTGAAGGGCGTCGACCTTGGCTTCCAATTCCACCTTGTTCATGTAAGCACCGTCAACATCCTGGAAGGGTGTTGAGAAAAATTAGGTCTTATTCAAGCCTGCTTAATAAACAAAGACATTTAAACGTGGTAGCTGTAAACTACTTGCCTTCTTGAGCAGGACAAATTCGTTCTCTACTGTGGCGCGCTTGTTGATTTCATCTTCATATCTACAGAGAGAGGATAGATAAGCATCTTGAATGGATTGTATAATATCACTCTTCTGTAATAAAAACATGATAGATATCTTAACTTTAGGTTCTCCA
Source organism: Petrocephalus zakoni (assembly GCA_026774425.1). Lineage (NCBI taxonomy): Eukaryota > Metazoa > Chordata > Actinopteri > Osteoglossiformes > Mormyridae > Petrocephalus > Petrocephalus zakoni. The sequence goes on along the minus strand of JAODKN010000104.1, from coordinate 26,407,453 downwards.
GATTTAGGGATCACAGAGTAACTCCCTTCGCGCTTGACTTCTAGTGAGCTGTTATCGCATCATCATAGAGATTGTTAGCCCTTACTTGTTCTTGAAGTCTTCCACCAGGTTCTGCATGTTCTTCAGTTCGCCCTCTAGCCGGACCTTCTCGTTGCCCAGACCGTCGAGCTGCCTGCGCAGGTTAGCTATGTAGGCCTCGTACATGCTGTCGATATTGGAGGCAGTGGTGGTCTGGTCTTGAAGGAGGTTCCACTTGGTCTCAAGCATCTTGTTCTGCTGCTCCAGGAACCGCACCTGAGGAAATAGGATAGTAAAAAGGTTATGAGAATAGTATCATATTAGTATGACCCAGAAGTCCAAAATGGGGGAGACAGAGAAATGTTGGAAAGAGCTGAACAGCAGAACTCCCATGTTGTTCCTTGTTCCTGGTTGTTATTGTTGCAAATGTAATCTGGATAACAGTGGCATTGAAGCACTGTTTGATATCTATAAAATATCTACTAGTCTTAATCAGTTTAGACGTACTAGTCTGCTGCCACTATTGAAGGACTGCGATCCTCAGCAGTCATCACCATATGGGCGGGGCTAGCATGCTCCATTTCAGAGCTAGAGAGTTGCTGCTCAATGAGATCACCTAATAGGCCATTCTAAACATGCAGAAGCTTCCCTGTGCACATTCTCTGTTCTCATAATTGATTTGGGGACAAGGAGCATGTGCTGGATTCAGACAACACCCAAAGAGGCTTTCTCTAGCGAATGAGACTGAGTATTCTTGTCCTAGCTTGCCACACCACAACCCATCCCTAGGTGTAGTCGCTGCATTGGTAATTACACCACACCTTAGCCCCCGGTACTCTTAGTTTTATGAATGAACTTGTTTAGTTAAACATAGCCAATGTTAGCCAAGAGCACTGTAAAGTTAAGCTGTAAAGGAACAATGTTTGTCTGTCAACACTAACGGTGTATTTCCTTTTGTCCACTTTTGCTGCCGTCTTTGATACTCCGGAAGTGCCACGTTCTGCAGTCTACAGCTCAAGGAGTTGTTAAAGTACTGAAAGCATCTCTGAAGCGTGATTTTTTTTTTGCATTTAGAGAACAATAAATAAATGCCCGTCAAGTATAAGCAAAGCATCCACAGTTCAAAAAGGAGAGAAAGGCAAATTCTTATGTACGGGTTTTGCTTAAATTTTGGCATCACGTTGAGGTGTTTTAAAACGGAATCTCAGTCAGAAATGCAATTAAGACTTCTCAGCCAACGAGGCCCGGAGGGCTGACAATGACCCAACTGCAGGCTTGGGAATAATACACACCTCTGGCCTTCTGAACCCGGTGAGTCAGAACAGAAAGGGACCAGATGATAACCTGATCCCCACCCTTATTTAGATAGTGACAGCCTGAAAAAGGTTTGGGTTTCCAAACTCTATCCCTTAGATAATTGCTTTGTATCTAGTTGGCATACCCAGCAGTAGGTGGAGCGCTGCCTTTTCACATGCAACATGTTGCAGAAGTGGCTTTGATCACTAGGGAATGAATATGTTTGGTGTGAAAAAGCAGCGGCCATACCACAAGGCTCATATAATTTTTTTCCTCTAGCAAGCACTTTGTCTCCCAGGGATTTTCCATTCAAGGATAAGGTTGTGAAACTTTAATGACTGATAACAGCTTGAAAGTAAGACTCCCTTACTCCTATTCAATGTCAAGAGCTTAGCAATGAAGTCTCCACACGCAGCCTACCACAGCTACTGCGTTAAATGAATGCCGACCTGCTTCAAAGTGCAGCCCGCAATAGCTACGTCGCATAGTTATTTAATCGACGGTAATCGAGCTTAGTAACTGTATCCGCCTGCTGTATCCCATAGCGTGCTGATTCCTATGGTGCAGCAACAGCGGAGTAAAAGAAGCAGAATAGCACTGACCTTATCGATGAAGGACGCAAAGCGGTTGTTGAGGGTCTTGATCTGCTCCTTTTCCTGAGTGCGGACGACCTGGATGTTGGGGTCGATCTCCAGGTTGAGGGGGGCGAGGAGGCTCTTGTTGACTTGGACAGCAGTGATGGTGGGGATGAAGGGGCCACCGCCGCCGCCGAAGCCGCCGCCCAAGCCGCCGCCCAAGCCGCCCCCAAAACCGCCGGCACCGCCGCCGTAGCCGCCACCGAAGCCGCCGCCGCCGAAGCCGCTGCCACCACCAGCGCCAAAGCCACCACCAGCGCCGCCGCCATAGCCGCCGCCGCCATAGCCGCCGCCGCCGCCAGACGTGAAGCTGTAGGTGTAGGCGGAGCCACCACCACCACCACCGCCACCGCCGCCGCCAAAGCCTTGGCCAAGACCCCTCACACTAGTACCCCGGACCACAGTGCTCATGCGGCTTGAGCCCAAAGGAGCTGCAGACTGGCTGGAAAATGACCTCCTGCCTCCTCCCATGCTGAAGCTGCTGAGGCCTTGGCCACCGCCGTAGCCTCCAGCTACGCTTCCACTGGTCCTCACAGTGGTCTTCATCATGCTGCCGTTCTCTCTACCTTAGCGGGGTGTGAGAAGGAGGAAAAAAAAAAGAAGAGAAGACCAGAAGGAGCAGGCTCACAGAGAAGGAGAGTCAGGTCCCTCTGTGTGACTCTCACTGAAGCTGCCTGCCTTAAATCTGTTCTTTTCGGACGCGGGGCGGGGTCTCAGCCTGCCTGATCCCTCTGTAGCTCCTCCCACCTCAGCTACATGTCCATCCTGTCTAACAGGTATGGGGCCAGTGTAAATTGATAAGCTTTTGCCACACCCAAGCAAAAACCACCAAGAGTTAGAACAGTGGGAGATCTGGGGTAGAGGGTAATCATGAAGACTTCAGACATATCTTGGCGATGTCTTTTCTCCTTTCCCGTCCTTCTGTGCCTGTGCCTTTTATCCATGAAACCCTTGTCGAATGTCACTTTGTCCCAACGCAGTCCAGCACTGTGCTGAATAAAAAGTGCACAGTTCAACACAATTCTGTGCTTTTATGCATTTTTATGAGAGAAAAAAAATCTCTATCTGCAAAGTTTCAGGATTTCTCTAAATGTTTAAACATTGGTACGTAGTTTCAAGGTTCCACCCCATGGGAAATAACTGGTATCGAGCTTTACCTGGAGCTCCGGCTGAACCCGGAGATCTGTCCTCAGCATCCCAGCTGAATGGAGGGAGCCTTCTGCACAACGAAATCCTCGCTGATGAAGGTCAGCCTAACATGGGCTAATAGGCTGTTAAATACAGAATTTAAATGCAGAATGTCCTGTCGTTTAGTCACAAGGACCTTGTGACTGACCCTGTGGAAAATTAAAACCTGCCACATACTTGCATGTGTATGTTTAAAGAATACTCTTGATACTACAAAACAGCCTGTTGCAACTGTGCTTTGAAAAATTTAGTTGTGTTTTCACAAGTTCAGATTTTTGTTTCCTTAAATACCGATTTAGCAACACCAAGCTAAGACTAAAGACAATGCCTTTCTGTCTGTGCAAACTTTGTGATAGATCTCTGTCTTCCTGTAGATGGCGCTTTTGTGAAACTCGTGCCGGTAAGCTCCGTTCAGATCCTCCTTGTCTGGTGCACTAACAATTCCAGAAGCAAGATGCATGTATAGATACAGTACTGTGCACAAAAGTCAAAAGTTATGTCAAAAGTTATGTTTACAGCTATTTATCTGGATAGAAAGTGCACTTCTGTTCAGAACAAAAACACAGTTTACCATTAGACATTAGACATTTTCCATCATGGCGCTGCTGAAGTAGGCTGCCTCGCAGGTTGCTCCGACCCTCCCTATTCCTCCCCTTATCTTTCCCTGCTTAGGTCGGCTACTGCACTGAATTTCCCGGAGGAACCTTCCCGAGGGATTAATAAAGTATTATATCTATCTATATCTATCTATCTATCTATCTATCTATCTATCTATCTAACTATCTATCTATCTATCTAACTATCTATATATATATATATATATATATATATATCTATATCTATCTGTATCTATCTATCTATCTATCTACCTATATATATATATATATATCTATATCTATCTATCTATCTATCTATATCTATCTATCTATCTAGAGCATATGCAAGTTAAAAGTGACGCAATGAAAACTAGTAAGAATTTCTGTTCTTCAAAAAGTTACTGATGTCTGGTCAGATGGCTAGATGAACACCACTTTGGATCCCAAAGCTCCCCTTAGGGGCACCGCAGCCATTCCATGTCTCCATTAAATTTCACCAGCAGCTCACTTAAATGATGAATTAAATGAAATGCCTATTTGAGGTGTGATAGTGGCTGAGTAAAAAAATACATGGGTGTTTAGGATGGCTGCTGCAAACAGTGCAGTGACTTAGCAGGAGTTTTCAATTGGCTATGCTAACACACTTAATGGCATAGTTTTACACAAACATGCAGATCAATTCATCATTTTCTTGATGTTCAAGACTTTTACACAGTACTGCATATATACACACACACACACCATCACCCTATGAGCTGAGCCCGACATGGAGGGCCTCGATCTTCTTCCCTAACCCACCTCCCTCCTGCCATCAGCCCCACCCTTCTTAGAGGCTTGTATTTGCTTGCCTAAATAGCTGTATAGTAGATCAAACTCAAACTAACAAACCACAAAGTCATACTGTAAAGAGAACAGGGCAGGGGGTGCGGACAAGGCTGGGATTTCCATTACAAAAGGGATCCTCTCTTAGGAAATTACATCGGACGACGTGACGAAGGTGGCTGACCCTGAGATACCTGGTATTATAGGCAGCCATGCAGCCAAATCACCACCTATGTAGCTAGTCTGATGCTGACGTGTTATATTGAATATTACTGGTACATCTCCATGAAGTGAATATGCAACTGATATCTTAACGCAGTACACTTTGGCGCAAAGAGCACACTGTTACAAGCTTGGTTGGGACACATGGACTGACCAGAATGTGTGTGCAGGAAAGGGAAAAGAAGCCTGATCTGGGAGGGCCGGCCTACTTTCACTCCCCCGAATTGCTTGACTGTAAATTTGATATAAGTTTGAAAAGCAGCACAAGGTCTGGCCTTCTCCCTGAAATCTCACATTAACTGCAGGGCTGGCGCGTGTAAGGCAGGCCTTCCGTCTTATACACACACTGCAGGAGAGAGAGTGAGAGGGAGGGAGGGAGGGAGGGAGGCAGGGAGAGGTTTAAGTAACAAGCTCAGCATGCCTGGGCGATGCCTACTAGGCAGGGAATATGCAGCCTCGAACCCACGGCAGCAGCAGTACCTGCTGTTATACTGTAACTCGGTTATTAAGCAGTCTGCAGAAATGGAGCACAAACCTACAGTATGTCAAAAATATACCCTGACATGTTCACCTGGATACATCATATTTAAGTCTAATGTCAGCTTCTGGAAATTCAGGCATGTGATGGAAGGCTAGCATTCCCCCAGCTGGGCTGGTGACGAGGTGCAGCTACAGTATGGCGAGTTCTCCCTTTGCATACGGCCCATGCCGCTCTCCGCCGACTGTGCTCCCCCCTTATCTCATACATTTACAAAACTCACTCGGCTTATTCAAATGGAACACGGAAGCCACAGACTGAATACCAAAGTATAGTGGGCGAGGGTGCCAAAGGCACCGCCCGGGCGGCTGAGCTCTGTGTTCAGGCCTGCTGGGAGAACTCTCCCTGGGACCAGCAGTGATTGCTGCAGGCCCCCGCTGCAGAGCTTCTCGGCTCACTGCCAAATGCACTGCATGCAAATGTAGCCCCTTTCAGGAAGGAGCCTCACTGGCAGCTACTATAGCAGGCCTTCTGTGACTACCTGTGAAACAAGGAGCTGATATCCAGCTTTGTAAGCACCTCACAACCAATGCCATCGTGTATGGCAAACAAAGATGTCAATTCAAGGAACTAAGACGGTCAGTGAGGATTCATGTTTCAAGTTTTATTGTTGCATGCATTTGGAACATACAGTGAAATTCTTGTGCTGCATTTGCAGGGGGTGGCGACGAGCAAATTGCGAAATAAACATAAGCACGATACAGGACAAGATAGTGTAACGTAAGAATAAACAAACATGGCAGTAAATATCACTGGCAGAGACATAATTCATGTCAGTGGCTTGAAACAAGGTGGGGCACCTCGTGATGCTTGTTGAGACACATTATGTTTGACAAGAAGACTCAGGAGCTGTTATTTTCTCCAGCTACCATTTTCTCCCAAGCTTGTGCAGGTAAGCCACGCCCCTCGCCATGTGCCCCACCCCTTTCGCCCTACCCATGGGTGGTTTCAGTGGCTCATTTCCTAACAAGGTAATGCCAGAGTGGCCATCGCTAATCTGGCAGTCCCTTCAAAGACTTTCCCTTTCATGCTGGTGCTTGAATGCATTAAAAACTATAAAAGCGTTCACAAATACTTTTTTAACAAGCCTCAAATCTATGAATTATGTCATGCTTCCACTTCTTACTCAAGGAAAAGAATGTCAAATGACATGTACTTGAAAAATGTTTTTCATACTCCATATTACTTGTAATCCATTTTGGCTGCTTTTGCTTGTATTTCTTCGCCTTGTCTCATAATGAAAGGAATGATTTTGGTAAATTATTTGGTAAATGTTACTATACATGTTTACATATAAAGAGAATCCCCATACGTCCATTTTGGTGTTTTTTGTATTGTTTTGCAAATGACATGCTGCAGGGTTCCTGATTACAATCCCCGTCTCATGTATAAAAAATAATATATTAAGTAAATAATACAATAATAATAAGGCAACAAAACTGGTTGGAAAAAAAAGTAGTGGCAACACAAAAAAAACATTTAAAAATGTTTTTAAAAAGCACAAGTAAAAAAAAAAACTTTTATGGTATGTAAAACTGAAAGTTATGGTTCTTCACTGGGTACGGATACACGTTCGATAAACCTCTCTGCACCTCTTCTGAGAACATTAGCACACTACAAACAAACTTCTGTGCTAAAATGCTTCTTATTCCAAACAAAGCCTTGTTCTTAGCTACCTAACAGGTAGGCAAAATAATTTATTTAATCTCGTCATCCAATGTTCAACTAGTGGATTAATTGTTGCTCTGGTACGATGACGCCTGTATCTGTAAATGAAGATTTAAACACCCCAACCACTCATTTCAGTTTGAAATGAGATTTTCAGGGGAAAAAAACAAATAAACTACACAAATCTGATATGAAAATGTAATGAGAACAGGTGCATTGGAATGTGAAATTTTCTCATATCCCTTCTGGCTCTCTCTCTTTCCAGGGTGTTTAAGGACCTCAAAGGCCAACAGAGAGGTGGCATCGCTGCACACATTTTAGCTGGCATAGTGGTCCCTAAAATGTAAAGAGAATCAGCTGAATTTCTGTGGTCTTTCCTGCCAAACCACTGCTATCTCACCATTTCATACACTGAATTACCAGCCTTCTGCAGAGCTGCGCCATCTAATTGTGCTTTTCCACTGACATACAAGAACCAGGCCATACCGGTTCCAGCTTTTTCCACTACAGAAGGGTCAGCTTGGCAAAGGCATTGGCGGGTTTGTAGAGCGACAGTGACGCAAACCAAGGAGATGCTTATTTACTGTTCACATGGTTTCATGATTTACTATGCGCCAATTTCCATTAGCACATCTGTGAGAATCACCACGTTATGCTGCCATCAAACGCTAGCAGAATTAGCATTAGTCTGTGTAAATTTGTATTACGAATATATTCCGTTCAGCCATTCTACAGACTTTTTCAAAGTAGGAGGTTGGAAATTTTCAAGTTCCGAATTATTGGCATCAATACATTGCAATGTGCGATATTACTAATGATGAATTATATAAACAATGCATGCTTTTCCCCTTTTGAAAATCCATGCCTATTGACCCAATTAGATGGTGGTGACTCAACCAGCTCGGTTTAATCACACTTTCGGCCCTGCTACTAAGCTGGGACATGTCAGCACGGGTAGGGGTCGAGTATGGCTCAGATAACTTGCAATGCGAAACCATCTCTTAGTGGTATGGCTTGGGTATGGCTTGATATGGCTCAGACTTTGCTGGCAGTAGAAAATCACCATAACTGTAACTGCAAATTCAACTGGTCTGTTTTCATGTCAGCAAGGCCTTTTATTGGACTTCAGCAGAAACTTCTGCTGCAGCTGCCCAGTAAGGACACAGATCAGCCATATAACATTCCATCAAGGCACCAACCGCTTGCAATCATGTAGATGGTGACACTTGCCTCATATCTTCAGGACTGCTCACATTCTCCTATGCTGGACAAGCAAAAGAGGCTAGTTAGTTTCTCTAAATTATTCTCTGTCACCTGGAACCCATATGACCCTCACCAGGATAAGCGGTTATATAGCAGCTGGAGCTGAAATAAGAACTGTCACTATAGCCATTGTGCTGAGCTCATCAAGATCAAGTCCTTACTTCTCAGATCTATCCTCCTCACACCAACTCCTGCAGATATTTGCCCCTCCACCCTGGTTTGGCCTTTACATTTATCCAAAGCACCTTACTCTAGAGCAGGGTTCCCCAACTCCGGTCCTGGAGGGCGAGTCTGCGACACAGTTTGCAGATTTACCTGCTCAAACACACCTTATTCAGCTCACCAAGCAATCGCAACGTTTAGTAGATGCAGGGAAATCTGCAAACTGTGTCACAGACTGGCCCTCCAGTACCGGAGTTAGGGAACCCTGCTCTAGAGAGAAGGGTTTACAATTTTTAATGTTCCTGGGATTCAAACCCACAACTCGTGCATTGTTAGCACAAAGCAGTACTTGTTGAATAACAGGAGCATTTCGAGTGGGATGTGGTACTGCGTTGGGATTTGCTATAGAAAGCCTCAAGATGAGATCCATACCAAAAGGGGATTCCTGTCCACGCTTGACTGCATCGTCAGGTTGCCCAGTTGGTTTGCAGTCATAACCACAAACTTTCTCTTTCCCCTGTCATAGAACCTTTAGCCTAAACGTTTCCCTTTCCCAGTCTGGGGTGACTGACAAAATGGGAGGAGCCCTGGATCGGGCACCAGGGAGCCACAGTCTGCCGTGCGACCCACTTAATAGGCGGAGTCAGATACACTGCGATGCCTAAACTTGCATAGTGAACTTTCAATGGGATTTCAGTGGGAAATATTGCAGGCTAAGGGTGTGGAACGCTGAGGTTAGAAAATGACGACACATAGCAGTGCGATCCATTTTCCCCCATTGTTCCAGCAGTTAAACTAGAAATGGCAAGGTCGGGCCTAACAGCATTCGGTTTTGGTGCTTTTGGTCGCACGGATAATGTGCAGTTAATTACCCATATTTTGGCCAGTTCCACAAAGAAGCTGGAGTGGTTAATGAATTACACATAAAAACAAAATCTGTTTCTGGGACTCAGTCAGTATTTTTGTTCATTGACATAGTAGAGTGCATGTGCCACGACATGAGGAAGATAACATGCAGCTGCAAGTTAACTAGGAGCAAGTGAGACCAAAGGGAATGAAAAGATTCATTATTAAGTGGTGCAGCGCAGGACAAGGAAGTCAGACTGTGTGTAAAAGTGAGGGGTGTGGCAGAGGGGCAGTCAGCAGCTGACATTCTTTCCTCATGACACACAAGGAGTCGCAGGCATACGCCCATGTGCAGACACTACGCCTCTGTACTCGCCATGACAAGCCTCCCGTGCCTAGCTGCGGAGAGTAGCTCTGCTGGCCCGTGCACAAAAACCGAAAAACACGAAGGCGATGAGAAAAATGTTTTAGAGAAGAGCAGAGCACATTCTGACTAGAGCCGGAGTTTGCAAAGGCGCCACGCCGTATTGGAAAGTGTCGGAGCTGAAAGAAGACGGCAGAGAAACCTGCCACTGCTTGCTGGGACTGACTATAGTGATGAATCCAGTTCTAGCCCTGGGACATGCTGGCAGCTAATCTGCCTGCCCTCTCCCCCACCTCCAGCACCTCTTTATATATGAGTTTCTAGATGTTTCCCACAGATGCTTAGCCTTCATTTTTTAAATATGATCTCTTATTCAGTTATTTGGTGAGGTTCTGGGTAATTTAATTAGTGGGTATCACTGCAGTCTGACAAAGCGGTGGCCCCAAATCCCACCCCCAGCTCTATGCATGACCTCCCCGTGTTTGAACAGGTTTCCTTGGCGTGCTCCGATTTCCTGGCACATTCCAGAAGCATGCAGTTAGGCGAATTAGCATCTCTGAGTTGCCCATGGTGCATGATTGTGAGTATGAGTGTGTGTCCTGCAATAGACTGGCATGCCATCCAGGGCGTGCAAGGCTTCATGTCCTGTGCTTGCTGGAGTAGGTTCCAGGTTCCTCATGATACAAAATGTCTTTGATGGTTTTACAACAACCTGGGCAGAATCTTCCTGCTTTTTTATATTTTTTCCTGGTCTCATTTATGAATGTAGGATCCATTAAAGAATTGAAATTGATAAAATGTAGCAAATGGTCACTCACAATTTATCATTGATTTTAAAGGCGCATCCAAATACCTGAGAATAATCAGAAAAATTATATGAGCTGACATCAGGAATTGGAGTTAACAAAGGGTGAGTATTTATTTCAACTTGAAATCCAGATAGCAGCTATTCAATGGCTCTGTCACTGCTTGCTGGTTAGTGTCTCACCAGCAGATAACATCTCAAGCTGCAGCATGGTGCCCAGTGAGAGTGTGCAGTGTTGGATGCATGTGCAGTGCAGATGGTGCCGGACTGACAGCACAACAGCAGAACAAATCTGAGGGGACAGTGGCTCGCTATAATGGATACGATGCAGTTATGCCCTGGGTGTCCTGAGAAAGAGGAGAGGGACTAATTCAAGCAGGATGCTTCAATATTGCTGTGACACATAAAAGCTTCCTTCAGGGTCCTGGGAAAGGGGAGGTTGTTGTCAGTGGATGGCCTCAGTGTTTTGGGTTAAAGGTCTCTCCTCTCAGGCTATAATATGTTTGAATGGCAGGATTTATTGGAACACTTACAAGGGTTCCCTTAGTCTAGAACTGGAACATGGGTTAAAAAAGACATAAGAAGCCTGATAAGGATTTAAGTTCCTAGCAGTCCTGAGAATGTTCTGTAATGTTTCTCTAACCACTGCACCCCCCGGTTGAAGGTCAACTTCACCACTGGCATTTCCAATTCAAGTTACTGAAATCATAATTAACTTCTATGAGGCTGACCTTCTGCGGAAAGGTGGTTCAGGGGTGTGTATTCTAAAACTGGCCACGACGCTGCGGCATCCACCTTCACTATGAAGTGCAGATTGGGATATGAGCCGGGATAGTTGCAGAAGTAAACTTCTCCTTTAGAGTAGTATACAAATTATGAAGTTTGATGAAGTTCTTCCTTAGCCGATGGTGCACATGGGAGGGTTTATTTGTGATTTAAGGGTCTCACAGTGATGTGGAAATGAAAGCTTTACATGTCATGGAGTAAATACCAGTTGTCTGGTCATCAATTATTAACTTCTAAAATTAGACAAATTTAGTACCAGATAACAGCACATAAGAGACTTGATTCTGTCAATATTTATTTACAAAAAACAAGCCAAAATGCTGCAGCTAGGAAACAGATGCCAAGTGCTGCCATTACAATTCGTTTGTCAAGTTTATGAGGAGTGAAACTAACCGTGACCTCAGAGAAGCTGAGTTACCAGTTTGGGAAGGGTTATAAGGCAATTTCCAATGAATTTCAAATCAATCATTCTATGTTAAGGAATATTTCTAAATGGAGGACATTGAAGGCAGCTCCCAGTCTTCCCAGGAATTAAAATTCACCCCAGTGTCATATAATGATGATACGAATCACAAACAACCTCATGAATACATCTAAGGATCTACAGGCCAATGTGTTAAAAGTTAAGGTATTTGACTCTAAAGGCTGATTCATACTTCTGCAGCAGGCCTATGCATTTATATTTGTGCACTGGTGTGTCTGTCTCACTCTGCAATTACATGGCAGTGGCGGAACACTAGTTAGCTGTGCGAGGTGGGTTTAAATTCTGCTAAAACAAATTTGACTCTGTCATAAGATACAAAACTTAGTAAGCTTTGCAGTTTTAATGATTGTTCCTTTTCAACATGATCTAGTATATGTTTTAAAAATAAATTTCAAGTTTACTGCTTTTGCATGAGCACTGCATGCATTCTCGGAGACAATCATAATCATTTTCATCCTTGCTGTTTGTAGCAGTGATAGACTGTTTTTTTTTTAACTCTTCGTGAACGGCTGCAACTGTGGCAAAGGAAAAGGCCAGCAATGGGTTAAAGACAACTTGGAATGTGATAAGGAAGAGTTGCCCAAAACCAAAAAACTCTTACAAAAAATAACAAATGATTACTTTGAGTCATGCCTGCCAAAGGTAGTTCTGCAACAGTCCTGGGCAAACTGTGGATTTCACAAATACATTTGCTACTTCCATACATAAATATGAGCATCTCAAAAAAGAAATATTGATTCAGAATGCATGACATGCTAATAATCATATGAAATGGTACCTGCTGACATGGCGAAACTGCGGTTTCTTTTACACAGAAAATAATTATGCAGGCCTATTGTACAAGCTACTGAATCATGGGGTGTAGTGGCACACGGCTCCTACATACTCCATTGTTAAATCAATAACGACATGCTGGAATCCATTATGTTGTTTGTCACCTTAAACGTACCTCATTTCAGGACCTATTAAGTAGCAGGTGGTTCCGTGAAGGCCCTGTAATTGACAAAGGGTGCACCTTGTTTTTCACAGGAAGGTACATGCTACCCTTGCATTAATTTTCACCATCTCAGTGTACTGCAATGTGCTATGAGCCGAACATTCATTGGCACACAGACCTCTGATTCCCCCCTGATTTTTCACCTCAGTTCTGTGAGTCTGGGAGGTTCACACCCCCCACCCCCCATAGAAAATAACTGTTAGAGAACTGAGCTGGCTGAGTTTCTGTCTGTGACTGATTCTGTGTTGGTGGGTTGCTGGATGTGTCCTGATGCACATGTAGGTCATTTTGGCGTGTGACGGTGAGGGGTTTCTACATCTTTGTTTCGGGGTAGGATTTTTGTTGTGGTCCTCTGTGCAGAGAATTCCCTGGAAAATTGCACACAAAAGGCTTTATGAAAGGCACACCGTGAGGAATGTACGCATGGCATTAATGCACTATAAGCAGTTTCTCTCAAAGAGATGACAACAGCGATGCTGTCTTTCACCACTGGCTGGGCTTATATTCTGCAAGTCCCAGGGCCTCAAGACAAAAAGTTAGGGGGAGCATATCTTCATGTACGTGATTCGAACCCGGCTGGAGATGGGGGATCACAAATAGTTAACAGACATGACTTAACACGTAACCATACAAAAACAGCAATTACCGTACTGATGTAAGTCATTGTGGGGGATGGGGGGTAGCTGTTAGGTACAGGCCTATTACTGAATACCTCTATGGTGAGGCATTCAGAATCACTCCCTGTTTGGTATGGGAGGTGTGTTATCCAATCATCTCCACTTTCCCAGCCTGGGAAACGGAGCATATCCCCGTGCTCAGTTGCTGGGGTGTTGTTTTGGCATAGCATCACCTAGCAACACCTGTGGCCTTGCTATCAGCCTCACTAGCAACACAATCTGTGCACCTTGACCCCGCCGTACAGATGCTTCTCACACCACTACCTTTGTTTTTCTTTAACGCGACTGTAAGACACTGACACGTAGACAGTAACCAGACTTCACAGTGAACATACTGCAGCTGGACTATGTGTGGGCTCCTTCTTCTGAAATGCTGCCACTCACATGTTTACTAGTGAAACATTCTTATTTACACTCTCAGAGAAAAACACCCTGCAGGTATAGTGTTACACACGCTAGCCAGTAGAGTTTGTTTGCTAACCACATTTTAATCACCGCTCTTGATTGGTAACTCATTTACCAGTAGCTGGGAAAACTAGATTTGCCGATCCTGACTCTTCAAATAGAAATATTTCAAATGAGTCCTCTGTGCAAAACAGTGTTACGCATAAAGGCATGTTTCTAATATTCTATTTTTAATGTATTCATGAAATATAATAAAGCACAATCGCTCTTGGCTTCCTGTCAACAAAAAATGCAAAACCGGGAGATTATGGGAGGTCTCCTGTCACACACTAATCACTTTTCATAAAAGCAAATTTGCAAATCTTTGTAGACATGCCCCTGGGCCCTCTCTGATGGCATGGGAGTGGACCTTGGCACTGTCACTACAGTTGCAGGTGCAGCCAAAGGAGAGCCTCTCGTGCAGAATGTGATCTGTCACCTCTCTGGGGTGTATACACGCCTGGAACTCTTCCCCCCAACTCCTGACTCAGCAGAATACTGCGGGAGGATGCAAACCGCACCCCCCCCTTTTAATTATAATATATTTCCCCCCCCCTGCTGCTTGCCAAAGCATTTACTTAGCAAATCATTTCCTAAGAAGCACAAGGCAGACAAATAACTAAATAGTTCTACATGGACCTTTGTCCCACAAGGTCAAGGCTCATTTTATTATTGGTCCATAGTCACTTATACAGGTGTATTTAATACTGACTGTATGTGAGAAGTGTTTCAAATTTTGCTCAGGTAGATGTATAGGGTCATAGGGCAGAACTGCAAAATGCCAGGAGTCAATAAACTGCTTTGCAACAGAGAGATGCAGTAGTTAGTCAGGAATACAGGGAGATGCAGTAGTTAGTCAGGAATACAGGGAGATGGCAGCTAAGCTAAGGTATTAGAAAGGGGCGGTTCTAAACTAACACACTGATTTGTGCATCAAGGTTACTAACTTGGGTCAGCGGGCTGGTGTGAGATTTTCAATCTGAGATAAGTCTGCACACATTGACATTTTTGTAACAGTTTTATTACCCTGTAAATAGTCTGTAGGGTTTGCTAACTACGCCAATGCTATAATATTTATAATGGGATAATATCGATTTCATGAGAGATGCCAGCGCTGGTGTGTATAGAGTGCGCATATGCGGAGCTGCGGCTGTGTAAGGGTGTACCGCTTATTAGTAATGTGTGTAATTCCCTGGCACCAAATCCATGTCTTAACTCCGGAGTCGGCATTTCTCCAGTTTCTCCCCCATCCCATCCCATCTCTCGTTGATTATTCAAGAAACTCATTAAACCGTTAGTTAGAACACTTTACAGGAGAGTAACATGAGTTTACAAATTGGCAGTGCAGCAGCACATCACATTTGTTTGGGTAATGCCACCCAATCTGCTTCCCAGGCCACTGCTTAGGACACCGACGAAGCTCTTAACCCTTTCTTAACGCATCCTGCATTTGGTCCCATAGTCATACATCGACAGGCTGTCGCTTATATCAGTCCCTGAATGTTTCAGTTTCTCACAGACTTCCCCAGTGGTGGCACAACTGCATAATTCACATGTATCCCAACTTCCTTTCCTCTCCCTTTTATCTTCCCTCAACTTTTACTAAAAGCTCTCAAGAGTGGCAGCATGTTTAATTGCTTGCAGTTCTGCTACAAGAGATGTATTTTTGCAATTTTTATTTAAATACCTTTTTTTTTTACATTTTATTTATTTAGCAGATACTGTTATCCAAAGCAACACACATTATTATGTTAAAAATGCATGCTAAATGCTTAGTAATAACTATACAGTGCATGCACAGGGCAACAACATATTCTGTGTTGATCAGATAGTTTGCTCTGCTATCAAAGTAATGATCTATGATATTTCAACAACGTGAAATGCCCCAAATTCTCACAGCAACTGAGCTTATCTGTTCCGAACGGCCTAAACTGTGTGGAAAATGGATCAGATCCCAGTTGTGGACTGGCTGTCCCCTCAAAGAGCCACGGCTTTATAACGTTTTTTTGCTTTAACTTCTAGTGCTCATTGCTCCATTGTGTTTCTCTGCTCTCAATTAAGGCAGCTCAAGTTTTCAGTAGCATGCGATACCTGCATTTTCTGCCAATCCCCTCTTTTATATTCACTTATGTTCACTATGTCACCTAAGTATTTGCCACCAAATGCCAAAACGGCCGACGCCCCCAAGGCTGAAGGGAGGCAACGGCAACATCTCGGCCACGACAGAAATGCCGCTGCCTGCCGGCTAAGGTTGCGCAGGTACACTGCACAATGTGGCAACTCCGCCAACATGTGCTTCTGCCCAGCCCTCTAGCACCTTCGGCCCCTGCTGGAACCTCCCTCGGCTTCCCCCACTACGGCTGCCCCTCCCAATCTCAGGGGTGTATTCCTAAGCCCTTTCTGTGAACCATCCAGCAAGCCCAGATCTCGATCTGGGTGACCTGGCTCAGTTACTGTGCACTTCTTGATTCGACATCTCCTTGTGCCGTGCTGCTGACGTGTTTCATTGCGCCACACAATACAGGCAGCACTTTCCTTTGTTAATGCCGGCAGATGCATGGCATTGCCGTATCTGGCATCGTAAAGCTTTACGACCTCCTTTGACCTGTTGGTGTGAGGGTGTGGACAGGTGCTTCTAACCGTAACTGAGAAGGGTGTTCAGACGCCATACGCTGGGCTATGCACAGGTACATGTGCACCATCTTGGCCACATCTGTGACACCTGCAAAGTTTAGCACTGACACGCTACTTGCCAAAGAAAGCATTCTGTCTGACGGCCACCTCATCTCCCCTGCTTTGTCCGTGGACTATTTATGCTCAGCCTTTCTCTGCAGGACCTCATTAAGACATGGGGGGTAGGGGGGACGCCCCTTCCTCTGCCCAGAGTCTCAGAGACTTTCCTGTACTGCTGTGGATTAAGAGCCATAAACCCTATAACATGCACAAGACATCTGGCATATTTTTTCTTCAGACCATACAGTCCCTGTCCATCATGAAATAAGTCAACTAAAGGAGAATACAGCAGCTTCCTGTGCCACTGCATAGTAAATTCACATTTAACTCTTCAAATTCCATTGCTTTATGGAAGTGACCTCATGCAATATTTCATGTGATAACCAGGTCCTATTTAATTTGAAGTTTCAGGGACTGAACTGAAGGCTAAAGAAGAATTTCTCTCTTTGTATTTTGAGATCTACTCTTCAGGTCCTCATAGGTTCAGAGCAGCCATTTCTGGGTGGCTGTCAGTGACCCAGTGTCAGCCAGGCTGCAGAAGTACATCTCCGGGACCCTCCACCACGGCCCTCCTCAGTCATCACTTACATAAGAGCAATTTCCACATGCTCTGTCAGGCAACGCTGAGGAAGTGGTGTTGACAGGCGGTTATGCACTTTTATTCTGATTTCCCTTCATGTAGAGACACATAGCAGGACTCCAAGCATCGGCTCCAAAGCTCCCAGCCCAGGCACCCATTTAGAATGAATTGTTTTGCAAATGCCTTGGTCCAAAGTAACGTAGGAGTTAGAGAGCAGGGTCAAACAATGTGCCTGGAGGTTAAGGACCTTCAGTAGGCATGCAGCAGCGAAATCACTCCTGCAGGCCTAGGATTTGCATCAGAGACCTTCTTATCACGGGCACATAGTCTTGACCGAAGAGCTGGACACTGAGCCAGACACCCTTGGAGAGATGGAGGATGGGCAGACTGCTCTCCTTTACAGTACTGAAGTCGCTGTGAGGTGGGTGGCAAGTTTGTGAGGGGTACCGGGGGGGTGTGACACAGAAGAGCAGGTGTGAATGGATGAGTCACACACCTGTACACCCACTTTTCTGTCCAACCAGCTTGCATTTTGGAGCATGCCACAGTCTTCACCCCCAGGCAGTGAAACGTCAAAATTACAAAAGCCTCTAAATTCACTCAGCCTGTCCCTTAATTATTCAGTTGCATGGGTGTGACTTTTTAATAGACTGAAAAAAACAACAAAAAAACAAACAAAACAGAAAATAATTGGGCAAAATACAGGGTTGCTGGAGGACTGCTGGATGAATATGGACAGTTTTTTGTAGCACAGGTGGGAAGCGACCTGGATACATGCTCATGCAAGCACCCCCGCCCCCCCCCGCTTACGAAAACACCTGTCGCCCTGGCAACAAGATGGCCAAGAGCGTATGAGTGAGCCATAAGTGGGCCCCATCGCTCCATGACACACTCTGCTGTATCTTAGGTGTGTGTCACTGTGCTCTGTAGCGAGATATCTGTGCTGTCATGTTCGGCTCCAGCAGTGGGCCCATGGCTACCCCACGGCTCAGGAGGGTCTCTTGATCAATACGATGCCTTTGCTCACCTCCAGTTCTATAAAACACCTCCCACGTTTCTAGGAGCAACATTCCTCGCCCATATCTAAAACTGCCATGTTGATGACTTGGGTTGAGGTTGATTGGATGCTGTCAGGAGGTATTTTGTATCTGTCCATAGGTAGAAGGCCAAGATGAGATCCAAGATCAAGATTCGTGTAGGTTCTCATAAAAAATATCATAGTTCCCATAAATATTCTTGCAAGCGAGATCAGTGACCACTGTGTTTGTCTGGGCCGCAGATGCAGAGGGAGAGGTATGAAGTCGCTGATAGCCCAATATCCCAGTCTTCCGTGACTCAGTCCGGAAGCGCTTACGCAGCACGCCGTTTTACCAATTTTGTGCCTTTCTGAAAAGTACAGAAGCATGAAACATGCAATCCCTCAGCAGCCATGCCCCGGCCATGGTATGTTTGTATTACCAAGAGACGTTCATTAAAACTGGCAATGAGAGGTGGAATGACTAATTTGCAATACGGTCGAATTTAGCCCACACAGACGACTGAAACAGGCCCCTTCATCTCAGTTTCCTTTATCTTTGGAAGACCCTGCATCAGGTGGCGTGATCCCTTCCGGGGGAGACTCCTGCAGCCTGATGCCTCTCTTGCACGACAATCCAAAGCACTTTCGGCATATCAGTTTGAGATGGTGAATGGATTAAAGATAAAATATACAAAGATGTTGGTGTTTAGGTGTCAGTCAACAATAGGGAACGCTACAAGCACCTGGAGCATTTTGTTTATTTAGTACCTGTCATAGCTTCCAACCTGCACCTCGGGAACAATGTCACAATGTACAGCTTGTCAGCAGCAAGTCCTTTCTAGTGTGCGGTATTTCACAGCCCTCCCTCTCGCCTCGCCTCACCTCCCCTCCCAGACCAACGCCCTGGCCCTGCCTGTCTGTACCACATCTCCCGCTGCAGTGCAGCTCCAGCCAGCTACAGTGTGGAAGGGTGCCAATGCTCCCTGTGGGCTAGGAGGTGCACTGGTGACTGTTCTAGCCTGGGTGGGCCCGCCTGCCACACCGCTGGGGGATCGGGCTCACTGGGAAAATAGGCATTCTCTACAGAACAGGCAGACCACAGTGCAGGTGCCAGATAATGTTATGAGTGCTAGTAACCCCGTACGCACGTGGCTAAACTGTCCTCGGCCATTTTCAGGTGTTACACCAGATGAAGAGTATGAAGCTAAACTAAAAGATTAAGGGCGGAATGAAAAAAGAGTGAACACCCGCAAACACCCAAATAGCACAGGATAAACATAAAGGTGACACAAACAAAAAAGGCATTAAGATGTTGGCATAAAAAAATCATTACTATAATATCAGTGCCAGGTGACCATTTAATTAGGTACACCCGCTCATTAACGCACATATTCTGCTCCTCCAAAAAATTAATCATGCACCGCTTAACTGAATATGAAAAGCATGCAGACAGTGAAGAGGTTCGATTACTGAGTGGCTAAGCATTAGAGCAGCTAAGACACCTGACCTAAGGAATAGCAAATGCGTATGAGAGTTGACCCTAGATGTGAGAAACAGCTGTCCTCCTGGGATTTTTACATACTAGTGTGTGTAGAGTTTACAGAGAATGGTGCAATGTACAAAAAACAGCCAGTCTTTGGCAGCAGCGTGGCTGAAAATGCCTTGTTAATGAGAGAGGTCAGAGGAGAATGGAAAGACTCATTAAAGTTAACAGCAAGGACACAAATACGAAGCTCAGTACAACAATGATAATGCAGAAAGGCATCGCCTTAAAGTCATCCTACATCCTCCTACTTAGGAGTATCTAATAAAGCGGCCACTGAGTGCGTGTATGTCGGCTGCAAACCGAAACACGTCATTTGTCTTAAAATGCTGCAGAAATTTTTAAATCATTGTTTTTGCCTATTTATCAGACAGCGTTTCATAGCAACTCAGCCTATTAATAAGAACCAGATTATGAGTAAGCCAAAATTAGCCATGCTAGCAATACAGGAGATGTTGCAAGACAGTTAGCTAATCGCATGATGAAAAAAACATCTTCACTAGGAAAAAAGTAATAATATAAAACTGCAATAATAAAGAGTAATAATAAAAAATGAACTTTATTTCAATGGTTTTTATTTGGTTTTCCCCTTTAGGGCCTCTAATTCCCAAACTAACCCGGAGAGCTAGTCCCAGCAAGTAATCTTTGTTTCTGCCTACTGTAAGGAGCTGTCAGTTTCAAGTATTAGTCCCCTCTTCAGTTCACAAAAGGAATAACATAGTCCAGCTTTACTTCCTTTTATGTAACTGTGTACAGAAAGTTCCCCCATCAATTAGCAATTGTTAGAATTACATATGTTACATTGAAAATTTCATTTCATTTATATATATATATATAATATATATATATAAATTTATATATATTATATATATATATATATACTTTAAGGACACATATA
>JAODKN010000104.1:26353230-26369557 GCA_026774425.1 Petrocephalus zakoni | reverse complement strand
TACTTAAAGAACTCTTTTTTATTGTATTCAGTTCTCCAAAGAACCTTAAACACCATAAAAAGGTTCTCCAGAGCACTCGAAGTGCTCCAGAGCACTAATGAAGAACCAGTTCTTCTTAGAGTGTATAATATACTAATATACCGATGGTCCCCAAGTTACGATTTTTCGATCTTACAATGACGATAGCAATACAACAAAATTGAAAAGATATTTTAAGTTTTGCGCAGCAGGTAGACGTAGCAGCATATGCGGTATGATATGTTGGCACGCTGCCGGGATGTACGCATCTCGCGTCCTGTGAGATGCCGCACTCTCGCCAGCGAGCAACAGAGTTCAGTTGTCTCTGTGTTAGAGCGGGTATTTTTTTCTGTGGTTTTGGTCGTTCAAAGCCAAGATCAACTTGCGATATTTTCAAGTTACGATGGGGTCATCGGCACACATCTCCATCGTAAGTCGGGGTTAGGGTTAGGGTTTGGTCTGTAATGGTTTCCTCATATTTTTCCTCTGTGATGCTGATCCTCCAGCACCTCCTAAAACCAGCCTCACTCCAGCTGTGGCAGGGGATGAATCGGGCATTAATGATGTTTTCCTCGTAGTCATAGCTACCCATTTAGCAGGGCGGAAGAGGCAGCCGTGGAGAGGAACTTACGGCTGCCTCACTGAGGTAGTCATAAAATCATTCACTTAGCCGAAATGAAAAGATAAGGTGTGTATGTGGAGATGTTCATTGGAATCCATGGGTATCAGATGCCTTCTGAGTAACAGGCTGTATCTCTGGGACGAGACCTGTTGAAAGGAAATAAACTGATAACAAGGTCTGGGGCGTGCAGATAGGAACGGAGTGGGAAATAAACCAGGCTTTTCTTTTTGTTAGTCTGTTTGCTCCTTGACTGAGTGATCTGCTTCCAGATTTGCCAGCTTCCAGGACTCAGATGGTACTGCCAGTTTGCTATCTGTAAAGCTGTAAAGCTGCAGAGCAGCTGAATAGTTATAATTACCATACTTTACAATAGTTATAATTAATACTTAGTTATAATTAATACAATAGTTATAATTAATACTTTACAGTTTGGGGGATCAATAGTGAGAGTCCTCTGTAATAGTCACCATTTCCCTCACATGCCCTGTCAGGTCAGTGCTGACAGGGTCCAGACGTTACATCATGACTGCTGTGGTGGATGCAGTGAAGCAATAATGCAGTTTTTCTCACCGTAATCTCCTGTTACGTCACACAGGGGTACAAAGACAGGTGTATCCAGTTGCACCTTGGGGGTTAGTCACAACGCCTTATTTACGCCACATTCCTTCAATGAGCCCACACAGCCTGCAATTTGATTAAAGCTCAAGGCATGTCCAGAAGATTGCGAAAGCATTCAGTCAGCTAGGACATCCAAAGACCTCATGCTTGTCCCCTCCTTGAGGTCAGACCACAGGAGAGACATTTCAGGATTCTCAGGAAATCTCTCAGCGCTGCATCATGTCGTGATGGTGGGGGCCGAGTGCATGGCTCTGTCCATCTGACGACTGCATCTCTCCTTCCATCCCACCTCCAGGGTGCAGGACTCGCCCGTCTCTTCCGAAAATACAGCTGTGCTCCATTCAGATGCTGGAATGTGCGCCATCTGTAGCCATGCTAATGCACTCCTTTGAACCTCTAATACCCGAAACCACCTGGAAGGTGAAAGGTGTCATTTCGTTAAGTGCCATTGTGGTTAAAAAGGCGGGGCCCACGAAAAGAAACAAAAAGCAGCTGCACATTTCCCAAGACCTAAAGCACATTCCGAAAAAGGTACAAATTAGAAGAGACTCGCATGACTAATCTGAGAAATAGACAAGCACACTTGCTAAGTAGTCAGGAAAAGTGAACCGGAACTTATGGTGCACACATGACAGAGGACATTTAGGAGTCAGTGCTAGCCCTTATTTAAACCCCCAGTGCTATGGGCGGTAACCCAAGGAAGGATAAGTGGTTCAACATGATGGAATTAAGTATTCAGACAGAAGAATGAGCTGCTAGTCACTAATTATGCATTTTTTCCATGGTGCTGAGCACTTGATAAATACGAGCAGACAGCCATTCTGATCTGCTCTCTGCACTCATGATTTGCGTGCTGCTGGGCCGACTTGTATTCAGATCATTGCTCCTTCATTTAAAGAAGGGCTCTCTCACTCAAACTCTGACCACTTAGGGCATGCAAGTCTTGGCGGCATAAACAGAGGTTCTTACTGAGGTGCTTATCACATTACAGCTCACTGGCTGCCCAGCACAAGCTATCCTGTCCTGTCTTGTCCTGGCATTTTTCAGAGGGGGTCGTAGGGCTGCCGTAGATGAGGAAGGCGACACAGCTGGGCGTGGTACATCACAGGCATTTTTCAGAGGGGGTCGTAGGGCTGCCGTAGATGAGGAAGGCGACAAAGCTGGGCGTGGTACATCACAGGCATTTTTCACGTGAAGGTGCCAGTCCCGGGCTGCAGAGAGACGCCGGACGTGCCTCTGTAAACAGGGAGGGGGTGTCGTGCAGCTGGGAATCCCGAGCAGGGGGGGGGAATAAAAAGTGGGATCCCACCCTGGAAAAATTCCATCCATCCATCCATGACGCACTGCTGGTTTTGGGGCCATTTTCTGTTGTGGCTAATGTGGCAGCCGGTGAGTCATGACCAGTGATTTACATCAAATTACTGACGGCGCAGGGCCTTCCGTTTTCGGTGCAGGAAAATGCGATGCAGCGATAGCTTAGCTAGGGGTGCATTTTTAGAATGCATTATCACTGGGGGCTTCCTCCCCGGAAAGAAGGGAAGTATTATTCAGAATAGTGATGGAAACTATGAGTTTCTTGTAACTTTAATCTCAAGAAAAAATCATGTGAAATAAGTACAATGACCCAGCAGTCAAAATCACTGACAGCAGGATCTGACAGAAACCTAACTCCGCACAGCCCTAACAAATCACATTCTGCTACCTACCTATTACTAACTAATGTTATAATCAGAAACACACTGCTAAATTAATAGTGGTGTTAAACGAGCTGGTAAACCTGGTCTGCTAAGTAATCAGAATTTGCACAATGCTCCAGTGTGAATGAATCAGCTTGATTTTCACAGTTGAGAGCCAGTGTTTTGGTAGCCGAGTTGCACATGTCTCTCATTATTCTGGGCCGAGCACAGGCTGGAATGTCGTGATCTGTGAATCATTAACTTCTCAGAATGGTTTCAGGTTGGTTCAGCAGGGTGTGTTTAGGATTGAATCAAATAGACTTTGACACGCATGACACAACAAGTCAGTATGATAAGAAACCTGGCTTTCCCATGAACACCGGAAAGTGTGACATGATAAACTCAAATGTGTCTGACATCTTAGCAGTAAACACATACAACATAAGCCGGTACAGATATTAGGGTGGCACAGTGATTAGCACTGTTGCCTCATCCCTCTTGGACTGGGGTTCGAGCCTGCGCCCTAGTTACATCTGTGTGGAGTCAGCATGTTCTCCCTGTGTCATCATGGGGTTTCCTGCGGTTTCCCCCCAGTGTCCAAAAACATGCTGAAGTTAATTTGAGTTACCAAATTGCCCGTAGGTGTGCATATGTGTGTGTGACTGGTGTGTGAGTGTGCGCTACGATGGACTGGCGGCCCATCCTGGATTGTTCCCAGTCTTGCGCCCATAGCTTCCCGGATAGGCTCTGGACCACGTGACCCTGGGTGAATAATGTAAATATGTAATATTCATTGTGCTATTGCTCATTTATGTGACCAAAAATCTAATGTCTGTAAATCAGAAATTTAAATCAGCTACAAAAAATAAATAGCAAAAACCACTAAATTTGGGGGTTAAATATGTGACCTTATAAATTTTCTTGTTTTTTTTTTGATAATGAGGCAGAATAAAAAGACATTAAGCTTACTGCTTGCAGGCATGCTATAAAAATCTGAATGCTTTTTGTGTAGCACAGATACTGTTTTCTAATTTTTCCGTTGTACATTTACATTTGTTTTTATTTAATATTACAAAGCGGCATACAAATGAGGCAAATAGCACATCACAAACATACGCTAGTGAGCCATGCTGTTAGTGAGTCGTGCTGTTAGTGAGTCGTGCTGTTAGTGAGCACATAAATGCGGCTAGGCTGAGTTTCCAGTGAATGACCAGTCAAATCAGCTACCAGAATACATACAGGCAAGTGTAAGTGTCCATGGCCAATTGGGGGAGTGGCGGGTGGGGCTCTGGGCTTCTCAAGCAAAGCATTAAGGTGTGACTGCAGGTAAAGGAATGTGCTTGGGCGGATAGGAGACGGGGGGGGGGGGGGGTTAGGCGTGTGGGGGTCACTGGAGGAGAATAACTAAGTTGCCGTGGATGAGACCCAGATCTCGAGATAAAGATTTATGAGGTCTGGAGGCCGCCAGAGGTGCGTAATCCCTCACCTTCTACTTTCTCTCGAGGCCCTGGAAGACTTAGCTTTAAGCCGCTGCCATTTGACACCCCCGTGATAGCAGAGGAACTCCACTTCTGTCACTGTTTAGGTTGACGGATTACTGTCGATGACTTGAGTTTTGTTACGTTTTTTTTTGTTCGCCTGCATTTACCCAAACGATTGCAGGCCTCTCCCAGCATCAGTGATAGGTACCTACTAAGAGCATGCAGTCTTTCTGTTTTCACTTATTGCTAGAAAATCAATTACCAATTCATGTTTGTTACTTAATTAAAGGCTTTAAACTAAAAACAATTAGGCTCTGATCCCAAGGCAAGATGTTTAGTGGGCAATAAAAACACTACAAAGGGCCCCTCCCTTGCTCTGAGCAAAGCTTTGTCACATATGATATTGCAAAATCAGGATCTTATCAATTCCAGCAATGCGTTTCTCAATTCACCACCTTTTCTGATTGCATAATACATGGTGTGGGCATTAGGCGAGCTGGGAGGAGGTTACTCCTGTTACCTTCACAATGCACATTATGAGCGATGGAGGCAGAAGGGCATTTGAGCACCGGGTACCGGCCTGGGCACAGATCATACCACCACAAGGCATATGAAGTCCTAGCTTAGCCGAGCCAGACCAGTAAAATTAGCAGATTTGTGTCACCTAATAGTTACTTCTCTCAAAGTAGAGTTCTGGTATTAAGTGGTCACACCTTTAGTCCTCAGCTAAATTATTAATGTCGCTTCTGACAAACAGACCATACAGAACATCAAACATCCACCCACAGCTCACCCCTTTGTAGCCTCGCCGATGAGTGATAAGCCAGAGGGATGAGTTGTGTTTTCGTCAATAATATTTTGTGAGTGGTAAGATACTGCCGTTGCACCTTTCGCTAACGCTGTCAGAGCTGTGGCCAAAGATTGCCGGGCCGACCATGTCCTTGGTACAATTTGACTATCTTGCCACTGTTGCTAGGAAATACAGCCTTGGAATAGATTCCAAACAGGAGCTCTTAGCTGTGAGAGAGACAATATAAGCTACTGCATCCAGGAATGTGAAAGTAGCACAGCATATTATCAAGGTTTGAAAGGAATCTGGAAGAGGCATGAGCGAGATTATAAATGAATAAGAGCAAATGAAAGAGGAACATCACAAATTGGGGATTAGGTCCCGTGCAGTTGGCTGGACAGCTGGATACTGCGGATTGCTGGCATGCGTTGGGCGGGGGGGGTTGCATGCCCAACCCATGCAAAGTGGCTATGGGGTATTTGCTGAGAGAAGCCGGGCTGCAGCCAAGCAGGTGATATTTGACACCAGTTTGAGCTCAAAGGCTCTGCCTGAGATGTGAGCACACCTGTTTAGGTGCAGGGACCCGTCACGCCCTGTCTGCCAGCCGCCCGACGCCACCTGCTGCCACATGATGTTAGCACCTTCGCACCACCTGTAACGTACATTAAACACAGACTTTAGTGCCATCGTAAATAAATGTGGAAGCCACTTTTACGCCGCTCGTCCTCGTGCTGGGTGACGAGGAGACATGGGTGAGTGCTAGTCTCCGGCTGACAGATTAGCAGCATGGGGAGGGCAGCAGAATGCGTGTTATTTACGCACTGCAGAGCATAGGGTAGCCTTCGGACGCCATGCGAAACCTTAAGACGTGTCTTTGTGTCGCTTGCCTTTGGTTACTTTGAGTTTCGCGTCACTTCAGTTTGGAGCTGAGCTGCTGTTAGGGTGCGGCAGGCAGCCTCTAGCCAGCGCAGCTGCAGTCAATCCGCCTCGTATCACTTCATTTATTCACAGCCCTGTTCTCTGGCCAGTGGCCCCAAAATAATTTATATATGACAAAATAAAAGTGAGAACACCATCTCGGACATGATGGCACGTTATATAATTTAGCACTCGGGAAGATGTGTCGAAATAGGAAGGCAGAGGAAGAATCCTGCTAGAATAATGAGCTCCATGTTACCCCAAAAAGAAGGAAACTAAGAGAACATTTTAATTACGCAGCGCATTTGAATGGCTTATTATCCGAGGGCTGGCACCCACAGATTGTTAACAGCATGAGTACAATCCCACCGAGTGTTTGAAGAGTGGAGGATCAGTGACATTTTAGTCCGATAAATGTCCATGTATCAGCCGCACAAATATAGAAGACACTGAAAGAGGAGTGTGTGCTCATCTCCTCCGGATCAGACACGGAAAGCACTCAGTTTGGCTCCAACGACAGAATATTTTGGTAAATACTTCACTTCTCACACAGAATTTCATATATATATACACACACACACACACATATATATATATATATATATATATATATATATATACACACACAGCCTAAAAAATATTTTTTAAAAAACAGTTATTATTTTTCATTTTAAAGTTAACATCAGGTTAGGTACGCTTTTGCACTGCGGAGACTGAAAACTGCCGCACATTTTACTATTTATCCCGCGTATGCGTGCTTGCGTACCACTCATGTCAACCCCTGCAGATATATGCATGTAGATGCGTGTGTGTGTGTGTGTGTATATATATATATATATATATGTGTGTGTGTGTGTGTGTTTCTTGTGAGTTTTGTGACTACGGGCATAAATGATCCATTAGGATAGTATAGGACTTGCTCTACACAGGATGGTAAGCGGAACCATGTGATATGGGGAGGGGAGGATGGAATGGGAACTTATCTGTGTTTGGATCCAACAATGGAGAATAAAAAAACCCAGTTATTTCAGCTTTGGCAGCAGAAAAACACGTAGGGCAGCAAAACAGGCCTGGGGTCTTAGGCAGGGCTATGGGTGGGTTTCGGCATCTGGGCCTGGGGGAGGCAAACAAAGCCAGTTAATAGCATGTCATTAGGTGCGCGTGGGTCAGTGGGCTTGGCGCCTGATGTTGGCCCGATCAGCTGCACCCGCAGCCGCCCGTTACACACACAGCGGAAATGAGTGTGACACACCTCGTCTTGTTCCAATTTGCATGCACAATAAGTCATCATACATAACCGGGATTGTAACTTTCGCTGCAATACTGGGACGACATAATGTGAAAACTGCAATGGACTTCAGACTCCACCCCCCCCCGCGAGAGCTGAGAACGCCAGTGTACAAACGAGCAATTACACGTTAGCTAATTTCACGTGCCGCCAGGCTACGAAGGAACCAGCTATAAAGATGTCAGCCTGTGAGGATGTGAGACCTGTGGGCTCCCGACAGGAACAGAAATGTGGTCCCCATGTGGTCTGGATCCTTCCCATAAAATACCCCCCAGTGCAAACTGGCAGATTTGGAACGTGCCGGCTATGCGTGCTGTTTTGGAAAAGCGTGCGGGTTAGACAACTAAATAATGAATGGTAACACAGTAACCCATGTAATAACCAGGTAATGCAATAACCATGACTGATGGAGGGCTTGGAGGGGAGGGGGTGGTCAGGGTTCTCTGGTTATGTTCTTTTGATGGTGCTTCTGAAAGATAAGCATTGAATGCAGATCAGACGATGAATCTGTATTCCAGGCCCACTTTCACCCCTTTCCAAGCTATCCAGGCATGCTTTCCTGCATGCAACTTATGTATGTGATGGAACTTAATCATTGGCGGTATCAGTGCTCATAGGGCTGTGGCTGACGGGGAAAACTCATAAGCTTTGCTGCGCGATATCACGTCCGCAAGGCCAGAGAATCCAGACGGCTAGCTTTCCCAAGCCAATATAAAGCAAATAAAAACACCATGCTTGCACAGTTTGTAACAGATTTGCTTTTTGATCGTTCTTCCCAGAGCATTCTTTTCTTGTTAGTAAGTCCTTCCCCGTGTCAGGGATCACAGCCCCCCAGTGCACAGTTGTGTGTGGCGGTTTTAGCAGGAAGGCGTGGCAGGCAGTGGTGCTCAGAGGAACACGGCATGTGAAGAGGCCTTTCCAAATCCAGCTTTTGTTCAAAATCACATTTCATACCACATTTAAGACAGTCTGAAAATAGCCGCCGAGTTTCTAGGCCTCCCAAATGCAGACAGGCCCCGGTGCCCCCATGGGGGCGGGTTGGGCGGCCCGCTCCCGTTAAAAGCTGCTGGAGACATGCTGACAAATGGGAGAGAAGCCCCCCCCCCCCAGTAGCTTCACCCTTAAACCCTCTAAGCATATTATGAGACGTCTTGCTGTGTTTTTTTTCCTACAAATGGAAAATCCCACTGTAAGGTCCCTTTGCATTTCTTTCTCAGGAGCAGTTCCAGCTCGGGAAGGAGGCGGTGACCAGATCGTAAGCAGCAGTTATTTACTTCAGACTGGAGACATGAGGGAAAGCTTAAAGAGATGGAGCCGTCTTCTCATTATGTGGGACGGTAGCGTGACTGCCCCGAAATCCCCCTCCCCACACACACACACGCACACACACCCGCAGCGTCGTCACGGGCGAGCGCGGCTCCTCTGCCTATCCCCCTCCCCACACACACACTCACACACACACACACACACCCGCAGCATTGTCACGGGCGACCACGGTTCCTCTGCCTATCCCCCTCCACACACACACACACACACACACACACACACACACCCGCAGCATTGTCACGGGCGACCACGGCTCCTCTGCCTGCCAGCACTGATTCTGCTCCACTGACTCATCTACGGTCAAAAAAAGGAGAAATTTGAAATTGCTGCTCCTGCAGACTCTTTGTTCAGGCTTTGAAGTTCATGAGGGGAGATGATCTGAGTGGGTTTTCTTTGACCAAAGAAGAAGAAAGGTATTTTTCATGAAAGCAGAAAGACTGTTCTCAATTTGCTGGCTGCTCTTCTCACGACCAGCGCGATTGGCCCATGCTGAGCCTAAAACAACTACAATTTAAAGGAAGGTTTAAGTTATTTACGTCAATATTGCGAAACAGACACTTAAAGATAAGATGAGCTCTCATTATGGCCACAACCCCTTAAATGTATCTGTTTGTTCGCACAGTTTGTGATTCTAGGCTTATCCTGTGCCTTATCCC
The DNA here is from genome assembly GCA_026774425.1 of Petrocephalus zakoni. NCBI lineage: Eukaryota > Metazoa > Chordata > Actinopteri > Osteoglossiformes > Mormyridae > Petrocephalus > Petrocephalus zakoni. Next base: position 26,360,164 of record JAODKN010000104.1, on the reverse strand, counting down.
TCTGTTGTCATTTCTGTGTACACATAAAACATGTCTTCTGCTGTTGGACTAGCAGATGGAGGCCCTGCACTGAGAGCAGAGCCACGATTGGGCCTTTAGACGCCCCTCCTAGGTCAAAGGTCAGGCCTGGATTCCACTGTAATTGCTGCTTTTCTATTTGTTTTGTTGAACTGGACACTAAACGGACTTGGAGGCTCTTTGGCTTCTACATTAGCCGAGAGGAGGGTAGATCTCGTTTGAAAAGCGTACTTCAGCAGAAATGCACGTATTTCTGCAGCTTTGGGTCTCAGTGCCCCCACAGAAGGCAGACTTATTTTGGGGTTGCTGTGTTTCTGGTAGTTATGCACACCAGGCCAGAATAAACAAGCTTCTGGCCTTGCACTGGGAACTTCTGAACGGGTTGCATATGTCTGCTGCTCTCCACAAACATATGAGGCATTTCTCTGACCAGACTGTGTGAGGGATGCAGGCGTGGAAGGGTTAGGGTGGTGGGCGGGGGCTGGGGTTTGGCGTGTGGTGGGATGGGGAGCCAGCATACGGGTGGGTGAAAGTTCCAGTAAAGCTGAACCATTACGGTGAAAAGGCAAGACGTGGGAATGGGATGGAGAGAGTGAGTCAGCGGACTTTTGGGGGCAGAGCCAGACGCAGTAGCAGCAGCCGTGGGCCTCCAGCACCCACCGGCCCCCCGGGGGCCTACTGGCCGCACTAGAGGCGTGTCACCCTGTCATGGCCGCCATCTCTACTCTGCCGTCCACTGAGCCGGGCTCCTCACAGCTCCTCACAGCTCCGAAGACAACGCGGCCATGTTGCAGAGACACAAATGACTTTTCCTTTCTTGACATTTTTAGGTTTATGGTTTTTAATGAATTTTCCGTCTCTTTCTCCAGCGTACAGTGCTTCTTTTCATGCCCACAGGCCAAACAATGAAACTTCTGTGTCTAAGCTTTGGACTCAGGGCGCCACTGTTGATGGGGAAAAAAAACATAAAAAATTGCGAGTCTTTGCAGAGTGTAAGTGTCCAGATTTCACACACTGCTGACGTTTGAGCTGTGGTGTGACCTGCCAAGTTTCCCATTTGGAAAACAGGGGCCATCCCAGTAGTAGCACACAGATGCCATGGAAACGCAAAGTTAAGGTGTGGTACCAGTCTATGGAGTTTCTCACCTGTGAATCAAACATCTACATTCAAATTCCTTAGTATTTTATTCTTGCACAAGAAAAAAAGTTACTCATGAGTGTGACTCTGAGTCCTTCTGCATCGTGGCTCCTGATTGGCTTCCGCCTCCTGGGCAGCATGAGTCACGCCCACATTCGCCTGTTCGGCCCAGAGGAGCCTCAGGTGAAGATGAGCAGCGATAAGCAAAGGCCACAAAGAAATCAACACAGTTTTGGCATATATGTGGTAAAATAAATGTTGGTCTTAGCTAGAGTATATTTAGTTTGTGTACGTTCTGATTACATTGAAATGACAAATACGACGATACTGAAAAATATTATGCAATTCAATTCAATTCAGTTCATTTTTATATAGCGCCCTTCACAACAGAGTTGTCCCAGGGCGCTTTACAGGGGGGTGTTAGAATACATTGCTATATGCAAGACAAAACAGAAAATGAAATTCACAGAATGAAAGAAAGACAGAAGAGAAAAGAAAGAAAAAGTAATTATACTGGTTCCTATTTAATTTAACACTATGCCAGGATGAGAGCACAACTAGTTTATTGTTGTTGTGGACACATCTGTGCTTGGCAATGAATCAGTTATGTCTTAGGAATGAATAGCCTTTGACAGAATCGAAAGGAGACTCGCTGACCCCCCCAGAAACCTCTGGCTGCTTGCAAAGACCAGAAGCAGACATAACCCCCACCCACCGTTTGATGCTGACTCACTGTGTGTGTCCACATGGACGCGATGGAGATCTGAGTGGACTTCCGTTGAAAACAGCATTTTTGAAGCTCCACATCCCATTGGGAGGGGCCCTTCCTCAATGGCGGGTATCTGTACTAATATGCTAAGGTCAGAGATCAGAGTTCAGAGGTCACTCCTGAGCTCACAAGGACAGGACAAAAGGAGAGGAGTGGTATGAAACCAGTGGGCTGTTTTTGCAGCGGGGAGAAAAATACAGACAATTTTAACCCTGTCACATTCTAACTTGAGCACTGCAGTCAACTAGCAAAGTATGAGAAAATCTCAGGAAAACCAAGTCATTGCTTGCATCTGCTGGCCTTATCACAGCTGATTACATTACACAGGTAAATATGTATTCTATGGTAAACAGACCATCCTAAGCCAGCATGGGAATATCTTCACTTATCTGAGCCAACCACACCCTGGCAACCATCTAACAGAGTCAACAGGTAGCCTTTCATTCTGTCTGGCTCTCATCTGGGTCATGAGTTTTACATTACATATATACATTTATTTAGCAGGTGCTTTTGTCTGAAACGACATACAGGTGAGGATCTAGGAGCAGAATTAGACTGTGTCCCCAGAGGAATTGGGGTTAAGGGCCTCGCTCAAGGCAGGGGGGCAGTTAGGTCGATTCCAGGGACCCCAAAAAATCTGGAATTGCATTGGTCTGGGTTGGGGGCCCAGTATGATATGCTTTCATGGGGCCCAAAACCTCCAGCAGCACCCCTGACTCAAGGACCCAACAGAGCCCCACAAATCCAGCCACATAACTTGGACTGGTGATCTCTCCATCTCAGAGTCCTAACCTACTGAGCCACACTTAATCCTCCATTGATATATGCTGGCTACTATCATTGTCACCTACATGAAAAATCATTGCGAGAAGCATGCTTATATAGCCTTTTGTGTCTGTGTGTTACACTGTGGACCTAGGGGAACGTTATCTCCTGCCTGCACACCGCCGTGGATAGCATGACCAAACAAATCACTCATGTTTTGCTGTGTTTCTCTTACTTACAGTACCAGAGGATTCCAGGTAACCATAATGGTGAAAAAGCTGATCGCTTTTGCTGTTTGTGCAGGTACCCCAGCATGAGATACTGATCTTCCGAGATGCAACTCTGAGATCACAGAACTCACAAAACCCTACAGAGGCCTGGCAGGGCAAGAGACAGCAGGTCTAGGGTACTCTCTCATGGAGGAATTACCAAGCAAATGTTCTGTCACTTGTTTGAATCATTTCAATGAAGTTTCAGATTGTGAGGCAGAAATAATGTCTTTCAACAACTGTCACATTGCACATCCATCAAAATAATCCTGATGGTACATCAACCTTGAACAGACTCACCTTGCTGTCCAAAACTGCCCCAGCATCCAATCTGTGACCCATCAGGTGAGTCTCACATTGTTTTTTGAGAAAGTAAAGGTCATTTGCTTAACCCACTCGCCTAAATATCTGTTGAATTGTCATGCCTAAAAGTATTTTCTATTTGTCTACTTAAAAAGGCAATGAGAGGTGATAAAAATCAGGGAAAACTGGTCAGGTCATTATTTGTTTACTGCTTTTTGACAGAAATCGTTATCAGATACGACTCCTGATCAGCAGGACTTTAAAACCCATTAAGAAGCCTAGGTCCCATAATGGAGATCCCACGACCTGGCTCTTATCATTTGCTTTATCTCAGGAATGCAGAAGGTAGTTTCAGGTAATTAAAATGAGAACAAAACAACATAATGCTTTTGTTGGTCTTCTGGGTCGTTGTTGCCTTGAGCGATTTGGGAAAGAATTCACGTTATTGAGGCAAATTGTTTTTCAAAAGTCTGTTTATTTATATAAACATGTGTGGCAAATTGAACTGAAAGTTTTTATAAGGCCCTCATGAATACTGCTTAGCATAGTAAGTATTTTTTATTGAGAAATGATGCAGTTTTCAGTCATGAAGAAATCCTGCAGAGGCTGCTCTGCCCTGACATGTAAGATGGTCACATCCATGGGTCTGCTGCCAGGTGTGCAGGAAAGCAGATTGTGCCACAGAGCTGTGATGCAACAGTCCCAGCAACCAAGTATTTCTGCACACTTCCACGCGTTAATACCTTCGCCTATTAAATATTTGAAGAATAAAACTAAAGTGAGTCGTCTTCTTTGCAAGTAATATTTATTTTTTGGTGTGTGTCACTTTAAGATGGGTTTCTGCCTTCATTTTTTTCAGTAAATTTTAATTCACTAACTGCACAGACACCGTTATACTTGTTTTATTTTATATATACATATAATTATATAACTATTTAATAATTATAACTATTATGAACTATTTAATTGATTTCATTAATTTAATAAATTTGATCCTGTGATCCTAAGAAAATGGATATGTTATGAATAAAATTATCACAAGAAAATATATATGAATGTGTGTGTGTGTGTGTGTCGGGGGGGGGGTTGCATAGATCAAATTTGGGGACCAAAAAAGTGTGGTGAATTTTGGTGGTAAACTTCCTCACCTTTGGGGACATTTTCCCAGGTCTCCATTTGGGTAACCTTAATTTTATCAAAATCTGTGACTGGAATCAAAAAAGTAAAAATGCCAAAAGTTTCGTATTTGGGCTGGTTACTTATGGTTAAGGTTAGGGCTGGGTAGGGGTTAGGGGTGCCGTGACTGGGATCAGGCTTCTCCCCGTATCCGGGATGGATTGGAGGCACACTTCCCTCCCTCCCTCCCTCCCTCCCTCACATGTCCTTTTGTTCTCTCTACCTCCTTCTTTTTGTTTGTGTTTCATTTTTCCTACCCAGTATTATTTCTAAAGCAAAGCTCCCTTCTTTCACATTCCCCCGCTTCACTTACCTAACTTCAGTGTGCATTGCCCATGTGCCTCATTAGAAAGACAGGCAAGTCAGACGGGACAAAGCAGCTCGCCTGATTGGAGCGTGGGCTGGTTTGCATGGGGGCGGGCCCCAGTGGGCGGGCCTGTGGGCAGGGCTAAAAGCAATGCATGTATAAATGAGCCGGCCTGCACAGACACTGTCCTGCATCTCTCTGAGCTGAAGTTAGCGCAGTCCTCTGCACCTCCTCCTCCGTCTCCAGCAAAATGAGTTTCACATCCTACAGCATCCGCTCCTCCAACAACTTGCCCTCGGCGTACGCCTCCCTGAATCGCTCGGCTCCCCCCGCTGTCTACCGAGCTAGCAGTGTGTACGGGGGTGCCGGGGGCAAGGGGGCTCGCATGTCCTCCTCTTCCGCCGGGGTCCTGTCCTCCAGCATCCAGGTGAGCGCCAGTGGTGACACAGGTGCCATCATGGGCAACGAGAAGATGGCCATGCAGAACCTGAACGACAGGCTGGCCAACTACCTGGAGATGGTGCGGAACCTGGAGCAGGCTAACAGCCAGCTGGAGATCAAGATCCGGGAGGCCCTGGAGAAGCAGGGCCCGGCAGTGCGCGACTACAGCCGCTACAATGCCATCCTGGATGACCTCCGCAAGAAGGTAAGTGGCACAATGTAGAGTAGAGTAGAGTAGAATGTGTAATAGAGTGAAACCAGGGTGGGGGTTTGGCCGGCAGGTTTAAGGGAAATACAAACAGGCAGCTGATGGCCGGCAGAGTGGGCCGAGGAACTGTGGGCTGGAATGGTGCTAAAGATCAGGCACTCTAACAGTAGCTGCCATTGTTAACAGAAAGTAAACTAATATGGGGAAGGTTGCAGAGGAATAACATGCACAAGGCCAGTGCAGAAAGAGGAAGTGATAAGGGCGGGGGCATCTGATTGGATCTCTTTGGTGTCCTTGGATACAAGAAAAGTTCTTCATTATCTATCACGGAAAAAAATGTTGGCTTATTGTCTGCCTGTAATGTCCTTGGTGTTACTGATTACCTCTATATGCTATGCAGAGTTGACCAGCTTTTCTACCAGATGAATTTTGATAGAATATAGTTAAAAATGAAAGGAATAAAGATAAATAGTAATTATGTATATTAAAAAAAATAACAGGACTTTCCGGGCACATATTAAATAATTGTTGCTCTATGCACAGCATATTTATTTATTAGTGTCTTGTGTGTCTAATTGGTCATTTTTGTGTAAAGGCATTTTTAAAGTCCCAGGAAAACATTGTTTCCTTTCCCTGCATGCCAACAAATTTTGAAATAACAATAAAGTGGACTAATGCCTCTCTGACACTATGGTTATTATAACGAGGCACTATCATAGCATTAGATGTAAGTGGACTGACCTAAATTCATCACTAATAATTCCAGGATGGGACTAGACGGTACCCATGCCTTTGCGCTATTTGCTTGGCATTAATTTACCTTTGGGTGGGGCATGTCTCATTCAGGTATAATACATCAAGACAAACAGAGGGCCGTGACAGTCACTATTCACTGAGCTGTGTTAATATGAAAATAGTTACTTTACAGAAATACTCAAATTTAAAGAAAGATTTGAATAATTAATTTCCTGGTAAATTGCCTTGGATTCCGACAGTTTTGCAAGATATCAAGTATCAGTGTTTTAAAAACACTGTTTTTAAAAGTGTTATTGAAAGCAGTTTATTATAGCACTTTATATATAAATACACACACACACAAATATCTCGGACAGCCGTAGCGATGCCCATGAGGGTCGCAGTCACCACTGACGCATAGAGGTTTCCTGGCATTTCCTGTGCAGGCCCCTAGTCCCGCCCCTTCTCTGAGTTTCCCTAATCTGAAACACACATGGCAGGACTGGCAGCCGGCGCCGTGGCCGTCTAGGTGAAAGGCGGCCCGGTCACGTCGCAGCGGGAGCAGACGAGCTGCACCAAAGCCACGCAGGCAGTGCCTGCCGCGATTCTTCTCCTTTGTTTTAAACCAGGATGTTAACAGCTAATTGTGGCCCCAAAGAAAACAAGGTCTCTCACGCGCTCAGAAACAGGAAGCCCCGCGGGGGGGGGCGGGGGGGGCGGGGGGGGGGCCGGGGGGGGCCGGGGGGGGCGGGGCGGGGCGGGGGGGGGGGGGGGGGGGGGGGGGGGGGGGGGGGGGGGGGGGGGG
>JAODKN010000104.1:26330946-26346484 GCA_026774425.1 Petrocephalus zakoni | reverse complement strand
CGATGGGCTGGCGCCCCATGCACCCACAGACTCTGGGATAGGCTCCAGATCCCCTGTAACCCTGAATAGGATGAGTGTGCCCTGCGATGGGCTGGCGCCCCATGCACCCACAGACTCTGGGATAGGCTCCAGATCCCCTGTAACCCTGAATAGGATGAGTGGTTTCAGAAAATGGATGGAGTCTGGTACAGCACACAAGTGCGTCACATACCAGCAAGAACAACGTACTGATGGCGAAGTTTCCTACCTGGAAAATACGCCGCTACTTATTAAACTGTCATATGTATGTATTTTAAGATGTACATAAGATGCATTTTATGCTCCTCCTTGATCAGCACCCACAGATAGTCCTTCCTAAGCCGCCGGACGTGACTTGGGACCGGTCTTGTGAATTCCACCTGTATTATGTAAGAGTTCTGTGTAGACATGGGACTGACACAGCTGCCCTGGCTGCAACATGCTCACGTCATGCAAGGTGACAGCAGAAAGGAAACACGATTAGCAAGACGGAGCAGAAGAAAGACAATGACATCATTAGAAAGCACGAGTACTTCAACACAGAGCAGAAGAAAGACAATGACGTCATTATCCGCCTGGAGTCTGTATCCGCGCAGCTCTGTGCCAACATCCGGCAAGAGAGGTGCAAATTTGTGGATCTGCACAATGTCAGGATGGAGCTGGAAGCTGAGAGCGCCACCTACAGGTGAATAACTTAAACAAGGAAATACGGGTGTGGCCAATGTGTACGTGCATGAGGACATATATGACCTGGGGTTGGGATGTGTCCAGAAGCATTAATCACTCGCTCCAGCAGATGATTATATCCATGACGAACGTTTGAAGACACTGGCTGTTGGGTCACTTTCTAAAATCAGGATTGTTAGATTTATCTTAATTAATAGACAATTTGTGGAATTCAGTAACGGAGCTGGGATACAATTTGACACCAACCCAGGCAGAGAGCTGCTGCTGTACCTGAAGGACCCGAGTCCTGTTCTCCACATATTCTGGATGTTCTTGTCATGAGATGCTTCACAGCCATAGCCTGCAGGAAAGCATAATCAGATCAGCATAATCTTTGAGATGCTGGGGTTTTACGGGATAGCTTCCTGACTCGTTATCACCGCACGTTTTTTGCCAGCTGCTAAACCTAAATTGCTGGGCGTGTCAGCTGGTCAGGCTGACATTGGAGTGCTTGGCTGCGAATGGACACCCAGTAAGGGAGAGCAGGCGCGCAGACGGGAGGGCGGCCCTTACGGGACTGTGCCTAATTCTACACCTCAGACAAACAGCTGGTTTGTTCATAGGCAACCAGCACGGCCGTCTAAGGCTGAACACAGACATTGCCATAAGGTCAGTATTTACTATGAACAATTCTACACTGCACAGCAAAAAACGTACATATAAATGCAAAGCTGGCACAAAGCTTGAATAAGTCCCACAGTGCTGCCTTCATTGTTTGTACTCAATATCCATGTCCCATGCCAGGTAATACACACCCTGTCACGAAATGCAGAATTCGATAAGGGCCAGTTATAAACGGGCTCCTTCGGTACATTTCTATACACCCCGGAAGTCAATCACAGAAGAAATACTGCCCAGGTCTGTTCAGCTGATAAGAATCCAGAAAATCACTAGAAAGTGTTTTGAGATACTGCGCCTACCATTTCATATGAACAATACAGACACTATCATATGAACAATAATCAGGTCCAAACTCGGATGGCCAATGCGTTTTTATTTTTTTGGATAATCCGCCATGAGCCGTGTGAATTCGGACCTGAGTATAAATGGAAATGCACAATACCAGCCCCACCGCACTGCTGCTTTTTCCTGCTCAAACACACTTTTCTCAGGAATTATTTGTTTTCTTTTCCCGTTCTGGAAAAAAAAGCCTTGCCTTATGAAATGCTCCCCTGCTGCTCGTAACTTGAACGACTGACTCAGCCCCGGAGTTCGTTCCCATCCCTGCTGTGTACTCTGCTCATAAAATGACCATTTTTGGTCTCTTGCCATTTAGTTCGCAATGTTCATACGTCCTTTTCACTTTCTTTTCCTCTCCTCTTTTGCATTCTTTATACATTCATGTGTATGTCTAGGGTGTGCTATCGCTGCAGATGGGCCACGCCACAGCTCCCTGCCACCTCTCACCTCCAGGGCAGAAGGTTCGAATCCCACCCCAGTGTGGGAGGAGTTTGTATGTTCCTCCAGAAATCTGCTACTGTAGGAGAATTGGTGCCATTAAATCAGCAGTAGTGTGTGTTGGGCATGTGGATGTAACTATGTGATTAAAACCTGTTCCTATGATGTTGTGAGGTCCTCACAAGGGAAACTTAATTTTATAATAAGAATGCTTAGTTTGTTTACTTATGGTTAAGGTTAGGGATTGGTTGTTATGGTTGGAATAAGGGTTTTTTCAATAGAAATGAATGGAAGGTCCCCATTTAGGTATGTGAGTCTGTGTGTGTGTGTGTGTGTGTGTGTGCCCTCTGATGGGATGGTACCCCACCCAGGGTGATCCTCCGCCTTGTGCCCTCCCTCTGCAACCCTCCACCAGATATGTGTTTCGAGAAGATGGGTGGATGGATGGATGTGTGGATGGATGTGTGGGAGAAGTGGAATAGCCACATAGTCACTGTCCTTAACCACAGTGGGTGGCCTGGTGTGTGAGGACTCAAAGTCCTAAACTGCAGCTGGTAGTTCTGAGCTGCAGATGGGGCTGGAACTTGGGCTGCAGCGGTATGTGTATGTAAGAGAATCTCAGGGATCATACCCAGCTGTGTAAATTAACATCAACTTTCAAATCACAAAACTGTTAGACAGGCAGCAAAGTGCATCGCCCGTAAGCGGCCTGGTCGCCCGTAAGCGGCCCGTAAGCGGCCTGTAAGCGGCCCGGTCGCCCGTAAGCGGCCCGTAAGCGGCCCGTAAGCGGCCCGGTCGCCCGTAAGCGGTCAGGTCGCCCGTAAGCGGCCCGTAAGCGGCCCGGTCGCCCGTAAGCGCCCCGTAAGTGGCCCGGTCGCCCGTAAGCGGCCCGTAAGCGGCCCGGTCGCCCGTAAGCGGCCCGTAAGCGGCCCGGTCGCCTGTAAGCGGCCTGTAAGCTGCCCGTAAGCGGCCCGGTCGCCCGTAAGCGCCCCGTAAGTGGCCCGGTCCCTCGTAAGCGGCCCGTAAGCGGCCCGTAAGCGGCCCGGTCGCCCGTAAGCGGCCCGTAAGCGCCCCGTAAGCGGCCCGTAAGCGGCCCGGTCGCCCGTAAGCGGCCTGGTCGCTGTGCACTCTGCCACATGGCTTCAGCCTCAGCCACTCTTCATGACTGGCGCCGGGAGCCCCCCCCCCCCCCACCAAATACCTGGAATTCCTTGGCCCTGGAGTTTCAGCCATGGCGATAACAGTCAGATATCCCTGGATGGACTGTGGAGGGCTTCAGCTTACCAACAAAAGCTCAGAGCTGTAACTAAGTAGCCTTCTTCAAAATCACGTTTTCCTGACTTTTGGTACCCATTGCCGCCCCATGGGATACACAGTGCTCCTTTGCACCTTCAGATTTTTTCTAATAACTAAAAGCTTATTCTAATAAAAGCTTAAACTTGACCATGAGAAACTAGGAAAATTATGTATATCTGTCTTGTTATTTTACATACAGCTCTTTCCACTGATCGAAGGGGCCATACTAATGAACACTAACCTGGAAACTAGCTGCACAGTGTAGTGTCCCGTGCCAGGGGTGGTTAAATGGGGGAAAACGGCTTTCACAAGCTCCCTGGCCCGCTCTGTTTCGGAGGCAGTCAGTGAAGGGCTGAGCTAAGCTACCACAGCTGGCACACAGCCATCCTGCTTTTTTCTGGAATTCCCCTTGGCACAGACCGGAAAAGGGGGGATAGAATAGGTCCAGAGGAACTTACCGTTTTGGCAATAATGCAAACATGTTCCGCCCTCATTTAAAGATGGGAACATGTTCAGCCTTCTGTAACCCGGCAGCCCATGTCTCCGAGTCGAGCACAATTCACACACCCCCCCTCAGTCACAGGACCGCCCTCTCATAAGTCTGGAGGCAAGTCCCCAGGTGCGGAAGGAAACATCACCGGCTCGCCAGACATTTGGTTTTCAGGTGAGTCTGTCTCCCCCCCAAAATGACAAAATAACAGGTGCCTTCACATTCCACGCGCTACCAGCAGCACCTAAAGGGCAGAGCAGCCGCCATTTTAATGAGCTGGGGGCCGTAAAAGCCATTGCAAACAAACACCTGAGCAAAGCCTTTGCCCCGAGCCGCCTGGATGAGTAACACGCAAAGCATGCTGTCCCTGGAGTCAGTGGTTCTGCCGCTGGGCTGAAGGGCATAGCCTCGAGCGTCTCCAGGGGATAGGGAATGTGAGGTGTCTACAAAGCACAGAGCACCATTCAATGGCAGGATGGGCGTGTGCATTTTTGTTCCACGGACCAGAGGGTTTACTGTGAGCCACCCAGCCTGTCAAAGTCTTTGTCTGAAACATAAAAGTTTATCGGGGGCATTTGGCTTCAGTCCGACCGGGCTTGTTCTTTGAAGACTCTGAAGCACACATGCTACCTTACCTTTGTACTCGCTCCCACGGACTGGCAGAGAGCACGCTCGTTTTCAAAGCGCAGGGCAGCAGCACGTTAGTGAGTGAGGGAGCATGCAGTCACGCCCCTCTCGCGTTATGGGCCGCCGCTCTCACTCCGCTTCCACTGGCTGAGGTACATAAATCTGCTAATTGCACGTCCCGCTGCCTGCCTCGGGGCAAAAGATACAGCCGAGAACAAATGTGCCTCACATGAGCCCGTTATACAAGAATCGCTTCTGCAAACCCTAACCCTATATTCATTACGGCATTATCTTATAGAAAAAAATCCTTGACAGGCACATCATATCACAGCTGGCTTGTGTTTGTGAAAATGGCATGGCGTGCAGTTCTGCTACTTAGAGAGCTATGTCTGGCTGGCTGTGGGTTTGAACCCCACCTTTTCTTTCTCAAACGCTGCTTTGAATGAAAACATCTACTAAATATGCAGAATACTATTATTGCATTTTATTTTGTTTTGGCACTGGGTAATGCTACTTTTTTTCAAAGATGAAATCAAAGCAAACAAAATCTCCTATAGCCAAGGAAAATTGAAGTCCAAGGAAAACATTTCAAATATACCCCCCCCCCCCCCATGAGACAGGACATGCAAAATACAACAGCTCTTAAATTTGTGTGAATGCAAAGCAGTTGCGTGTCATGGTGTATCTGCTCTTGGAGGGACCAAAATTTGTCTGCTAGGGCTAAAGCACACAGAAGAGTCCCGGACACAGCCGCCCCTGAGGATGGAATTTGAAACCGAGACAAAACCAAACTAAATCGCTATGCTTTAAAAAAAAAATTTCTCAGCATTCCGTACCAAAAATGGAATACCTTGCCTTATCTGAGCTGAGGAATGCACAGAGGGCAGTGGCAGGGGGGTGACTTCACTTTGTTTGCTTTGTCACGGTAATCACCACCCATGCAAAATTACTGAGCCCCTCCAAAGAGCCCCGGCAGATCTCGTATAACATCTGCCCGCACATCATCACAACTGTCGTCTCCTGTCTCCTGATCCACGCCCTATCCCACCTGACCCTACAATGGAGGCTTTGTTCACGTCTGTGAATCTTGTTTACCCATTTGTGTACCTGACTGCATATGACTCACATGTCTGACACAGCACTGACAACTATTCAAAGGGCTAAACTCAGGGTGATGGGGGGGATTAATGTATTACGGAACTGTATTTATACACAGTTATTTACAGTCCAGCCTGTCACCGAATGAGCCTCGCTGCCCCAAGAAAGAGTTAATAAGTCAGGTTACCTACTGACCCTTGTTGGTGCCCATGTGATGGATAGGGGTCAGGCCAAGAGCAATAAGGTGTAGTGTGAGGGCCTTCAGCCCCGGGGCTGCTGTCAGCATGGTCCCACCTCTACAGGGGCCCCACAGTCATGAGAATATCCACAATCGGGTCACGGAGGCCACAGAGCCAGCACGAAAGCGGGTTTCAGCTTTGGCACCAACAGTAAGGTCTCAGAGGCAGGCTTTGAATTTTCCTGCTTCAGTAATTTAACCTGTATCCTAGTTTGATCAAAATTCAATGAATGCTCTTACTGAGTGCGCTTTAGATGTTGCCCCAGCCAGTAGTAGGGGCATAAAATAGTAAATCTAATTCACTTCTGCTTTTTTTAAACTTGTACCCTCCTGACTTGTTTATGCAACAAAAGACCTGGTGGTGTAAGCACAACATATACGTAACCCCCCCCCCCCCCCCCATGCAGCTTACAGTACACAGAGAGAATGACGTATTATAAAGAATAGGTTAGCGGTGGGAGGCGGTGAATCAGTTTGGGATGCTTTTGCCCTTCAGAAAGACACTTAATTGCAACATCCATCATCCCATCCAGTCTCATGCAGCACAGGGTCGCGTGAATTACAACATCCAGCTGCAGATAATTGTGAAACTGCCCAAATTGCTCTGGACAAAAGCTCAACTGAGCTGGCATAACGAAGAGATCAGTCTGGCTCCTGTTCTTCAGGCCCCTGAAGGCACAAAGACTCTTAAAGCAAATTTTAAATGGCTTAAACAAAAGTCTGCCCTGGGACATAACAATGCCCATGGACCTCATCTGGTTCACTGCTTGTTGAAAAATGGAAAATTCCTGCTAGGCAGCCTATTAGGAGACGGACTTGTTGCTGTAATCCCTCTTTCCCGTCTGTGCCCCCCCCCCCCCACAAACAATTTGCCCTTTGCCCTCCCTCTCTTCTAATATGACCGAAAATGGGACTCCCTGCCTAGTGTATTAGACTAGTGAAAGCTCCCACAGATGAGCGCGGGGGAGCAGGGAATTGTGGGGGAGAGTGAGGAATGTCGTAAAGCTTTGGATACTGTGAAAATCCCAGGCGGGGCTGCCAGGAAAGATAGTAGTGATGGTAAAGGGGCTGTTTGTAGGCCTTGATGGCCTTGGCCAACTGTTCATTCGCGAAACTCAGACATTGCTCCACAAGTGGTGTTCTTGCAACCAAGTTTCCACTAAAACTTGTGGCTGGGTTCCCAGGTGCCTTGACAGACCCTGCAGGTCTTGTGTCACTGGTGGTTCACCTTGGGACACGGCAAACCCAGGCTGGCCTGCCAGATGGGCAGCCTGCCACTGTGACTCACTGTGACTGGCACAGGTGACGCTGCCTTCCTAGTGGAGAGCAGAGCGTGGCACGCGAGAGGCGGCTATCCGGAAGAGACAGGCAGATGGCCATCGATGCAAAATGCAGCCACCCCACCCTTGTCAGACAGCCGCACCCTCCCTGCTGTGAAAACTTTATGTTTACTGATGCCTATAATCATGACACACACTGAAAAAACCTAACAACAGATAGGAGAGCGGCGAATGCCAGGGACATGATACCTCGGGTGTTGGTTGCCTGAAACCCTACACTAAACCAGAGTGGAATGCTTTAAAGCGGACAGATCCAAGGAAAACTCAAATGAATATAATCAGCCGTCGTCAGAGGTAAATAACCCAGTCATGTGGAGGGGTGGAAGAGACTCATTTAACGGGTAAGATATCCTAATAGGACTCTCCTTTCTCTCCTAGCTGCAGAACAATGACAATCTCGTTCATGTACATTTATTGAACCATCATTGCCCTTTGGTCAATTTCAGTTCCTGCCAATGAATAAAAAAGAACACTTGGCTCAAGGATCAAAAACCAGCAGTAGAGATTTGGGAAAGGCCAGTGCGACCAATCGTGTGCTACTGCCATCTGTTAGCAGGCAGGGCGTCCCGTGCGAAGACTGTTCACAAAATGGCTTGACGGGATACAAAAATACAGGGGGCATTGTTGAAAGTTTGCCACTGAAAAACAGCCTCCTACCCCTGCCTCCACTAGTGTCCCGGTGTACCGAATGCCCCGAATGCCCCCCCCTCGGCAAACAAGCCGCACACACCTGTGACAAACAGGGCTTGTCACAGCAAACATCCGGTCTGTGACAGGATAATCCCCGTTGTCAAGGGCACAGACGTGGTGAGGAGGCATGAACCGTGACCGTCGAGGATGAGCAGGGCGGGTCACGTTTATCCTTCAAGGTCCTAACTGCAGATCCCACTAGTAAAACTGGTGTGATGTTTTGTTACATCTCGCTAAGAGAAGCAATGTCTGAGTCTCAGTGCATCACCCCTTCATCTGCCCAGTGACGCTATCACCAAGACCTAGTCTGTTGCCAGGTAAACCACTCATATGCACCTAGCAACGTTCTGCTTTGATAAAGTCATGTCAAACGAGGCATATTAACATGTATCACTGCAGACATGCAGTAACAGTCCTGCGAGACACTGATACAAAACCTTACTCCAGGAAATGATAATGAAAGCTGACGTAATGCACAAACACATTGTTCGCCAAAGAAAGGCGTCATTTCAACAACCGGGAAGGCAACTAGGCTAATCCTATTGGAAGCACCATCCACAGGTCTTAATGAGTATCTGACACTCTGGGCAGGGCCCAAGCCCAGGCCCCTCCCCCCTGGGCACCTGTGATGTCATTTTAAATTGCTTTTCACATCAGATCGCTCTGGTTCGTAGAAGCCTCTGAGCCTTTCAGGTGAGAGTGACAGCTACAGACAGGCGTAAACATTTGTAACACAATATTACCCAACTTTTTTCCCCTCCGGGGTAGTCTCTGAATCTAAGTGATCTTGGCAGCCAGGAGATTTGAGCTACTTAAGAAAAATCCCTTACACACAATAAACTACAGCCAGTAAATAACACATTTTTAATTACAGTATTGTTCTTTTTTTGGTGACTTTGGCTAACAGCCACAATTTGTCCATAGCGTCATTCAGTAAATTCTGCTGAAGTCTCTGCACTGATGTACAGACACACTTATGTGTCAGCAAGCATCACACTTGGACATGAGCAAACTGGCTCACGGCCTCTACGGGAGTACAGAGAATTTCCATTGATGCATCTTTGAAGCTTTGCATGTCCTGGTCACACGCAGGACGAAAAACGCGCACAAACGCCAACAGTGGCGTTCCCCACCTTCCCCCAGTAACTAAATATATAGCACGAAATATCCTCTTGCAGGCATGAAATTGCACTGCTTATAATAATTTACCGCCCATTTTTATTATTATGGCTGCTTCTGCATCGGTGAAAGCCAGAATCATGTGGTCGATTCCACCCAGCCCCAGTACTGTACTGGATTGTCTTACGAATAAGCACAGGGTCTCCCAGGATCTCAACAGGCAAGGGGCTTTGGAAAAGGGGCACATTCCTCTGAAAAGCTCTCGTTTTTTAAAGCAATAAAACGTCTCCCTTTCCATCAGTGTAGGCGGAACCCCGGCTGGGTGTGGTAACTCTCCAGGGCGTACTGCCTCAAAGCTTTTGTCCAGCTCCCTGCACGGTAATTGCGGAGAAAAAAAATGTTAAATTCTCCCCTAACTACTTTCACCGAGCACAGAAATAACCCAGGCTGGAAAACAGGCTGCAGCTTAATTACAAGACCCAAGTCGGGGAATGGCAAGCCTGAGTCACGCCACTCAGGGAAAATCATTACCTGACCCAAGCGGCAAGAAGCTGGTTCTTTGGGTTTAGTTTGCTGTTACTGGGACGCTACCAGGCCAGCCAGCCATTCTCAGCTTGGGAAAGGACATAAAGAGCGAGCTGATGATCCTCCAGTAAACAGTATAAGCACTTTAAGTAGCTAGAAGATTATAATGAGCGAAATACTATGTATACTATAGATACTAAGACAGCAAACACTCAAAGTGCCATGGAAGATGGTAGCATGATAAACTCAAAATAATGTGTGCATTACACAACACAGGAAGGACAATATATTATCCGAGTTGCCACCTATCTCTGGCTTTCCAAATTACTGCACACTCTTCAGCCCAAAGTTCCTGCGGCCTTCTGCTAACTTTTAACCTTAAAAGTTCAGTGGCCCTGAGCGTAGTTTGCCTCATCTCACTTAGTTTTCCTCCGCTGACATGACCTCTCTCTCCTAAGAAATTTCGCTTGGAGACTCAAGTTGCCTTCCCTTTCTACAGCACTTAGAGAAATGTCTGTCCTTGTGCATTCCTCAAATTTCCAGTCTAATTCTTTATTAACTTGCTTTGTTTGGATTATATATAACACTTGGTTGTTGTTTAAGCACTGCAGAATCCATTTAGTTTCAGTTTCCACAGTAATGCTGCCCAAGTGTAGGCAAGCCTTCACTGCAAAACCTCTCACTAAAGATTTTTACATTTCCTTTGCTATAAGTGTATATCCTTATTTATGATCAGATATAATTTATGTGCAAGGGGGACATCGAAACACATGAAAAATAACATGGAATTCCCGGCTATCTCAGTGTTTAATCTCCTTATAACTACAGGTAAACTGGAAGTTGGCAATGAAGTCATCAAATCATACTTCAACACAGGAAATCCCCGGTTTATCATAATCTGTGTGATATTGATCAAGATAATCTGGCTGCCAAAGTTCCCATGAGGAGTTCTATGCCTCCAGGATGGAGAGTTAGAGATTTTCAACAGTGATTGAGATGTTTGGCAGCGATGAGTTTCGCAGACCTTGGTTTCTATAGCAACACCAGGGAGTGTGATTCCACAGCCCATTGCCAATGACTTGTGGGACAAGCACTTCCCCCAAATCTCGCTGGTGTGGCCCTGCCCATGAGGTTAACCAGACATATGGAAGCCGTTACCATGGAAACGGATTCCAAGTTTTTGGGAAAACAGACAACACAAGAGCTTTTTGTGTGGGCAGTAGCAGCACTTGTAACTCGGCCCTCTATTTCCTTCCAGTGCCCATTAACTTTACTTTTAATAGGACAGTGCAGCAGGAAATGGGTGACCTTAAAATTCAAGACTGGAGATAAATTAAAGAAGTGCTCATCCACTTTGGAATTACGAGACCATAACCATAGTCATAGCCCAGAACTGAGAACTACTTAAAACCGACTGAACTGAAAATTATGACAAATCAAATATACTAAAAGCAAAACTCTTCAAAGTTAAAAAGCAAAAGATAAATTATGTCTTGACAAATTCGCTTATCTGTTTTAAAACCAAATACATTTTTTAAACTTGAATGGATTCCAAGTTTACACATCCAGCAGTGCTCACCTGCCTTATAAAGCCAGCTTTCATCAGGACAGCTGAGACAGGTGTCCCTGTCAATCACAGGTCAATAAAAGTAAAGACACCTGTAATGCACTGCTGTAATACCTATGATACATCAGTCGACAACCTGCTTATTAGTGAACACAATAAGAAAAAGTTTTGAAGGCTTGACAGCATTTTTTTTCCTCATTCCCTCCACCCTAAAGCCCATACTGCCTTCTAGTGGACAGAGGAAAAATAGCCTCAGTTCACGGAACCAAAGAATATACCTTTAGCTGTGGGCACAAGGCCTGGCCTGCCTTATAGGTGACACAGGTGATGGCCTAGGGCACCATTTGATTAGGGGGTGCAAAAGAATAAAAATCATCAGAAGAAATACCTCTGGTTGCATTCCGTAGCATTACATTATTTATACTAGCTAGACCCTATGCTACTGAAATGTTTTTTTATATAAATAAAATCTGTTTTCTGCTGCTCAGAATCATTTTGCTGAAAATTTCCAAGGGTTGAAGGTCTTCCCCCAGTTGTAACTCCCTTGACATAAAGGAGTGATAGGGCCTGTTGCGCACATGGTCTTTAAATCCGATGCTGCGTGCTAAGGGAATACAGAAATGTCATCAGGTCACACATAGAACCAGACAATCTCACGCTCAGCTACCCTGAGCTTTGCATGCTCTTCCAACACAGTGCTCACAAAACATATAGTTATAGCATAAACACCCTGTGCTGTGTCTGCTCAAACATGTGCATGCACTTTTGCATGCTCACACCCAGATAACATTCTAGTTTGGCTAAAGAGAGTGGGGAGAGGACTTGTGAAACAAAGTGATACTGAAATTAAGGGGGGTGGAGCTAGCGAAAAAGCTGCCTGTGTCAGGGACAGAGTGTCCCAGGGAAAAAAGAGAGCAGCAGAACTCATGGAGAGCGGGTGGGTCAAACTGCCAGCATGCATCTGCTGGCAATCAGAACTTCATAGGTGAATTTTCAAAGCAATATGAAGCGAGTAACAGAATTGCAAGGAGACCAAGCAGTTGGTGCCCCAATTGCTGGTCACAAAAACTGCTAAATTATTTACCGTGTCAAGGGGAATAGTTTCAACAATCATGACAGCATTATCCAAACATAGATATTCTGCATCAGCAAGGAGGACCAGTGGTCACAAGTCAAAGCTCACATGGACAGATGGATGCGTAGCAGGATGGTTGCTAAACAGAACCTCAGACTCTAATACCATATGTGAATATGACCTGGGCCTCAGTACGACCTGTGCATCAAGCCGTGTCAGCAAGCCGCACACTTACGCTCAGAACAAACTGCCTCTTAGTCTCTACAAGACCTTCACAGAATCTACAGGAGGACACTGAATTTCCATTGATGCATCTTGGAAAATTTGCATGTTCTGGTCACATGGATGAAGAAAAGTGAGAAGGAATGCCAACACAAAGGTTGGAGGGTATGGCAGGAAGGCCAGCAGAAAACCTCCGGTATCCAAGGCACATTTTCAAAGATGCACCCCCTGGTATAAGTAGCACAACAGCTGGAGAAACCCACGAGTCCACCAGGAAATCAATAGCTCATCATGGCTCTGCAATGTCACAATATCAGTGGTGGGCAAACTGTAAATCAGCTAACACTTTTTCACAGGTAGAGTGAATAAAGTTTAACCACCAAAAACGTTTGCAAATCTTAAAATCACACATATTGTTTCTGGTTTGTTGTGACCGTGTTTGCAAAGTCTATCTGGTGCGCTGTTGGCTGGTTGTGTAAACACAAGACGTGATTGGTCAATAACTTGTTGTATTTAAGGTAGTCTGTGCTAGATGTAAGTGAACGAAGATGAAGTCCATCTAAACTGGGGTACCCTGAACTAGGCATGCCACCCCTGGAGATCCTGCTGCTCACAGTGTCAGGCATTTAAATCCAATGCTGCATGATGAGGAAATACAAATATGGTCACTGGTGGGTGTTCCACACAGTAGGATGTCTTGCTTAATCAGATAACTGGTGGGATATAAGGTATTCTGAGCTAAATGTAAGTGAATTAAGATACAGTCCATCAAACATCATATGGAGGAAAATCCATTTATGAAAATTTTCCATGATAGACCCCAAATTAACCCAAAATTGGAACTGCAGAGACAGAGGGCAGCAGAGGGTAAAGACAGAAAGTGCAGCGGCCATCTTGTGAGCTCAGTCATCTGCTATCAAAACATAAACTACGGATTCTTTCACAAACTTCCCAAGAACATTGTACAGATCAGTGATTCTCAAATTAGGGGACTTAAGATGATTTGCTATATGTTCTATAACAAAGTTTAGAACTTCCAGCATATTTTACTGGCAGCTGGCCAGTAGCTGGTCAGCAAACTGTATCGTGGGGAATTCTGCGGAATTTATGGCAGAGTTGGGCACCCACCAACCAACAAGTGAAGTTGTGAATAAAATGTCTCCCTCACTGAGATATCGGAGCACACACTGAGATGACAGACAAGACACCCAGAGAATGTCTTCTCCTGCGTCTCATAATACACTTGTTGAAAGGAGTGACATCAGACACGATTGGGTGGAGCGGATCTGCCACAGCAATGGCTACTACCTGACTAGGGCAGCCATCAGTGTGACAATACCAATAACAGGTGTACCCACCTACAGAGATGTGGCTGCTCCCCGCAATGCGTACCTCGGAGAGCTTAAATCATTGCATTTAAATGATTTTGATTAAATATGTTTACTGGTCTTTAGAATTATAATTATTTATAATTCAGTGACAAAAACAGCTAAACACCCAGATGGAGTGGTGGAAGGTCATGTGTCTGTATCCCAATGATTATAATATCGGATCAAAGGACAACAGAGTTGGCAGTATGAGCACACTGCTGGTCCCATGTCAGTAGGGTGTGGCACCCTCCTGGGCCTGGATACATGCGGTGATACGGTGCGGAAGGCAGTTGTACAGCCAAAGTATCCCCTCCTGCTTCCAACCTGAATTCAATGATTTGTAGGAGTGTCCCAATACTTTTGGCAATGTAGTGTAGATATATACACTATATTGTCAAAAGTATTGGGACACCCATACAAAACATTGAATTCAGGTGCTCCAATCACTTCCATTGCCAGGGGTGCATAAAATCAAGCACCTAGGCATGCAAACTGCTTTTACAAACATTTGTGAAAGAATGGGTCGCTCTCAGGAGCTCAGTGAATTCAAGCGTGGTACCGTGATAGGATGTCACCTGTGCAATAACTACATTATTGAAATTTTCTCGTACTAAATACTCCACGGTCAACTATTAGTGGTATTATAACAAAGTGGAAGCAACTGGGAACTACAGCAACTCAGCCACAAAGTAGGAGGCCACGTAAAATCACAGAGCGGGGACAGTGCATGCTGAGGCGCACAGTGTGCAGAAGTCAGCAACTTTCTGCAGAATCAATAGCTACAGACCTCCAAACTTCATGTGGCCTTCAGATTAGCTCAAGAACAGTGTGTAGAGAGCTTTGTGGAATGGGTTTCCATGGCTGGGTATCTGCATCCAAGCCTTACATCACTAAGTGCAATGCAAACCATCTGTCTTTGGTGTAGAGGAACTTGACTGACCTGCACAGAGCCCTGACCTCAACCCGATAGAACACCTTTGGGATGAATTAGAGTGGAGACTGTGAGCCAGGCCTTCTCGTCCAACATCAGTGCCGGACCTCACAAATGCTCTCCTGGTCAAAAATTCCCATAATCATAAACCTTAAACCTCGTGGAAAGCCTTCCCAAAAGAGTTGAAGTTGTTATAGCTGCAAAGGGTGGGCCAACTCCATATGAAAGCCAATGCATTAAGAACGGGATGCCATTAAAGTTCAAGTGTGTGTAAAGGCAGACGTCCCAATACTTTTGGAAATATAGTGTACACACACACACACACACACACACAAAGTCCATGTATTCCTATCATGGATACACTCCATTCATTCCTATGGGCATAACCCTGATCCCAACGATGACACCCTTAACCCATACCCAGCCCTGACCTTAACCATAAGTATCCAATCCGAATTTTTACTTAATTGCATTCACAGATTTTTATAAAATTCTGGTTATCCAAATGGGGACCTGAAAAAATGCCCCCAAAAGTACGGAAGTTTCAGGTTTTACCACACTGAGGACATTTTAGTCCCCAAATGTGGTCTATGCAAACCCATGCACACACACACACGCACACACACACACACACACACCTGAAGAAGTCAGGTGTAGAACCGCTACAGGAAAGCTAATTAACAGCGAGTTCTTTTGGAGTACATAGGTATAACTATACACTCACCTAAAAAATTATTAGGAACACCATACTAATACGGTGTTTGACCCCCTTTCGCCTTCAGAACTGCCTTAATTCTATGTGGCATTG
>JAODKN010000104.1:26308828-26322925 GCA_026774425.1 Petrocephalus zakoni | reverse complement strand
AATACACACACAATGTTTTGAAATTATTAACTACAGAGACAAACACAATTAGTAACAGTTTGATAAACAAGACCTATGAAACACTTATTTGCATATTGGTGAAAAAACTGTACAATAAAAAAAAAAATCAAACCACTTTATTATGAACAAAATCTAATTTTCTCAGTTACTGAGTGTGGTTGCATATCTGTAGCAATAAACACCCCTATGGCCAGGCATTTTTTAGCACAGTCTGGACTTCCTGGAAAAAGCCACATGGATGCCACCGGGAGACTATCTTGCAGAAGCTGTTTCTGCTTTTCTCTGGTCATGCAGACACTCGGATGATAGCATCTCACATGAGTTAGCACGTCGGATATGTTTCCAGCGACATATTAAAGCTGGCGGTCAGTCTTGGTCTTATCCACTACTCCGAAAACCACTAAACCAAAATGTTCAGAAACTGCCAATTACGACTGACTGTAACCAGCATTTACCATAACCGACTCACAGCCACTATTATCATAATGTTTTCTGTGTTGAACATCTACTTGTGAATTTAGGTTCCGCCCGTGTTAATGTAGTCATTCGTTTCGTTGCCCATAACGAGATGAAAACGACGTGCCAACTTTACACGATAAATGTGTGCTGTTATAATCCGTGTGTATAAATACATGAACATTTTCATTGACCTGCTCTATGCCTGAACGTGTCTGTGACGGGGCGAAGCTTGGATATTATGCCTGTTTGTAACTGTATGTCTTTGGCTGCCACCTTGCAGATCAGTGCTGTGCGTCTCCCCAGGGAGCCCAGCAACCCAGAGAGACTGAAGGGCTTTGGCTACGCTGAGTTTGACGATGTTGACTCGCTCCTGCAGGCCCTGAGCCTCAGCGAGGAGGTGAGCCGCCTCGGGGCCCGACTACAAGGGGTGTTTGAGGAATATTGCCGGAGCTACTCTAACGCTGTGTCCTCCTCCATGGTGCCTGAGTGTCCAGCTTGTTTGTCACTTATATCACCCTCCTGCGGTAGAGCTTGTAAAACCCAGAACCCATATGCATACTTGACCGTACTTGTGCTTTGGTATACCCGGGTTATGTCATGTCACCAGCTCCAGTACAAAAGAACAGAAGCACAGGGGATGTTAAAAATCCCTCGATGTACCAGCTCCTCCCCTAATATCAAGGATGCATCGTTTGCATTCTTGCTGAGTGAGGCCAGTCCCGTGATTCACTGTGCCCCCAGTTCATTCTTGGAAGGCATATTAGCAAGACCAGTTTTGCCCAGACCACAAGTACGATCTTTGCGTTCTTGGTATTGAGATTCACTCCTTGTCTGCAGTTGCTTACATTTGGGCTTTTGTTACACTTTGCTTGGGCTCCCTCCGGGGAGCATTACTGGAGCCACATGATTGTCTGTGGAGTTCGTATGTGGAAACGCCACTTATCGGCAGCCACTAGATGGCAGCCTTTAATTGTTATTCTCTATTGATCATTGTAAATAATTGTCAACACTATTCATTGTGGGGAAGTCTATGAGGTCTTGTCTGGTCATGTTATAGAACCTGGGTAACAGAAGGATCCGTGTGGACATCGCAGGCCAGTCTAACGAGAAAGGTATGGTGGCAGCAATCCTACACGTCTCCTTAAAATTGAGTACTTTGAAATTTCTCCAGTCACACGCCTGCTGTCCAGATGAAGTTTGCCACAGGGAGTCTCTGCTGATTAGGTCGAACTGCACCCTTTTGTAAAGTGCAGATTTAAAAGGGTTTTTAAGATTAAAACATGATTAAGCCCCTAAACGAAGTCTGAAAACAAACGTTGGAAAATAGTTGTAATTTGCGTTTGGCCGCCCTGTAGTTCAGAGAGCCTCGCCTTGCTGTGTTCGGTCGGTGTAATCAGTTTGTCTGCCCCTAGTCTGCCTTTTGTTCCCTCTTGCACCTCTGACCTGCTGCTGCTGTTCCCACAGAGAGAGATGACCGTTCGATGTGTGGGCGTGACAGGAACAGAGGGGATGGTGGCCCTGATAAGACAGACTCTGACTGGCGAGCGCGGCCTGCAAGCGATGCCGACGATGGTCCACGGAGGGATGACGCCTTCGGCGAGCGTGAGCATCCGCTCTCATTCAGCCGAGAAGGCGTCTGGTGGAGGCTCGGGCACTTCTGATTGGCTGTCTGTTCTTCTAGGGTCACGTGACCGCTACGAGTCAGACCGCTTCCGGGACGGTCCCCGGAGAGATGGAGATCGCTATGATGGCGGCAGGGACCGGTACCGCGACCGCTACGATGACCGCGATCGCAGAGACTATGACAGAGGTTGGTCGAAGTTAAACTCGCGCCTTTAGGAGCATGACTTGCGGGATCCGGGGGTTGTGTCCAGTAGAATGCCATCTGTCCATTTCAGCAGTGGAAATCACTTTTGGACTGCTCATGTTTAAGTGTGGTTAAAAATTCAATCCTGGCAATGGCTAACAGCAGAAAAATCCCAATGACGCATTTCAGTTTGAATTTAAACTTGGTCTTGTATTTTTTTTGGATGGCGGTGTCCCTCATTGGCCAGCTATCTGTGGGCTGGTTTCGGTTCATTCTGGTTACTCTCCCACGACCCCGTTTGCAGGTTTTGACTCCCGTAGTGGTGGGCGTCGGCCCTTTGGCAGCGGCTTCCGCCGTGACTACGACGACCGCCGCGACGACTTCCGGGGTAGCGGAGAACGCTATGGCGATCGCTACGGTGACCGCGAGGACCGGTACGCGGAAAGGCGCGAGGAGAGAGGAGGTGGGTGTCCCGTGGGAGTGAGGGGGGTGCTGGGCCACCACTTCTTGTGTGTGCCGGTTGCCGGACAGCCACGGAATAGTAGCCTGTGTGAGCTGTGGGCTGCGTTTCGTGCTCACCGCAGAGGCGCTAGCAGCACACCTGCTTAAGACGGACTGCTTACATCATGCTTTTGAGTAGATGGGGGAAACTGCACACCGTGAGCTAAAAGGCAGGAACGGCTCTGTCTCTAATGCCTTTGACCTGCCCTGCCCTGCTCTCCTAACCCAGGCCCTCTCCAGAGGCCCAGGCTGAACCTGAAACCCCGCAGTGTGCCCAAGGAGGAGGACCAGGGTGGGGCGCCCTCGGCCTCGACAGGTCGCACTGCCTCTATCTTTGGCGGCGCCAAGCCGGTGGACACGGCCTCCAAGGAGCGGGAGGTGGAGGAAAGGCTGAAGAAGGAGCAAGAGAAGCTGCAGAGGCAACTGGAGGAGGACAAGGGCAGGGCACCAGAGCGCAAGCCCCGGGAGAGGTAGGCGGCAGCAGGGGAGGGTGCAGGCAGGGCCCCCGTCCAGGGGAGAGCTAGAGGGGGCTGCTCTTGTAGGCTTCTCTGCACACATTTTCCTGCTCTGGCTGGTCAGAGGTCAGATGAGGCCCATATACCTTCACTCAAAACGTGGTGGGGATTTTGTGCAGGCCAAAGAACCATATTCTTCTCTAAGTACTTACCAGCGGTTCTGATTGCGGGCCGTGGAGCCCGTGTAGGAAGCGCTCCTCTTATCAGCTAGCCGCTCACCCCGTCCTCACATCTCCCCCCAGGCACCCGAGCTGGAGGAGCGAGGAGCAGCCCGCGGAGCGATCGCGCACTGGCAGCGAGTCCTCGCAGCCCGGTAGCACCTCGGGCAGGGGTGAGGGCCGCTCCGCTCTGCCGCTCCTGGGCCCTAGCCCAGCCGATGGGTCTGCTAACCTGCTAACCATCTCTGCTGCAGACTCCCGGCGCAGGGAGAGCGACCGGACTGTGGAGAACGAGGTGTTTGGCGGCCGCGAGGAGGACCCCCCTTCCCCGGGCAGCCGGGCCCCCGCCTCCAGGCATGAAGCCCTGCCTCTGAAGGTGGTGCCAGCCCCGCCCCCCAAGGAGAACGCCTGGGCCAAGCGCAGCGCGGTGGGCGGCAGCTCCAGCGAGCCGGAGGGCCAGTCCCCCACCTCGCCCAGCAGCATGGCCCCCCCCAAGCTGACCAGGTCAGGCCCCCCCCCCCGGCTCTCTGATCTTTTGGGACGGTGTGCGGACATCTCTGTAATCTTGTTGGTTATGTGAATAAATGGATTTGTTAAAACGTTCAGTTTTGTTTTATGGTGCTTTTTTCCGCTGCTTTGTCTAATAAGTCTCTGTTTCAGCTCCTCAGGCTCAGTGGATGAAAAGCCCTCTCAGCACAGTAAAGGTAAGGAGGTACAGTCTGCCTGGACCCCCTTCGGCCCCCTTTTATAGTTAAAATGAATGTGCTGACGGCTGGCATCGCCAGTACCGGCAGCTCTCTCTCGGACTCCGAGCCCCCTCTCGCTCCCAGGGGCTTAGAGTTCTGGTTGCCTAAAGCTGTCGGCCATTTCCTGCAGCTCTTTTGTGAATGAATGGACTTTGTGTGAGTAGAATTTGAGCAGCGTTACTTGCATGGAGTTGGGGATATGGCCTTGACTTGAGTGGACAGAACATTATATAGGTATTAGGGGAAGATGAGGTGTCACCACGTGTCTGGAAGTGCACAGAGCAGTCAGAGAAACCAGGACGTGTGACTGATCCAAGTACTACTGAGGCGTAATCTGTGGTAGAGGAAGGCAAGGGCATTCATAAATCGCAAGGTGTTGATGGATCTTCTGCTTCATGAATGACCGCTGTGGGATTTGGTACCTGTTGAGTGGGTGACCATCCTGTTTGGCCGGCTGGTTTTTGGCTCTCGGATGTAAGGTATAAGGTTGCGGGAGAATAGCGCAGCCATTGCTGCACCTCCGTTCTAAGCCTCTTGGGCCTTTGGTGTTCCTCTGCATTCTCCCGACGTACCTTTCCCCCCCTTCTTTACCTGTGTGGAATTTTCACACCACTGTTTACCTAATGTCTCTCTCACGCGCAATTGTCCAAGCATTGCCCCATGAAGCGCAGAGATGTTTTGGAGCAGTGTCTCCGGGTCGGTGCCCTTCGAGGGCAAGGCCTCTAGTGTGTGCCGGCACTGTCACCAGAAAAGCACCTTGCTCGGTGCCGAGGGAGTCGCACGTTTAGAGACGTCTCCTTTGTTTCTACCCGCTTTCATTCCTACTTGGGTACATTTAAAGCTGGGTCTGAGCCTTTCCTGAGCACTAAAATATCCCACGAGGCTGTTGGTTTGCTGTTTAGTTGATGGGTAGACCCGAGGACTTGCCGATGTTTGGTATTCAGGGTTAAGACCCAGAGTCCTATGGGGTAGGTCGCACCACACCACCCATCTTTAGCACGCTGCTCTTCTTGCAGATGAGAACAAGGTGGATGGTGTGCGCCGAGACCGGGGTCCTGCACGGGGCCGGGGGGGCACCTCGGGTCCTGGGGCAGGCAGGGGCAGAGGAGATGCTGCCAGCAGAGACCGGAGAAAGGAGCCAGACAGGTCAGCTGCCACTGGTGACAGTGCAGGGTCCATCAGCTCCACCAGCCTCTAGGCTCTCAGCTCAGTAGCGTTCCTTCAGCCGTGTCCTCCTTGGTTCCTTGGACTTTTTGTTTGAAATCGCTCCCTTTAGTAGTAATCAGTGCCATGTGGGAGACATTGGCAGCTGCTGGGGAGCGTCAGTCAGTCAGAAGCTCTTCATTTGTTCTCAGTTGACACATGCGAAAGTTTCAGTTCTACCCAGAAGACTGGCAGAGTTTAGGGACCCTGCATTAGTCCTCTTGACTCTCTGGTGTGCTGTTCACTTATAAATGGGAGCTTCCGGTTTAAGTTTGCAACATTGCAGCTTGTTTCCCGAGCTCCTGGGTCAGCAGCCTAAGTGCTGGTTTGTCTGTCCTCGCAGTGCTAGCTGCTTCTGGGTGCTTGAGTGAAGGGCGCTATACCCAGCTAAGTGCGCTTGACTTCCTTGTTGCATTGATTACAGAAAGGATGGTAGAAGAGAGCGAGACTGCAGACCTGTGCCAGAGCCAAAGAGATACGAGGAGTCCCCCAGCCCTGTGAGTGTCTCAGCACAGCGCCCCCATCAGGCTGCTCACGCTCGGCACACTTGCTTGCTATGGTCGCTAAGCATTGTGACCCTGCTGGAAGGGCCGATACCTAATTAGCCTCATTACTTAAGGAAATATTTAAAAAATTAGTCAGATCATCAACTTCAAAGTGAGCGTGGTGCCAGTTATGGATGGAAAGGGGCGGAAACTGTCATTTCCTGCCGTTTTGTCAGCTAACGGGGAATTTGCGATCCTTTGAAGGGGTCTCTTGGCCTGTTGGAAACACAATAAGCACCACTGTGAAGTCGAGCAAAGACTTGTTTAGAAATCGTAATAGATTTTTATGAACTTTCTGGCAAATTTCCTGTTTATTTCATAAAGCTGTGACAGGAGGACAAATGGGTTATTACATGTATGAAGTCCTGTACTGACTATGATTATAGCATGTCAGAGTACCTACAGGCACACCAGTGTCGGTAAAGAAAAATGTAGATGATTAATAATTAGTGTGTACTGCCAGATGTATGGAAAGGGGCTGCACACGCAGCTCTGTCCCCAGGCCCACTCTGTCGCTCCTTGGCTTCAGTCTCGCTTATTCTGGTCCACAGAAATTCAGCTCCGCCAGTAAGTATGCAGCGTTGCTAATGGACGGCGACCAAGGCGACGAGGCAGAGGATGGCGTGGAGTAGGAGAAAAAAGGAGCACGAGAGAAGAATGAATTAAAGAAGTCCGAGAAACAGATCCAATCTTCGCACCGGGAGCAGCACCAGACGCACGCCCCCCAGCCCACAGCTCAGCCGGACTGGACATAAACATAGTACAATACTGGACTTGTTTTAAAATGGGAATAAGGAAATGGAAATTGAATAAATAATTATAATAAATAAAAAGTGGGGAAAACAATTAAATCATGGCTTCAGTTCCACTTTTTAGCCTTTGTGTGAGTGGGGTTGTCTGGTTTGCTCAGCCCCTGCTTTGTGGGATGCCCCCAACCCCCAGCCACTGGATTTCAGAATCAGTACATGAGCTATTTCACTTGAGTTTAAATTCATCATCTTTTCATAGTTACTACTTGGCAAACTGATGCCTGTAAGCGATACGCGTTGGTTTTTGGCAAACAGATGGTAGGTTCCTGGGCAGTCGGCTGTCGTGGGGTGGTTTTTTTTGTGTGTGGTCATTCGAGTGACGGGGAGGGTGGTTGCTATTCTGAGGCAGATCTGATGGTCCTGGCGTTACATAGGCGTGCCTGTGCAGACGGCGTTGCCGGCAGGGTGCTGCACGGTGTCGTCTCAGGTTATGGTCTGTGTCTCGGCTTGGTGCTGCCGGCCTCCTGCCAAGTGGAAAAACAATATTGTTTCAGAATTTTCTTTTGAAAGTTCTCTAGCAAACAACCCAGGAAATTCCCGAATGAGCCTTCTTCAAGTGAATCAGTTCTGCTCTTTTTAATGCTTTAGGATTGTTAATGCACATTCTTGTTGGGGCGAGTGGCTTACTTGCCACATTTTTTGCACTGTGCTGAGCTCCTAAGATTCCATGTCATGTTAGATGACATTTAGCTGAAGGACAATGTCCTTGTCCTTAATATGGAAAAGTAAAACTGCTCTTAAGTATGTGGGAGGTGGGACTTCAGAGAGCAGGCGCCAGGTCATGCGGTGACCCAGAAGGTACGTGATGCTCCACACCCAATGCGCGCGTTGCCGTTCTGCAAAACCATGATGCTGTCAAGCCTCAGAATCTGACCCTGCGAGTGACTTTCTCCCAGATCTTCCTGCCGTCCCTGTGCCACCCCGCATACCCTTTTTGGGAGCCCCAAATGAAACGCATGGAGAGAACATGCTTATCCACTAACATGCATTCAGAATGAAAATGTATTACATGCAAGGTTTGTTTTTTTCTGATTATCCCGGAAAGGGTTTTCTTGTTTTGGTTGTAATTCAAATGTTTATTTTTTCTATTAAATAAAAGTACTTGTGACCTCATGTCAGCTGCACGGAAGCCAAAAGGAGGGAATGTCTTGTCCTGAAGGATAAAATGGACTCTTCCTGTCCCTTCCCCAAGCAGCCCCCCCATGTACACTCTAGCTGTCAGCTTTTTGGACCATGAACTTTGACCTCTGACCGTTAAGCCGAGACCTCTGTGGACTCAGTGGAGCTTTTGTCATGGGACACATGATGGGAAACAGGCTGCTCTCTGCCACTCCAGAGAGATGGCCGGAGCCCCGCACTCTTGAGCAGCAGTCCGAGGCTGCTGCAGATGTGCTCGGTCACGACTTTGTTGACATTTTCCCAGCATCCAGCTCTCTCTCTCTCTCTCTCGCTCTCACACAGTCTCTTTTCAGCTCCAGCAATGGCAGCACCTGGGTCTGGAGATCCGTTAAGTTCAGTGGGAGGTACACCTCATAGGTGTTAATTAAACTATGAAAGAGAATTTAGTGTCTTGAAGTCAAGGTTTCCTAGAAGTCAATGCTTATTCAACTGCCCCAAACCTGTATGATTTTAGCCCCTTTGTAATGCGCATCCTTTGTGATGATTCCCAGTCCTGGCTGTGGTTTTTCAAACCTTGAACAACCTCTGCTCTGAGGATGATGGTTTACTTTGGTCAATCCATTGCTTTAGTGCTCAAGCAGACTGCAAATCTCCAAAACTAGGCCTCCGAATTACTCAAATTGGTCTGGCCCAGGCGACACTCAAGGGTTGATGTGTTTTGGTTTTCCTTATTTAATTTAGCTTTCATCTCAAAGCCTCAAAGCCGAAGACAGGTGCAATGATCTGCTTATCAAAATGGCCAATAAAGAGATGTGGTTCCTCAGAAAAAAAAAGAAAAGAACATTTAGGTCCCATGGTCCTGAATTATCTGAGGTCTAGCACCTGGTCCCTTAAAAATGCATTGCATTGACTTCACACTTTGTTCGTCCAGTTATTTGGTCATTGCAGTCTTTTATGATCCTTTTTTGTGACAGTAATTAAATATGCCCACCACATGGCACTGGGCTTTCTCCGAGTCCCAGTCCTTTGCCCTGTTCCCACTATTGCTGTTTTCCTGTGGCTATTAATATTCCCGGTTCTGCCTCCGGCTTTTCTGTCCCGGAGGCTGTGAATAATAAACACTGGTTCTGACCGCTGACAGCCTGGGGGCTGCAGGCCCATCTCTTGTTTGGCATTGATTTAATGGTTGTTCCTTTTCTTGGCTAAACTCATTAACACTTCCGGCCCTTACAAACGTAGGCGGCTGCCTGTGTGTTCCCCTCCCCGCATTCTCAGCAAACAAAATGGAACTTCGGCCTTTAGAAAAAGACAAAATGTCAGCTGCTGAAGCCAAAACAGGAAAGGGCTGAGTGAGGGTCCCAAAACCATGAGCAGCTCAGGTCTTCTGTTTTTTTTTATCCAACGTTTAAAAAAAATGTTTTGGTCTCCAAATAAAAATAGCTAAAGAAGCTTAAAAAAAGACTCCCCATCTTCTCTGCCTGGTAAATTTAGCAATTCTTTGATTATATGGTATGAAAATGTGCCCACACCCTGCCCTAAGTTCAAAATTGTTTGTCCTTTGCCACTGGGTATAAACACCGCAGTGTTAAATAAAGGCAAAGCTATATGGCGCTCTTTGGGAAATTCCAGCGGCAGCGTGTGGCAGTGCGATGCCACAGCCGCCGGTATGTGCCTCTGAATCGCTGGATGTTTATTTCCTGACAATAAATGCGTGTTGTGTTCTGCGGCGCTCCCGTGGTACTCCAGCAGGGGGCGTTGTTCACACAGTACAGTAATGCTGCTCTAATGGCATAAGGAGGTGGAGCGGTCACACACTTAACCACATAGTTCAGGGTGTCTTGTGCTCTCTACTCAACTCGGACTATTCCCATGTTAAACAATTACTTTCAGATGTTATTTAAATAAATAAGTTGGCCAGCAGTTTCCCGGCTGTGATCAGAGAAACCCCGGGCTCTCTTCACCGGGCCTTTCCCACCCCATCGCACCATCGTCCTTTTCGGTTTTGTACATCCAGGACATTTCTCCACTATGGTGATCAGTTCCGAGCTTTTGAATAGATTCTTTGTCGCTTCGTCTCTCCGGTTCGTATTCAGTTCATATGGGCGGCGTGGGTCTCCCCAGGCTCTCCGAGTCACTCTCTGTGCTAACCCCCACCCCCCCGTCCCGTCCCTCCCTTATTTGGACTCATAGGACCTCTTTGTTTTACTTTTTTTTTTAATTTTCTCAGTCCTTAGGCGTTCCTTCTCTATTTCGTTCTCCACATCTTTTCTCTCTTTCCCCCCCTCTCTCCATCTGATATTGTTCTCCGTCCTTGGTAAGGTGACCCCCTCGGTAATTATTCTCACCAAAGGCAGCAGTGACCCCCTTCCTTTGTATTTAAGCAGAGAAATGCCCAGACCTCAGTTCTAAACATAGCTAGCCTTCCTGGTCCCGGAACAGCTGGGGTTTGGGGGGTGTGGTGGTGGTGGGTGTTCGCCCTGGAGGTTAAGTGCCTCCTCCTCAGAAGACCCTTCTCCAGTCGCGACCCTCAGCCAGCCAGCCTCCTGTAGGCAGAACCAGCTGAAGCCCCCCCATGCGCAGTGTGTTCCCCCTGAATGGGATTTCGCACCACCCTGTGGCTCCCTGACCTGGGTTAATCAGCCTCACAAAGTGATGCCCAGACGTGCTACAGAATTCCGGCAGACGGGAGGCAGTGGGAAGGGACACGTTTCTGCCGTCTTTGGAGCTGGGGTGGGCTGTAAAACCCTCGACAGTAGATGTAAACAGGCTGCAGGCTCCAGGACCTGGGCTGGCTGTCTCTGTGGTTGGGGGGTGAATACCTGAGAGTGTAGACCGGGGGAGCAACAATCTTATAAAAACAAAATGTGCTAGCAGCCTAAGTCCAGGATTGGAGGAGGGTTATGTATTGTGGGGGAAGGAGACTGACAGCGGGCTTTGGACACTCATCAGGAATTCCCCTTAAAAGGGGCAGAGTTCCACCCTACGCGTTCTGTGAACCCAAAGCAAAATGGAGATCAGCAGGAGCTGAGAGTGTCACGTCCCGCCAGTGGGCAGCCATGCTCGAGGGCGATGTGAGGTGGAAGGAGGCCTCAGAAGGGGGAGGGGCGCTCTCATGCCTAATTATGAATAAAGGGGGTGGCTGTAAATAAATATAAAAAGTTTGTTTTGTTTATTTGAACAATTGCATTTATTTATTTAGATTTGTCTGCCGAAGTGGTGCAATAGAGAGTCTGAAGTTAATAGAGTTCTGCTGGGAGGGGGGGAGTGGTGAATATCCCAGTGCTGGAAGGAAGCCGACCATACGGCCATTGTGGGGGTGTGTGGTTGGGGGGGCAGCTATAATATACGTGACGAGTATGAGCCTGAGCATGAAATGCACAGGCTTCCTAAAAGCTGTGCATGTCTGTGTGAGTGCGTGTGAGCTGCCAGTGAGTCTGACCAGGAGCCAGGAAAAGGGGAAGGGCCTTTCTGACAAAAACAGCTGCAGGAGAGAGGACTGGGGAGCAGAGAGCGGGGGACAGCGAAGGAGAGGGAGCCCAGCCAGCCGCTGTCAGGCCCAGCTAGCCCCAGTCAGCCCCAGCCAGCCAGCCAGCCAGCCAGGGCACACATCCGCCCATACTCTATGGGGTGTGCCCTGAGTGCGGACTGCTGCGAGGACCAGGCGGCTGCCGTGACGCCCAAGCGGGGGGGACCGGAGCAGACGGACAGCAAGATGCGGCTGACCAAGGTAGGGAATCACCCCACTCCAGCCAAAACCTCTCCTTTATACTTGATGTCCACTGCCACCTGAAACAGTGGTGAGTATGTGCGTGCACGCGCATTTGTGAGTGTGTGTTTGTGTGTGAGTGTCCGTGTGCTTGGCAGGGCAGGCACAGCGCTCCCTCAGCTGATGGGGAGTTTGGGGGATGCCGGGCCTGGCGTGCCAGCTGCATTGGTGACATTCAAGAGCCTGGGGCTAAGCTCAGACGGTCTCGGCTTCGCACTTTATCACTGCCTTAGGAACTGGGGCAGACGGCAAGCGGTGTGGAGAGGCAGCAGGCGTTTGGCTGCATCACTGCAGCACTTAGTCTGAGGCAGTGCAGGCAGCACTGGAGTAATAGCCTTTAGGGGGCATAAACATGAGTGTGCTGTGGCAGATCTTGTCAACGTGATCTTTTATAAGCACTGTAATGTCACCCTCTGTTGCTCTGCAATATTCTTTTAGTACTCTTTTCTACATCCAAAAGTGCAGAAGTGTATTTTGCCTAGAGTCTTGTCATAACATTAGCAGAGTAAAACAGGTCGCTTCGACTTCGGTACTGTGCTCCGTCTGTTTTTCATGCTATAAAATACACGACTTTCAGGGATAATGAGAGAAATGCCATTTAAGAAAATAATTAAATACTTAAATACTAA
Source organism: Petrocephalus zakoni (assembly GCA_026774425.1). Classification (NCBI taxonomy): domain Eukaryota; kingdom Metazoa; phylum Chordata; class Actinopteri; order Osteoglossiformes; family Mormyridae; genus Petrocephalus; species Petrocephalus zakoni. The sequence continues at coordinate 26,310,647 of JAODKN010000104.1, read as the reverse complement.
ATACTCCTAAATACTTCCCAAGTGATTACACAAAACTGACAGAAATGAAGGTCAGAATAAAGGATGCATATGGAAATTGCCATGTGACACTTGTTAATGACTTATGATTAACATAAATGTGAACTTGCTGTATAAATACTAAGGTCTGGAAAAACCTTACAAAGGTTAAAGATGTTGAAGTGTTTTTGATGCTTGTCATCTGCTGGTGCTTCTGTTGATAGCCTGTGTTGACGGGGGTACATGGCTGAGACCATCTGATCTAGTGTGTAAGTGTATCGTAGATCTGATCTGTGACCAACACTGTGATCCATTGTCTCTTTGATGCATTTGAGGAGAAAAGTAAAGATGAATGACTGTCTCCATGTGTGTGTGCGTCGCTTTGTGTTCTAAATTGCCTGCGGGTCGGCGAACGCCATCCTGAGCACATTGAGCGTATGGAAAGTGTGTGAAAGTGTCGTGCAACACGCAGCAGGGTGGCGCACTCCGTGTAGACGGCTGGGCCATAACCCCACACTGTCTGGACAGGCAGCATGCCCGGTGGAGAAGTCAGCTGATCAGTCCAGCCCTTCAAGCTCCACCCGACACATGCCTGCATCCAACCTGCATGCTGCTTCCTGAGAGCTGGCCGGTTTCTATGCCTTGACGCACTTCCTTACTTCCTGTGGCCGTGACCCGCCGGAGCGTTAGGCGAGCGACACTCCCGGTGCGCCCAAGACGGCATGACACCTGCGGTGGGCACCTCCACGTGCGCAAATGTGCTGCTTGGATGGAAGGACGGTTGATCGAGCTGTGCGGTGGAGCAGGCACATGTAGGGGAGGGGCAGCTGGGGATGTCAGAGCACCTGCCCATTTTGCGAGGTATTTAACGTGAACTTGAATGTCAGCTCTAAAGACACAGTCCTGTTTTAGACTTTCCATAACCTATAAAACAGTCATTTGTGTTTTGAGAGAAAAGGAAATAGCCAACCTATGTTTCCAGTACCCTATCGCACACTAACTCAACAATTACTCAACAGTTACTCACCCATCAGTTTTTCTTATGTTGGATTAGACTAGCATCCCAGCAGCCGTAGAATAGGCCCAATCCCTCCCAGGACAGCATCTCCTCCAATAGGCGCTTACCGAAAACGGGCTGGGGGGGGTTTCCCTTGGGACGTACCTCTTTTTCGACAATTCGGGAAATTGTTTTTGCTCGACTCCATGGTTAATCCTTTCTGCGGATGGGAAATCCGCTGGAGTTCGGCTGGGGAAGTTAGTAAGGAAGGGATATGATTCAGCTTTTTATGACCTGCTCATGTAGTATGCATGTGGCGATACCCAGGGTGCAGGAAAGTCCCCTGCATGGCCCCTGGTGCCCTTTACCCGTCGGCCCCCCCGCCTCCCCCTCCTCCCTCTCCCCCCTGACCTGCTTCCTCTTGCTACAGCTGTACCTTATCAAACTTTGGCTCTCTCCTCACTCGCCATCATTCCTAAGACGACACCCCTCCTCCATCCTTCCTTTCCTCTCTTGCAGTGCCTTTTCCACTCGATCGCGACACGCAGGTATGCTCATTTCCGCAGCAGACCTTTTCATCTTCTCGCCGCCCCACTTCAGGAAAAGGCGTTCCCATGGTCCAGCAGTAACCCCCCCTGAATAGTCTTTTCCTTTCCGCTTGGTCTGGAGGGACTTCCAGAAGTTTCCGTCCCCTTTCTCATAGCCTCAGTAGGCTCGCAGGCTTTCTGAGCGTCTCTTCCGATTGACAGCTTTACAATATGGGGGGGGGGGGGGGGGGGGGGGGGGGGGGGGGGGGGGGGGGGGGGGGGGGGGGGGGGGGGGGGG
>JAODKN010000104.1:26248384-26258591 GCA_026774425.1 Petrocephalus zakoni | reverse complement strand
CTGCAGCAAGAATGAGGGATTTGTATGCAGGTTCATGTCTGCAGCAAGGACCCATGACCCAGTTACAAAACACATTTTAACCCAACTACAACATGCTACATGGCATACATTCGGCCTGGTGAATCCTTGTATTCTTATCCTGGAATATGCCCATGCAATTAGGGAAGAAAAAGTCCATTATGGGATAACCAGGCCATTCGGTAGATTCAGGAACCCAGCTGACTTTATCGCTGCATGACGTTGCTGAGCTGTAATAATGATCCAGTCATTGGCTCTTAAGGTCTCGCTGATTAACATTCAAACGACTTTTTTTACCATGCATTTTACATCACACTTAGGATACTGTATATTTCCTTACAAATCTATTTATTCATTTGTACCACCTTGTTGTAGGCCTACATTGTCTCCCACTTTGTCTATTTAAACATTATTTGTAATATATCTCCCCTAAAGATTGTGAGCTGGCATTAATTATCCAGCAGAGAGCGATCTTACCCTTTCTGGCCTCAAAGCTACCATGTCTGTATAATGTATGTGCTATTTGCCTTTCGACCAAATAGATAAAAATAAATCCAAACATATCCAAGCCTAGCATGCACGGTGGCAGCCCTTTTAAGTCAGCTGGGAATGTTATGATCCGGAAATGAGAAGCGGCAGTTCCACGATGCGGGTAATGTATGGCTATTTATGTATGACTAGTAGGACTAAGGGATTAAACATCATAAAACACTTAATTCAAACTGTAGCCATCCTGAAAGCGCCATAAAATTAAAAAATATTTTCTACTTAAAAAGAATAAGGGTCATAATAAATGCCAACAGGGATTCATAATAAGTTTGTAGCCATGTTTTTTTCTGCCTTAAATGTTAAAGTTAACCTAAAGTATAAAAAAGATAATGCGTGCAGTATTGTAAGCTTAAAGCTTTTTTTCTACTTAGAGAGTATAAATTATGTAGTAAAGTTACAAAACAAATAAGGAATTATATAAAGGAACAAAAATAGTGTTGCCGTTTAAAGCAGTTGTGAGGCGTCCACATTAAACTTGGGATAATGAAAATTTGGGTTTGTTTGTTTGTTTGCTTACGTGGTTGTTTGTTGCACTGGAAGTAATTTACTGGGGCCTCACCGGAATACGACGCATAACAATTTTCAAATTAGCAAAAGCCATCGAATATATATATATCCTTAACGGTGACTTATAGTGAATAGAGGTGGGATATTAGTATTAAACTGGGCGTAAATACGGCAGCATTAGAGCCGCCAGCCGCCAGTCACAGCCACCATTTGCTGAGAGCGCCGCTGACGCTCGTACCGGATTCCTGCCGCTAGGGGTCAGTGACCGCAGCAGCGAGATGCCGCCGCACGCCGACTGTCCGCTTACTAACACGCGTTAATCTCGACTGGAGGGCAGGTTCGCTGAGCCGTGCGTGGCAGGTATAATATGGGGCAAGCCAGTAAATGCTGGTGCGTTAGATAGCGGAGGGCTGGCAGTGGCATTGACGAGAGCAGGGCTGTTTAATGCGGCTCTGCACGATTGAGATCAGTGAAACACTGCAGGTGAATTAAGTTTACTTATATATTTTTCTTTCTTCTTCACCCGGGGACGATTTACACGCGTGACATGTACAATAGTTCTCTCAAATATGCCATGGTTTTAAAAAAATGCAGGAAAACGTAATTATGGATGAAGGTTTAATGGGAGTCTAGCATTTTTCGCGAATCTTTCTTTTTTTAAGAAGCTGTGACTAAAGGCTGTTCAGCCTCGGCTTTGGTTGGGGAGGCGAGCGCCTCGACTTCTATAGGAAAAAAGGATTGTTTTCAGTATGTAAGGAAGACATACAAAGCAAGAGAATTGTCATCGGACTCCTGAATATTTTCAAGGTGGGTTAATATGCTTTTAAACCTTGTGCTAATATTTGAATTAATTGTTTATAGCTTTCATTGACGAAAAACTATTTTCTTTAATAAGTATGTAAACAGTTTTAATGGAAGAACAATCAATAAATCCGTTTTTACAAAAATGTCAATATAAAGCGATGTTTCGTGTAAATACCGCGATATTAGACAGGTTAAATATGGTGAGAATAATTTAAATGAATAGTTAAACTCCCGCATTACTAGCAATACATAGCATATCACTCGTTTTGCACTTATTTTAACCACTGCTAACTGATTCAAAGTGTGTGTTCGCATTACGCGTATATTGCAGTGTCAAGTGAGTGACATTTTATATTGTTTGAAATTTTTTCAGTCTTATGTTATACGGATTTTTACCTCGTGTACAAATTAATGTATGTACTCGGTTGTAAAGAGAAGGGAATTGGACAACTGTGGAACTATGAAGTTATAGCATACAGGCTTTATTCCGATATATTAGCCTTTAAGGTGGAGTGATTTTTAGCGGTGAAAGGGGATGTCTTTTTGATATGGACAAACGTAAAGGAAGCTGTTGATGTGAGGCATACTTTTTTTCAAAGAAAATTAAGACAAACAGAAACATAGTGTAGGAAAGATGCAACATAAATGTACAATGAGAGTTTTAAAACTTAAACTGTTCCAGTTAGAGGGAATACACAAAAATAATAATGCAAAATAATTATTGTATGTACAGGAAATACTTGTATCAGAAATCATAGTAGCTAAGGAATTAGAATCTTGAATTTGACTCTAGTGGCCCAATACTAAGAATGTGTAACCTCTTTGTATTCTGGGTTTGTTAAATAAATGTGTGTCATTCGTTGATGACGAGGTCAAAGAACCGTAATAGTATCCAGTGCTCCTAAGCCAGGAGTAGGAGATGAGCAGGAAGTCATCCAAACCAGGCAGGAAGCTGCAGCAAGACGGCGCTAACCGCTTTACCACATGCCAAGGGCCAAAGAATATAACTGACTAATCTATGTACTATTGTCAAGGGTGTTTCTGAGCTAGTACCTTTTAATGAGTTGTAAGTCAGGCAGAGGTGCTTCCTACATGCTGGAAACAGCAAATGGCATGTCATTAGAAGTGGGGACCTTGGTGCAACTGGTACGTTCATTCCATTGGATGTGAGTCGGTTAATGTGCATGGGAGGCTGGCGTGCTGAGTCCTGCCGTGAAGTGCTCTGTCACACGTGTCTCTAATCACGGGCTCAAATCATCAGCTGCTATTGTAACATAAAGAAGATCATTGTGAGGAGAGCAAGGTGGAGGGGTCCCGTACCAGTAGATGTCAGGCAACAGGGCACCTGTTTCACAGAGAATAGGGAGAAATTATGCTGCTTGTTTTGGTGCTTAACAGACCTGCTGGTTCTTGATGACGTCATCCTACGGAAAAGTAACGAACTATGACCAGGGAGTATTGCTTGTGTAAACAAGTATTGCCTGAATGGGATAAACCCAAGAATTTCCACTTAATTGGTATTATAGATAGAATGAAGCTGGACTGGAAGATTGTGAGGTGTGTACACTGGGTACACTGGTATGCAATGGTGGGTGATGCAGAGAAGGCAGACTAATGCTGGAATGACAGACAGCGAACTGCATCCAGCAGAGGTGCATAGTTCAGGTCCAAAGAATAAAAATCCTGGCCAAGACTTTGTTTCAACCAATCAGCTGAGTCCTCTGTGTCTGTGACTCTTTATGCTCAGCTGGTTGGTTGAAACAAAATCTTGGTCTGGATTTCTTCTTTTTGGACCTGAACTACTCACCTCTGGCATCCAGGTACAAAGAAGGTATAAAGAAGGAAGGCTGTCATTCCAAATGTGCAGTTACCGCTTGGGCATCGCACTTAAATGTGACACATTTCCAAATAGTTTTGGCATCATCGTTTTTGAAAAAACTCAGGGACGTGTGAAAGTTTGAATTTCTTCGGAGAAAATAAGAAATTTAAGGAGAAAATTAAGAAGACAGAGAAGACTCTGCAGCACAGATTTGAAATTGTGCAACCAGTCCCTCAAACCTGGATGACCTATGGCTTTGTTCCTATTATCAGAAGTGTCCTGCAGGCCAAGCTGATCTAAGCTATACCATGAAACAGTCTATGCGCTCTCCATGTGGCCGGAGACGTATGAAAGTTACAGCTCATAAGAAAAGTATAGAAAAGGCACTGAATCTCAAAAAAAAAAAAAAAAAACGAAAAATCCCGATGCATAATTCACATGCCAGATGTCATGCAAATCAAAAATGGTGAGGTGACGCAAAGGCCGTTTTGTTGAATTAGAATGGACTGACCCTGCCCCGCCTGACCTTACCGGGCAGCTCTGTTGACTTGATGCCAGTCTCACCCGACTGAAACGGAACAGAGGCCTTGCAGGCTAACTCCCATTTCTCTTGTCTTGATTCGAGTTTGCGTCACTATGAGGCATTTGAATGAGAATAAGACGCCTCTGTTTTGCTCCTTGGATGCCCTAATTCCTCTTAAAATGTGTGTGAGTGAGAGTTCTGGGGCAAAAATCCCCACTGGGTGGTGGTTGTTGTTGTTGTTGTTGTTGTTGTTGTTGAGTCTGGTGAGCCTGAGCCTTAGTAGTTCTGGGACCACCAGGGAGACAGTGAAATTAGAGATGTAGCCTGGACTGCCCCAGTTCAGGTGTGCACTGGAAAAGGACTGTCTCACTGGGCTGGGGTGGAATGTGACGGACATTTTCTAACGCGAGGGCGTCTCAGAGGAGCGAGGTGTCGATGTCCTGCAGATGAAGCCGTCCCGCGTTCACGCTGATGCTATAAACTGATCCGCGTTTCTGCCTGGCCTGTCTGATGAGACGTCGATGCCCATCCTGAACCTTACCATTTAATGGTTCCACACACGACATGATATTTATTTCTTTATCATCATCAAATGGCTCTTATTTGTTTTTTGTTTCGTCTTCTGCGTACTGGGTTCTTCATCCAAGGGCTCATTCCTTCTGGGGAGGGAGAAGGGGCCCCTCATAAAGTGTCACATTTGCATCCTTTTCATAAAACCCCCAGTATAACCACACTTTCATGCCCATTCCAGTATCCTGTGGCTCTGCCAGCTCCCCCAATACAACTGTCTTCACAATAAGATCATAAAAATCAGACTGCAAGAAAGTCGGGTACAAGCAAATCGAATGTGAATACTTAATAAAGGCGAAAGTTTTGTATGCATTTTGACAGTTTGTAACATCCCAAACCATTAAAAAGCATTAAATGTTCTCTGACACCTTATAATTTACGCACACAGATAGAATATAAGACTTTTTTTTCTTAGATGTTTCTGTTTCTGTCTTTTGTTATTAAACGTTTGCCGTGGCAGACCCGCAAATAGAGCACTAGAGTGTGCAATGGACACGAAGGTATGGATTCGCTTCTTAGCATCAGGCTCCGGCTAATCCGCGGCATGTGCAGGCGGTGCGTGCCGTTTGCCATCCGGTTAGCTGTTTCCTGGCGATTCCCTCTCGTAGAGCGCGGTCGTCCTGATCTCATGCCTGCGCTTCACGGCTCGTCATGTGAACATGCGGATGGCAGCTGTGCGCCCCGCATCCGGAGGGGACACGGCGCTCCCCCTCTGCAGCTGTCGGGGTGTATTAATAGGTGCCGCATTCTGCCGCTACGGGCCGGACTCTTTCGCAACCCCTGGCACAGTCTGGGCCACCCCGCTCCAGAGCTTTTTTGGGCAGGCACAGTGGGTCTGCCATGATAGTGTGTACAGGGGTTCAAATCAGGTTGCGCGGGGAGGGGCATAGCTGCTTTGAGCACACGCAGCGGTGGGCATATCAACATGCGACCCTAAATCCTAAATCAGAAAGGCTGACATACAAATTAGGCCCGCACTACGTCTGATTTTTCTGTCGAATTGCGAGAACCATGGGCTCTCTAAGACAATTATTTTTGTCCATAAACAGCGTGGCATGTTTGTGAAAATTTGAACAAAAATGGGAGAAGGAGGCAAACAAAGAAGAACTGGTCACCAAAAGACATCCCCCTATTTTGGATTCCACAGAGATGATATTGAGCAAAAACATTTTGCCGTAATTGCTTTGTGTCTCGCGGCAACACCACCAATTTATCTGACAAACTATGGTAGATAATTTGTTCTACGTGGTTATAGATTATTTTTGGTACATTTTTTCAGCTCCCTTTTTGATTTATAAATATCTCTGTTTTTCACCGGGATATTTCTAATATTTTGCAGGCACGCTACATATATCGTGCTTTGTTTCTTTGACATACTTGAATACGCCACTTACTAAACACCGTCTTCTCCTTTAGACAGAGAGAACTGAATGGGTGAAAGTTTATGAAAGCTTAAAAAAAGAAATCTGTGATTCATTGTTTCCCTTTTCCTTAGACCCCCCCCCCGACCACTGTCAGACCACTCACTGGACACTCAGCCGGGATTAAATCACAAAATTAGATGGTCCGTTTAGAGCTAAACGCACGTCTGATTGCACGTCTTCCTCGTCTTTTTATTAATGGCTGTGAGACTTGGTGTTTTACATCAGCAGCCACAGTCGAGTGGGTTGTTTCTCTGTAACAGTCCATTTGTCAAATATCGTCTTCTGTACATGACTTCACTGTACATACTTTAGAAGAGTTGCCTCTCTAAGAGTCAAACGGCACATGTGCAGATCACCTGCCCATAAGTCGAGGAGGTAGGACCTGCCTAGGTGCTGCCAGTGGTCATTCTGCTTAACGGTTTGCTTTCTCTGGGCCAGAGAGAGAGAGAGAAAGCGACGGCGGGCACTTGTGCGAAGAATTCACTCTCGCAGAGGCCGGATGGGCAAGTTCACTACCTGTATTTGAACGAGCCGCTGTGGGATGCATAGATAACAGAAGCGATTCAGGTGTATTTATTTATGTACGATTTTCACTGGTGCTCATAGGTATAAAACATGGTTTTCCATATGGACACGGGAGTAACTGTACAAATACATTTCAGTTTTGTAAAGCAGTTTACTTGTGTGTGTGTTTATTAGTGCTTTCTGAAAGTGTGCCAGCAAGGCTGTGCTTGTGGCAGCCAAGCGCCGGGTCCTTGGATCCTGTGCTTTTGTGCCGCTGTAACAATGGCTTATTTTTAACCATCGCTCGCCGGGAATGTGGAAACGCAGGCGGAGAGTGGAAGCCGCCCCTTCCTCTTTCAGCGGGGTCTCGGTGCTCCGCGTGAAAACAGGGACCCTCATGGCTGCCGCTGGGCTGCTCGGCCAGGGAATCTGGGTCAGGATAAAAGTGAGAAGAGGCGACGAGATGGCGAAGAGACATGGCTGCTTCTGTATTTGGTGTTAGCTGGTATTAAAATGACCATGAAGGATTTTAATGAGATGACAAAATAGAGCTCATACGGTTTTATTTATTTTTCAAACAGTCACCAACTAAGTATTCAGATTTGTGGTGTTCAAGACTGATTTTTCTCAATTTCATGCTTAATTTTTTTATACCAGTGCATCTCATCTTTAACGGCCTAGTTGCTCGTTCTTGAAGAATTGGAGCCGTGTACAAGACATTTTACAAAGAGTTTACTGTTATGTTCCCGGAAAATGTGTTCCTGCAAAGGAAAATGCAAAGGAAGGAAATTATGAGGAGAAGACCCCATAATCATCTGGGTTTGTGGGTTTGAGCAGTGATTAGTTTCCACAGAAATATTTACACACTCTGACAAAACGATTCCCATCAAATAGAGCACTAAACTATGGATGACACCCCCCCCCCCACACACACACACCATGAAAAGACCAGCGCTACATAGACCCTACCACAGTGATCGTACAATTGTACGCCTTTACATTTACGGTTACATTTAGTTTCGGGGCTGGCCCTCTGCCACCACAGACGTGTATCTTGTTAGCGCGATAATGCAAAAAGTATTGGATGGGTCCTTTTCTGACTTGGCAGGGGCGTTGGATGGGTGACGGTGAATCTGATCCAATGGTGATCGAATTTTGAAACAAACTAATGGCCGCAAAGGGAAAAGTGAGGAGTAGGGCTTAGATGGTGGGGTGAGGTCGCTGTTCTGACAGCATCTAGTTAACTAACACCTAATGGGGTCTTTAATACTCCTTACTGAGCGTCATGCAAGTTTAAATGTAATTTATGATGCATTTCTATAGACCTTCTGCCACTTCTGCAGCATTCGGGGAGTCAAAGGCCCTGGGCTGAAAATCCCTGAAATATAGCTGGTTATTTCTGCCCACATTTCCAAGTTTCACTTTGACATTTCACATTTGTCTTATTCGCCCACCGCATCGGTCTTCCTAATAGGACGTGGCCTCCACGTGCAATCTGCTCTGCGATTGCCTTCCAGCCCACTGGGAGATACCCCAGTACTCTAGAAAAGAATAAAACAAAATTAATCAGGTCAGAATTTTCAGTGTTGGGCACCTATCGATGCTGTTTTCTTTTAATACATAGGCAAGGCGAGGATGGGACAGAATCTTCCTTTAGAGGTTTGTACACTGCTGCCACTGAAAGATTCTGTAAGATTGTACTATAGAGTATACTTACCTGGGTTTGTTGGCAAAGGCAGCCGCTAGTGATATCTAAATACAAAAAATGAAATTTTTGTATTTAATGACAGTCATCTGTTAATTTAGCAGAAGGCTATTTCAATTCCTTAACCACTTACTAGGTATTTTAAGATTTAAAAATACTCTATTTGTTTATATTTTCTCCATCTTAATGCTTCGTAATCTTAAAGTTCAGCACTTCAAAGGAAGAGAAGGTTTTCACACCATTTAAAATGGCAAACTGCGTTTTCCAAACCACGTCATATGTTAATAACTGAAGCACGGGGTAGCTTCTCAGCAATCTTCTGCAGGGCAGGATATAGGAGGAACGTGAGAGAGGCTAACGTGGACCTGGCTGGTCCCCCCAGAGAGCAGCTGCAGAATGCTGCCAGATTGTCTCACAGGGCCCACAGACCAGGGAACCCCACTGATGGCCTTGGTCTGTCAGGACAGCTCACTCTGAAGCTGGGCTTATCATGGACCAGGGATCTCCAGGCTCTCACGGCCATATAAGGGCTTCCTCACGTGCTTGTGAGAGCAGGACATATGAGAATTACACTGGTGTTTTACTACTGTGGCTCAGTTACTGTCCCTTATATAACTGCTTCTGTAACTGCGGCAGGTATTAGTGTGCCAAAATATCTAAAGCTAATATTATTTTGTGTGTTTTACATTGTTTTGTGTGAGTAGTATTAGGAGTAAGCACCCACGTCCAAAAAACAATAGTTTAATTAAACTTGTTTAGTGAGGTTTAGACAGTGCAGTGTAAACCAGTTTTGAGATAACGATTCTATGCTTCAAATTAAAGGGGCAGTTCATGCTAAAACTGAAAAACAATGCATAAGAGTGGCTTTAGTGCCATCTACCCATCAAGGGCATTCTGCTGGGAGATAGTTTTGAAGATATCGAATATAGAGATGCCAGGTTTTTCCCAGATATAATGGGAGTGAGTGGCTATGGTGTCGGAAAAATACATTTGAAAAATTCAACATTAATGTCTCTTAGCAGAAATCATGACCTGGTTATTGAATATAATCCACAGACTTTGTAGTGAGCAATTTAATGTAGGAACTATTTTCTTCTACTGAACTCCACACACCAGTTGTATCACTGCACATAAAAAACGGGCATAAGCCCCCCGGCGAAATCTTCTGCACAGTGATATAATTGGTGTATGAAGCCACTCTCTTACTTTTCATGGTCTGACCGAGTTTCTGTTGTCCCTAAACATTTCCAGTTTGCAATAATACCACTTACAGCTGACCATGGCATATCTAGCAAGGAACAAGTTTTACAAAGTGCCTTATTGCAAAGGTTTACTGGGATTTGCTGAGCTCTTTAGAACAGCTCATTCTTTCATAAATATTTGTAAACCTGGCTAGGTGTTCTGTTATTATTCTGCCTTCCCCTCTCATCCTGCGTTTTCGAAATTCGCATTGCAGCACGTGAAAGTAAGATCATGCAACCCAGAAGCAGGTGTATCTGTATTTTACCCCCAAAAATCGATGCAGATGCTGACAGGTCTATGCATTAACTATTCACCTTATTAACTGCGTCATCATGATGTACCGATGCATCTGTATGCCCCTAGTGTAATGGTCTGCAGCTCTGAAGGCTCCATGGCTAACCCGAATAACACGTATGCTGTCAGAAGTCAGGTACACGAGTATCTACATCATTGTGCATTGTATTATTATTAGTGATGTCAAACGATTAAAATTTTTAATCAGATTAATCACAGGGTAGCTGTGGATTAATTTCGATTAATCA
>JAODKN010000104.1:26213277-26230044 GCA_026774425.1 Petrocephalus zakoni | reverse complement strand
TAAGGGGAACACGTAACACAGAGTGTGTAAGATGCAAACAGTCTGTCAGTGTTCTAAGGGGAACACGTAACACAGAGGTTTGTGTTGGGTGGAAAAAGTGAGCAGGAGCCACATATGTGTGCCAAATTCTAAAATAAACCCTTGTATGACAGGTGGATAAATGAGACTGACAATTGATTACTACCTAGACAAATCATCGGCAATGCGAGAACATCAGTCTAATATTCCAGAATGTTACACCCAAACATTCCAGTTAATAATGACTTTAATTGCCTTTAAACAATATATGCACTCGTGATTCAAACTCATGTAACAAGCTGTAAACATGAAGCAAATTGCTATAACATATATATACTTTTTTCACCTTAAGGTTGTACTGCAGGAAAGAGAGGATCTTTTAAATAAAAGTGTCCAAACCTTTTAGAAGTGACTTTCCCTTGTAGTAATTGTTTTTTTCTTGCACATTATGGCATGCGTAAAGGGAGCATACAGTACCACTCACACAGCTTCATTACTGGTAAAGAGATCGCAAACGGGCATTTCGGTCAGATTCAGTACTCTAGGCTTCCGAGCTGCAATCACAAGAAATTTTTAGGAACTTTTCAGGATAGAAAAGACAGTGAAGGCTCCTGTAGAAAGCACGGCTGAGGCAGTGTTTCTACAAAAAAGGCACAATAAAAAAATATCTGCCTTAGAAATGTCTCGTGTCTGCCCTAGAAATCAATACATTGCCTAGAATAACCTACACAGTACTGTGTAAAAGAATTAGTCCAGCCAAGGAAATGTGTTTGCTGTCTTTGCTGGTGTAAAACTATAACGCCATACCTAAGTGTGTCAGCCATTTCAGAACTTCTCAAAGTCACCCTAGTATTTGCCGTAACCACCCAATACACACATGCATTCGTTGACTCAATACCTTCCTGAGTTATTTAACGTGAGAATGACTACAAGCAGGTCAGCAAACAGAGTCGAGTCATATGGGGATGAGCCATAGAAAACTGTGCTTATTGCAAACCAGGGGTGTGTATCACAAAGTGGGATTTCTTGCTTAGCCGGATAACTTGTATAAGGTACCCCAGGTTAAACTGACTATCTTTGTTCACTTACATTTAGCCCAGTCTACCTTAAATCTGAAAATCTGCCTGCCCAAGAAAACCTGGTTTGTGGTACAGGCTAGAGGCTAGGCATGAATGGGGTCAATAAAACAAAGCACTACTGATTCAGGAAGAAACAAGAATATTCAATTGAATCTGGCAGACTGTTATACAGAGTGGGGGCAGCCTTTTTCCTCCTACCCCCGCCCCCCCGCATGGCCCATGTCATCACTCCCTGCATGTAAATTACAAGAACCTCATTTCAAAACAATGTGTGTTCTTTGTCTGGTCACAATTTCCATCTTCTGAAGCCGCTTATCCTTGTGGGTTTGGAGACTATCCCGGAAGCCACGGGAACAACCCAGGACAGGAGGCCGGCCCGTCTCAGGGCACACTCACACCTATAGGCCAGGGGTTCCCAAACTTTTCAGATCACGACCCCCAAAATAACCATGCCAGTGACTCGTGACCCCCTCTATCTATACTCATTTGTTTAATTTCAACAAAATATCCCATCCAAACAAGAGCATGACAACCATTGACGATGATGCATGTGAATCCATACTGGATAAATTCCTCCCGATAATTTCGACACTTGGAGTAAGGCTAAGCTGACTGTTTACGGATGTCCTCTTTATGCACACGCCGGTCTCTTTCCGTACCTGAGGACGATGGGCTTTCTGGCGGTGGTGCTTCTCTGTTTTCCTCCGCTGGCCTCTCTGCGTTGTCAAAAATAAAATATCAAAAATAATATCCTAAGCATAAAGCGATGAAAATGACCTACACGTTACGTGCACATGTCGGAATGTTTAACATGGTGCTGTAAATTGATCTGCTGCAACTGACGCTATTGACATGTCGTTAATCTGTCGTAATCACCTCAGGGGTCGCGATCAAACGGAAAGAATTTTGAAAGGCTGAAGGCTTTTTAATTTGCATGTTTTTTTTAAATGTAACTATTAACTACTTTTGTTAGTTATGGATAAAATGTTAACATTTTATCAACATTTTAACATTTTATAGTATTTCTAATAGTTAAAAAAAAAAATTTGATGTCTTGGAAATCATCTTGCGACCCCCCCCCCCCCAATGTCTCACGACCCCTACCTTGGGACCCACTGCTATAGGCAGTCAGCCTCAGTATGTGGGGGACTGCGGGGGGAAACTGCAGTAGCCAGAGCAAACCCCACATACATGGGACCCGGGCAGAGACCCTGGTCCCAAAAGGTGTGAGGCAACAGTGCTAACCACTGCACCACCATGCCGCCCCCTCGTCATAGCAGATGAAGGACTTATCATCAGGCCAGCACACAGATACACTTCTTAGTTATGGGTCCACAGCGGCATGACCAAAATGCTAGTTGTCCTATTACATAAAGAGCTCCTACACTCTGCCACATTCACACAAGCAGACCATGTGAAACAGAAACTGGGCGTGACGATTCTGTTACAGAAGAGGTGTTTTCAGGGGATACCGATCTGGCAATGGATCAACAGAAACACGAAGAAGAGCAAGCAGTCAGTCCATTGGAAGATGCTCTTCTGCCGCGGGCCATGGGACCGTGCATAGCACCATGCTTCCTTCAGTGAGCACACCAAGTCACAGCTGTATACCAGTGTTTCCCAACCCGATCCCAAGGGACCTAGAGCCAGTCCACGTTTTTGCTCCCTCCCGGCTTCCTGCCAGACAGTCCACATTACTGCAAAAACTGACTGTCTGCAAATCCCTGAGGACCCAGTTGGGAAACACTGCTGTATAACAAAGGCAGGCAGGCAAGTGATGATAAAAGCTACCTCATGCACCTAAGTTATAGAATAACTACTTCCTTGAAATAATCTTATATTGCCCTGGAGTATAGGAAAGGGATTAAAGTACAAGGAGGCCCTGTACTGTAGCTCCCTGGACAGGCAACACTGAGCCAACACTGCTTATGCAGCAAAATGCATGGAGGCCAAATACCAATAACTAAACTCGTATAAAGTCTAAAGTAAAATCATATATGTGGAACCAGCCCTTCATTTGGGAGTTTGAATATAAACTGATAATGTCCCTGGTTATTCAAGCAAAATGTATTGCTCACAAACTAGTTCTTGAACTTGATATGGACTCTGATTAGAAGACACGGGAGAGGAAAAGGCAGCCCGCGTGCACTCTCCAAGGGAGGGTATAAGCCCAGGGGGCGGAGCCGCGCAGGTTCTGCGTGACCTATACATGACCTTGCTGTTATTTCTGATTCTGCTCGCACCTTCAGATCATATAAACTCTAAGATGCCATTTTTCTTTTCTTTTTGTTCCGTCCACAACATTCCACACCTCGGTCCCGCACTCAGTTGCTGAAATGCTCGTTCATGCCTTTATTATATCTCGTCTGGATTAATGTAATGCCCTGTTCATTGGTCTCCCAGCCAAATCCATTGCTTACCTCCATTATACTCAACTCTGCAGCCCGTGTCCTTACTATACTTAGGGCTGCCACATTTCATGCTGAAAAATGTGCCAAGTACCAGCGGTGGTAAATCAACTTAAATCATGGTCTCAAGAACGTATTACGATTCATACTAAATATTTGAAGTACCTTATTATCAATGGCCATAAAAATAAACTGAATGAAAAACTTTTCAGTTATTGACTCATACTGGTAATGAAATTAGCTTTGACATATGAAATCAGTTCCTTTATATTAAAACTTAAGGTGCATAACACTTAACACATTAAATTAATCTTCCGTATATACATTGTTAACTTATCAACTATAAATAAGACAAATGGATCTAATCAATCCAAAGGCGTTTTCATACTAAATGTGGACGGGATGATGCTGCCTTCATCGCAACTCGGAAACATGGGACAAAGCATGTCCTGTATTGATTAAAAATGGGACGCACAATTATATTGTCAAAAACGGAACGATTCCGCATTCTAGGGGACGTGTGGAAGCCCTACCTATACTGTGCCTATACTCCATGACATTCGCTGGCTTCCTGAACTTCTTCGCATTCAATATAAAAGGCCCTTCATGGCCATGGTCCTCACTATTTTACAGAATTAGCCCTACTCTCTCATTCACAGTCTTAAATCATCGTCTTCTGGTTTGTTGTCTGTCCCGAAATTTAAACTTTCCACCCTGGGAGCTTGGGAATGTAGGTCGGGGGCCCCAAGCTGTGGAATTCACTCCCCCAGAGCCTTTGTAAACTCAAGTCCCATCTCCTCTCTCCCTGCTACCCATCTTATTCAGATCATTGACTACCACTTTGTCTGTTCTGTATTACCATAGTTTGAGTTAGTGTCAAACTCCGTTCTGCCACTGAGTGCCATTCGTCCTCTTCAAATAATTCAGAATGCAGCTGCTCGACTCGATTTCAACCCTCCCAAGTTCTCCCACACCACTCCACTGTTACACTCTCTCCACTGGCTTCCTGTAGCTGCCCACATCAGATTCATAACACTGACGCTCGCCTACAAAGCCAAAAATGGTCCAGCACCCTCCTACCCAAAAGACCTCATCGCCCCCCGCACTGCACCACGATCTCTCTGATCCTCCAGCACCGCTCGACTGGTCCCATCATCTTTCAAGTTGCAAGGAATACATGCATCTAGGGCGTCTGCCAAAAGTTATAAATGTAAATGTAGGCTTCTGTCTTTGTCATATTATTTGTAATTATGTTTTATCGCTCCTATATTTTTTTTTATTACCTTTTGTTTGATATCTCCTCTGTGAAGCACCCTTGGATTGATGAAAAGCACTATATACAGTAGATTGAAATTGTCATTGCTGTTGTCTTCTATCCAGAAAAAAAAGCTTTAAAAGCCTTAGTTACACAATCAAACATGCTAGCACTATGAATTCAATGTTGTTAAAAGTTGTTTTAATTAATAACTAAAAAATTCATTTCTATGCCTCCAAAACATTCAGGACTGAATTTCAATACTGACTGGGAGACTTCAATGCAAACACAAGGAACAAAAGACCAGTGGCTCTCCATCCTGATTCTGAAGCACCCCCTACCAGAATGTCTTCATTCCAACCCTACTTTAATCAGACTCAGGTGGCCCTTAATAGGCTAATAATGAGTGTGACAGGTTGAACGCAATGTGGGTTAGAATGAATGCATTCTGGGAAGGGGTCCTTCAGGAAAAGGACTGAGATCCACGGCTGATTTTTTTGTGTCATCAGCCCAGTGGCTATTTGTTTTGGTCACTTGGATTCAGATTATGGGCAGGAAACTGTATGGGCCATGATGACCCAGAAGAGCAGTCATGCTCTTAATTAATTCAAGTCACACTGCCTAAAAAAAGCTCTTCCATGTGCCGCAGGAGGCTGGGAGCTTTGAACCTGACAGATTCTTTTAAAGGCCTCAGTGACTGCAGTTGCCACAAAGTGCAGTTGGTGCCCTGTCATGGCAGCAAACCTAGAACCTACTGGTGGACACCAGTGGTGAGGAAAGCTGTCGAAATGAAGAAGGAAGCCTTGAGGGGAATGCTTGGGTGTCTCCTGAGACAGCAGAAAAGTACAGAAAAAAGAGCTACAGTGAAGGTGGTTGTTTTGATGGAGACCTGTGTACAGAAGGAGTTCAGAAAGGCTCTGGAGAGAGGCCCCGAAGATGGCTTAGCAAACCTTTCAACATCTCTGGAGGGTACGCAAGAACATTAGTCAGGCTGTATTTAGCAGGAGTGAAAGGTGGAGACCTATTCTGGGGATATTGTTAAGCGATGAAAGGAACTCTTTGAGGAACTATGTAAATGTATAAAACTTCATCTGGATCAGAGTCACTATTTTTGTTGCTATGGTGGACTCTATGGAGGAGAGGCTGTAATAGTAGGTGAAGTCCATCCTGGGATAATAAAAATTTTGTCTTTCAGTACTAATGTACTAGTTGTCCTGGTGAAAATGCTGGAAATTTTTTGACACGCTGCTAACCTGAGGAGAGACACCTGGCCTTGGACATTCTAATTCTCTGGAAGCTGAAGAGGAATTGTTGATACATGATGGGTGCATCTGTTGAGTGGTGAGTTTGATTTTTGTGCTGATACACATTTGAGAAGAAGAGAGGTTGTGTTTGTGTGTCCTCCCCATGTTTTTGAGATTATGTGAATTGGTGTCACAGTTTTCCATAATGAGTGTGTCCTGCAGTGTCCGATTCAGAAACTCCCAACACTGTACTTGATAAATGGAAGGGAAGACTACAGCTAATTAGAAGCATTTCTCATGTTTTGACAGTAGAGTACTACGGGGAAATATCCTACTTCGTTTCGTTTACAGTTTCAGCAGCCCCTCTTACAACTACAGTCACCTTTCCGAACGTTCGGTGCGGACTCCATCGCAAAAACCGCGAGGTCCCACCGAGATTTGAACTCGGATCGCTGGATTCAAAGTCCAGAGTGCTAACCATTACACCATGGAACCACCCACTTGAATCTTCGCAAAAAAAGTGAAAAAAAACTTAAAACTTAATCAATATTACATTTTTTACGGTGTATCTAGGAGTTTTATCAACTTTACTACCAACTACGCCATAGAACAGCAGCTAAAGTTACGGAGAAGTTGGTTAGAAGTGACGTCATCCCGCGATACTTCACCGTGCCTCTGTTTTAACCAGTAACATGAAACATTCCCGGAAATGTTTCATACTCGATTGTTAATAGTTGCTTGTGAGTCACTGAATAATAGTATTAGCAACAACATCAGAATGTATTATAATTCCCCGTGTGCTATAAAACAAGTATAAAGGTATTACATTTGTCTCAAATGTAACCCCATATTACATGATAATAACACATGGCTAGTTACCTATCCGCAAAAGTCACACAACCACCTTTTGAATATTTATTGAAATGTTTATTTATAGACGAGGAGAGTACAGCGTGAGCTCCGCCTAGTGGTCATTGAACGAAGAACAACGTGGCCGATGGCATCGCGCGCCACTTGCACGCAGACACCGTGCTACACGGTGATTATGTTAATTGGCCTCAACAGCTAATAATCACATACACGGGCTATTGCCGCTGTGTCATTTGGCTGAAAAGCTATTAAAGACAAAATACATATATGAAAAACAAACGGTATGCTGTGGTAAGTTGAAGATTTTAAAAATTGATTTGCATTGTTAACATTGTTGGTAAAAATTTACAGTAAGCATTAGTGTTTAACATTCACATGAAGTGGCACTATTATATGATTAAGGTCTGCGGGAAAAACAACCGTGAACGCAGAAAAAAACAGAAATTTCCCGTAATTTGCTTTCCGGGAAACGTAATTTGCTTTGCTGGGAAAAGTCCATTGGAAATATTATAAATGATGAATAATAGTCACATTATATTCAATCACGAAATGCGGGACTGCATGCTTGCTGGGCAACTAGGGTTACATAGTCTATGGAAAAGTAAGGTAGCGACAATGTAATCAATATGTAGCTGATATTTTTTTGTTTGCTTTACTTAGTTTAGTTATAATTAACTACTAGTTTGACTGATAAAAGCGAGGGAAACATACCTAAAACGTTCATATTACGTTAAAATCAAGTGATGGGTGCTGAAGAAGTTTGGTCTGAGTCGTTTTTTGGTCTGAGTGAATTGGCGCGGTGATCCGAGGTGTGATAATGAATTGTGTGGTACAAACACAAAAAAGTATTGGGGCCTCCTACAAGATAAAAAAAACAGTTGTTTTTCGAGATTATTATACATGAATTTTCGCTAATAATCGCTACATTTAGGATTTACTTCAGAGACATACATTTGTTTGTTTCTTTCTGAACATGTGTTTTCGTGTATTTCGTTTTCACATAGTGAGCATGGTGATTTATCTTCTGGGTTGTAATAATTCTTCCGTATCATAGGAGACATCCAGGCGTCACGTTTTTTCGACCCTCGACATCGGGAGAAACTGTTAGAATTGGGCTTGATGAAACAACATGGACCACTAGAGGGTGCGATACGCCAGTGTATCATTCCATCCTTGCCCATAAATACCCGACAGCCGCGAAAATTACGAGTAACACTTAGTAGAAAACGAAGATCTGATGACAAGACGGTCCTTAAGCTCGATTGCTCCAGGGATATTGGCTGACCCTGCTATCTAACCGTCACTTGTATGTTGATTCAGACGAAAGTAGTTCCTAAATAAGTAAATCCATTGCCTGCTCAGAACAAGTATAAACAACTAAGGATCCAGCAATCAAGAAGTATGTCATAGACGAACATTTGAAGAAGCTGTGATGAAGAACTTGGAGTTGATGGTTGGGATAGACTTTGACTGTAATGAAAACATACAGCTTGATTCTTCATCAAATGAAGCCTGGACTTTTGCTTGAAGCACAGATGACCCAATTTAAGCCATCTCATTTTGGGCTTATTACAAGACCCAGGGAGTTCAGAAAGGCATAGTGCTTGGAAAAAAAATAACAATAAAAAAGGAAGAGGACTAGCAACAACGTAGATTGACTCACGTATCGCAGAAGACTGGACATTCAGGAGGAACGTTGTCTATATGGTCACAAGGAATCAATACTGATGTGTTGGCACCTAATAATAATAATAATAATAATAATAATAATTAATTCAATTCTAATTCCAAGTAAAGGAACGAATAACATGAGGTTGTGACAGGCTAGGGGAAGCTGTCACTTCCGATTTACTGTTAGCTTAGTTTTCCTGTAGAAAAGCTCCATCCCTTCACTGGCCTCAAGCAGACACACTAGGCTACCATCAAGCTAGCATGACTGAGAAAATATGATGAATTGTGTGTTTTTCAAGGCAAAGTCAGAGGACAAGGAATGCTAAAAATGTTAAGCCAGGTCAAGTGCATGAAAGAGCACTGGGAGGGATTGGGGATTTTCAGGAATGGGCGTCTATACTGTTGGAGCTGCTTTCTGGGGCCTGTTGTGGAATAGAAACACACCGGAAAGAGTCTGAATTTAAAATGGAAAAGCTGAGTACAGAAGTCACCCATAGTGCACAAGCGCAGTATTGAATTTTACCACAATGACTAAAAATAAGCAAGGGCGTAGGTTTGGCTTCAACATTGGTAAGGACCAAATTAGCCCTGAACCTCTCGTCCCCCTAAACACACACAGTACTCCCACAATATTGGTAAGGACATGTCCCTACCATCAATACCCAAATCTACGACCTAAATAAGCCTGCAATATATACATTTCAATTACTCCTCTCTATAGTCTTGTTTGCTATGATCCAAGAGTCCATCACTTTTATAGCACACATTAAGAGGTTCAAAGTTCTTTACACATTGTTACACATTGCTGCACCATTACACAGTTACACAAAAGTACACTACAATTCCTTTTGAAAATGCCTTACATCTGCAGTTATATTAGAAAAATAATACATGTGGAATGGCTGTACAAGGCCATGCAAAATTGACAATTGGGCACACACTTGCACATCAGCCTTGGGAGACAGTGGCGGCAGTAGGCGTTGGCCAGGGTGCCATCGTTGGGGGGTAAACGACTGCACTGCTGGATGGGACGTTAGGATCTCGGTGGCATATCTGTCTCCAATGTAGACCGAGAAGACCCTGGCACAGGATCACACAGAAGCTGAGGCAGGAACTCGGAAGTGGTATGCAAACATGCAGACGTGCCAAGGAGAAGAACGGCACCCGTGTCAGCGAGCCCCAGCGACTGAAGGATATGCGGGACCCAGAAGGCGCTGCAGGCTCCCTGGAGGTAAACACACATGGGGTGACCTCAGCCATGCTCCACCAGGCTATTCAACAAGGTCTGCTTACTACATGGACTTCTCCATACTATTTTGCCTGGCAAAGGAGGCTTTTTCAATAGCTTCCAGCAAATACAAGCCGCCCCCCACAGCAGAAGATAATTATTCTCCGCAGATGCTGACCATGTGATTAGCACTGCTGAAGCTGGGAGCCCAGTTTCCCCCCCATCTCTCCCCATTTCCGTTCTTTGCCGGAAGCCCAGGAAAGGCCAGTGACTCCTGGCCAGGAAGTGTGTCATTAGCACTGGCACACAAGGCTCAGCAAACCACAGGGCAGGACAGACTGCTCTCCTGGTGAACGTATATGAGTTTTTTTGGAGGCCACACTCCTTCCCTCTCTGTTCCAATGCTAAGCAAGACTGGGACGTGATACAGACAAAGGAGCAGACAGGCCTGGTCCTGTGTACAAGCCTGCCCCCCCGACCATGCCTTACGATCAGCCAAAACAGGCGAGGCTTTGGTCTTTAAAGAATCCTTTTTAACAAGAGCGGGGCCCTGCAGAGCCTATCCCAGATCACAGAGCTGGCTTTCACAGTGAGCTGGTTTACACAGTGAGCTGGTTTACACAGTGAGCTGGCTTTCACAGTGAGCTGGTTTTCACAATGAGCTGGCTTTCACAGCAAAGACTTTGGCTTGGTTTTGGTTTGGTTGGTTTTGGCTTGGCTTGTGCTAACAAGGTCTTTTGGCATTTGTAATAGTTTCAGTCAGGAGTTCAGTGTCTGTATGTTTTGCCCTCTTACAGCCAAAGGACTTTTGTCTTCTTGGAATTCAGGCCTGACATCACCAACATGGCAACTCTCTTTAAGATATAAATGATGAAAAAGGATAGACACGTGCTGTTTTGTGCTGAGTTGTACTCCTTATCTGGGCATTACCGAGATTTATGCTTAATGTATAACCAGCATGCGCCGACTTGCATTCCATCACCAAACATTTGGCCTTTTTTACGAGTCTCTTGTTGGGTAAAAACGTTTGAAAATCACCAATTGCTTGTGCGATCACTTAGTGGAATGCTTTGTGTTTGACCTCTACTGGAGTGATCATATGCCGACTGACAACACGCTTTGAGCCCCTCCGAGCTGTGGGGGCACATGTGTTCTCTCATGAACTTCACAAGACCAGCTACAGACAGAGTGAAGGGAGTATGACGGAGGGATTGGGTAGGTGGGTGTTGAGCGAAGGGTGTTTTTCCAGTCTTGCACCACACTTGACATTGATCTAGAACTAATGAATGCTGGGACTGCAGTTCGTTTAGTCCATGCTATAGATTTCAGAATTATCCTTCCTCTCTCTCACAGTCTTGGTGTATCTGTCTCCCAGCTCTGCTGCCCATGGCATCAGACTACAATCAAGCATGCATTTTGTAAATTCATAGAAGCTGCCAATATGCAACTGACATACCAGTCTGAGCTTCTCCTTTGGTATCTCGTGCCAGATACGTGCTGGCTTGTCTGGAAGGCAGAAGATGATGCGAGCATGCTGATTTACGGTTATGCGATATGCTATTGCACCTGCATAATGGTGCTTGTTTATGATGCAGATTTTTCAGGTCAAAGTGTAGCCGCTGATTACATGGAAGGAGGATAGCCAATGGCAGCAGTTAGGGGCAGCGGTAAATTTCCACAATATAGAAACAAATTGGTACTAAATAAACAAAGCACTGGTTTAGGGAAAAAACTGAGATTTTTGCATCACTCTCCAGCTGCAGATCAAACAGCAGCACTCTAAGCTTATGCACTTGCAGACACTGGTAATGTGAAATATATCCAGTTCTTAGTCCCTAAATGATCATTCTTTATCACTAGTAAGGGGACAGACCTAGAGTTTCTTAGTTTTACATGTGGGAGAGAAACTCATGTAGAGTGATAAATCCATTTGTTGAACATCTTTGCCAGGAAAAACAAAAGAAGGTCTGGAGAATGTAGCCCAGTACTTTCATCAGTGCTTACGAAATCAAAAACTCAAAAAAGATCATGTTTTACACTGACAAAAAAAAAATCTAAATAATTTACCAGTACCCCAATGCCTTATTTGTTCTGCATATTAGATGCCTATCACCATTCACTGGAAATGAAAGAGATTTGATATTCAGGGCAGCCACTGAAGTACCTAAAGCATTAAAGGATACAGAGAGCTGTACACCAACACTTAAAGAAAGGCGTCTGGCAATGCAGACTACTCAGTGGTGGGTGGAAGTTTAGCAGGAGACTGAAAAATCACTGAAAATCAAAGAGCTCCAGATCAATCGCAAACTCAGTGCAAACACCTTGAGTGAGGATTTTATTGTTTAGACCAGGGGTGCCCAACTCCAGTCCCGGAGGGCCATAGTCAGATACAGTTCGCAGATTACAGTTGCAGGACTGGAGTTGGGCACCCCTGGTTTAGACAGTTTGTCTAAGATAGAGAATCTGGGTTTACTATGTAAAACTCTGAGTTAGATGTACTGTAGGTAAGGGAACGCAGTAGAACAGGGGAAAAACAGAAACAAGTAAGGCAAATAAGGTTTGATCTGTATACAGTACAGCTCTGACACACCTGTCCTCTACGATGGCCTTCTGACAAGGCCCAGCACCACAAAACAGCACAACGGTACGAATAATAGCATATTGAGTATTTTATTACGGAACTTCACTGGCCAGTACTTCAAAATCAATGAGGTCCAGTCACTCAGCATTGTCTGTACTTGCTAAGAAAGCACGGAACCATTAAATCGACCCAGCTCCCTTTTATAAATTTGTATAGGGCTTTGTCTTTGCCGTTGTGTTTTACAAACAGGAACGTTTCGTAACAAAAAAAATAATTCAAATAATACAGAGGGCTTTAAAATTGGCTCGCTAGCGGAGTGAAAAACAGACACATAAAAACATAAATGTTCAATGTTCACATGCACACTAACACGCAGGCACAAGGGCGCAGACATATTCATAGACAACAAAGTTCGAAGTTCAGCTGCCGTTGGGGAAGGGGCATTGCTGTTACACCCTAAGGCAAATCCACAACTGCTTTTAATATTTAATAAATATTTAGCTTTTAATTTAACCAAATAATCAGCTAAGGAAGTAGATCGTGCAAATGAGCCCATAAAATAACACCAGCGCACAAAAAACTCCAGCAAAGACACGCTGCATTCAGCACTTCCGGCATGGCCATGTGGGGCCCGGGCACGGCGCGATCACATGGCCGAAGGGCGCCGCGGGGTCAGAGGAAGCCGAAGGCGGTAGATCAGAGGTCGCGCTGCTTCACCTTTGCCTTATATTTAGAAATCTTTCACTTCGGAAAGTTTTACTTAAGTCCATTTATTAACAGTAATCAGTGACCCCGCGGTAAGTTGTTTTTTTTCTGCACTGACTTTGACAAGTTTCTAAAAATCCATAACAGTAACGCAATTGTGATTTTTCAATTTTGAATTGGACTGAGGAGAGCAGACAGGTTATAGAAGCAGCAGCGGGACCCCGGGACCAGCGGGTCTCGTGACGGCTGTACAGGCAGCAGCGGGACCCCGGGACCAGCGGGTCTCATGACGGCTGTACAGGCAGCAGCGCGACCCCGGGACCCGCGGCTTTAATGACAAATGCCTGCTAAACGCCGCGCGGTCGTATATCTCGTATAGGAAGGACACCTTCAAACTCACGAGGTCTCAAGTTGTTTACCTCTCAGCCAGTCATTTGACGTCATGACACACCCCTATTTTGGAGGGGCGTTGTCCCGTGTGAGTTTACTGGCATTGGATTCGACCAACCAGAATGCGGCTGCTCGGGGATTTGGCCAATAAAAGTGGGGAACGCGCTCCGAGTCTGCGCTGCCATTGGCTGATCCCAGCGACACCAGGCGCCATCTGTCCATATGCCAGTGTGTGGGGCGGGGCCAAGCAGAAGCGATGCCCGACCATCCCGAGGCTGCTGGGGGGGCGCGGGCGCGCGCCTCGTGTCACTTTTATTAGTTTTATTTGCACTTTGTTTTGCTCTCGGCTCGCGCGCAGAGTCCTCGCGCCGCCCCACGTGGCGGTAGCATGCGCTCGCGGACGTAAAGGTACGTGGCCTGGTCGCCGATCGCGGACTCGGGGCGCCGGGCTTGGGGCGGGAGCCGGAGCCCTACCCGGCGACAAAGTTACTTATGCGGGCGTTAGAGGTGAGGGCTCGGGCCGATCGCCTGCCGGGCTCCCGTGTCGGCAGTGTCAGGCACTCCGCTTCCGCCGGAGGCTGCCGGCGGGTCGGTACCCAGGCGGCCGCGGGCTGCGGAGCCCCGGGCCGGTGTATGTCCGTGCGGGCACCCGGTGCGTGCCTCCCGGCCGGCGTAAGCAGTGCCTTCCGTGCTGTTCACAGATCTCTGCAGGATTGCGGCGGCGGCTGACGGGCTGACTGCAGGCGGGGCGCCGCCACCGAGATCCCGGCGGAAACGGCATAAGCTCTCACAAGCGGACTTTCAGGTGATGCTGCGTCAGGTAAGACGTGCGTTTCACGTTCTGCACGGTCGGCATGCTCGCAGGACCGCTGCAGTGAGACATGCTCCCTAACTTTGCTGCACGGTCGGCATGCTCGCAGGACCGCTGCAGTGAGACATGCTCCCTAACTTTGCAGGAAGCACTTCAGTGGGGAGCTGGTTGCTGTCGTCCTCTTGTGCATAATTTCACGTATGGCTCCCATGTCTACATGCGGGAAATTGGTCTCCTGCCTCGATGGCACCTATCGCATTACTGCGGCAGTTAGCGCACTGAAAGCCAAGCATTGTGTGCATGTGTGAATCACCATGATCTGACGCAGATATATTATATTATCAGCAGGGCAAACTGAAATGAGTGGGTGCAGAGCCCAACCACTCTCCATGATGATCCCAACCTTAATGGAAACTTCCTTTTCCCACTGACCTCTGAAAACATTTGCAAGTTTGCAAGTAAATCTGTTAACGTGGGATCATCACCGTTAGACCTTGGACCTGTCCTTTTTTTCTTATCTCATTAATAACTGGATATTTCCCTGTCTCCCCGTCTTCGGTGTATTAATTCGGCTTATAAAGCCAGCATTCTCGTATTGATGTTTACATTAACTCCCCTTTATGGTTTTTGTGATACGGTTTCTCCTGACTCAGTGGAGCATGGCAAAGGTGAAGTGTAGTTTACATGATGGCAAAATGCTAATTGGGAATAGCCGGATCCTGCAGGCCGTGGACTATGATCCCTGTCCAGAAAGACTTGGGGAGGGTAGTTTTATGAGCTATTGGAATAACTATGATAAAGTTTAGATTTCTCACCTACTCAACATGAGGAATGTCATATAGACAAGTGAAATTGGGGGGACTTTTAGATTTTTACATTGGGGGAAAAAATAAGTGAAAAGCTGTGATTACCCTGGAACACAGCACTGCCTCCCGGACCCTGGAGTAATGGGGGGTAAGCTCGCAGTAAATGAAAATATCAAGGCATTGCTTAAAATGTATGATTTTTTTGGGGGGGTGTGGGGCATGACTCGAAAAAGACTGCTGGACTGCGCTACACTGACATTAAACAGAGAAGCAAAATTGTGGAGTGTCACTTGACAAACACTCTGATAGTGGGCATTTTAGATCTCTTAGTCAGTATGTACCAGCGGCAAGGTTGGTCCCGAGAGAAGTGTTCTCGATTTTAGAAAAACCAGCCGATAGCACTGACAGAATGGAAACGACGTTCAGACAGATGAGAAAAAGAATGTCTTTGGGGTGCTAAAAAGGGGCATCAGCAGCACACGTCACCCGCCTGCTCTCTGACTGACATGCTCTGCAGTCTGTGGGCCTCTGCCAACCTCCTTTGCAGGTCAGGTGTTAATTTTCCCATGTGCCTTTCCCAAAGGAAACGGGCAGTATATGACTCGATGGCTGGTCTGCTTTGTCGCCTTCATCTCGTTGCCGGTCCTGATAACTTTAAATGATTACCGACGTGAGTTTCCTGAGCGTGAGCCAGCCGCCATTTTTATATACGTACCCGTAATGCATGCAGATTTATTACGGACATCTCAGGACCTTAAGGTGAGATGATAATGATTTTGTGTGCTGCTCATGAAATGTTGATTTGATTTGAATTAATTTTGGTGGTGTGGTGCACGATGGTCATGGGTCTTTGTGGCAGAGAACCCCACTGGGCATCCATGTCCAGTTCAGAGGTGTGTCTTATTTGTTGCATAAACCTGGCAGCGGCTGCTGTATTGCAGTGGAACTCTTAAAAGCCAGCGTACTCCACTCAACTGCACACACTTACATGCTGCCGACTGGCCAGGCAATTAAGATAATGGAGATGGTAGTCAAACAGATGCCTGCGATTCAAAGTCATTTCTGTTGGCAGGAGAATTGCTAATGCGACTTTTTGCGGGGGTTGCTGGGGGGGGGGGCTGCACCGGTTAATTTTTAGCTGGACTGGACATGAATTACATGCAGACTGTTGAGGGGGCAGTCTGTTCTTGTTTGAAGATATCGATCCACTCGAGTGAATCATTGTAACAACCTTTGTTCTGCTTGGTAGTTCCTGCCTTTATCTGTTTTGTTGTTTATTAGTCTTAGCCATCGTACGTGTGTGTCAGGTACAGCATGACCACCCTCAGTGTGCTGTCATTGTCCCAGCTGGGGCCGCTTTGCAGCATGCATCCTATGTGTGGCACTTTATTTTGTGTAGCTGTGCTCGGTTGTGTGTGGAACAGCTTGGCAAATGGGTGGAAAATGGAAATTCTGGTCACCCTGTCATTAATCTGTTTTAATATGCACGCACACGCACACACACACGCACACACACATGCGCACACACACACACACACACACACGCACGCGCACACACACGCACGCGCACACACACGCACGCGCACACACACACACACACACGCACGCTCACGCACACGCACACGCACAGACACACACACACACACGGACACACGCACGCGCACACACACACGCACACACACACACACGCACGCGCCCACA
>JAODKN010000104.1:26185906-26196651 GCA_026774425.1 Petrocephalus zakoni | reverse complement strand
GCAGTGATGTGAGGGTGACTGTGAGGGTGATGGTGACAGTAGCAGTGATGTGATGGTGACTGTGAGGGTGATGGTGATAGTAGCAGTGATGTGATGGTGATTGTGAGGGTGACAGTGACGGTGACGTGATGGCGACTGTGATGGCGAATGTGATGGCGACTGTGAGGGTGACTGTGAGGGTGATGGTGACAGTAGCAGTGATGTGAGGGTGACAGTAATGGTGACGTGAGGGTGACAGTGACGGTGACTGTGAGGGCGACTGTGATGGTGACTGTGAGGGCGACTGTGATGGTGACTGTGAGGGCGACTGTGATGGTGACTGTGAGGGTGACAGTGACGGTGACTGTGAGGGAGATGGTGACAGTAGCAGTGATGTGAGGGTGACTGTGAGGGTGAGGGTGACAGTGACTGTGAGGGTGACAGTAATGGTGACAGTGACGGTGACGTGAGGGTGACAGTGACGGTGACGGTGACTGTGAGGGCGACTGTGATGGTGACTGTGAGGGTGATGGTGACAGTAGCAGTGATGTGAGGGTGACTGTGAGGGTGATGGTGATTGAGTCCTTCATGGACAGCAGTGTCAGCAGCAGAGCCCAGGCCTGTAATCGGACTCACCCTGACCATGGTATTTTTGGGTCTCTGACACACTAGCTCTGGGTGGCGAGCAAGCATTTGATCCTTCGTTCTGCACATCTGTTTACTCGTGTTGATACATGCACCCCCCCCTGTGGGTGGGGGCTGCGTGTCAGGGGTCTCCGTGTGAAGGGTGATGGAGGGCGCAGCACCCCGCCACAGCCGCACACCGCCCGAACCCCGCGCTTGCGTAATGTAGCCGCGCTCTCCTGTGTGTACGGGTGGCTGTTGCCCCAGCGTTTCAGACCAGTGCGTGTGATGGAGCTGGACTCCGCCCCCGTCACGGGACGCTTGCTGCAGCCTCAGGCTCAGAGTCGCGGTCAGGTGCCCGGCCCTGGTGACGCAGTGGTGCTCCCAGGGTCACAGCACATGCTCAGAGACTGAATGTATTAGCGGTAAGGGTGTAGCATGTGTATGTGTGATTAGAGCGCATTGCTCCAATGTTGTAGACTCTGTACCTGGTACGCAGATGGATCTGGCTGACAGGCTTAAAGTGCCCCCCCCCCCCTTCTCAGAGCTGCTTCAGCTCCTTGATTATTCCTGGACTGTCTTCCAGGAGCCTCAGTTGGGTTTAATTGTCTCCTGCTGGAGGTGCCCTCGTTCACAGCCGCCACTGCCATGCTCCATGATCCATGATCTCTGAGAAGCTGCAAACTGACCGGCACCTGGGGCCCCGTCAGAGCTCTGATGGTCGGGGATGTGGGGTCACATTCTGTAGGGACCTTGGCATTTGAGGTGACGTTTCTCGTCTGTCCGGCTGTATTCCCATGTGTGGACCGGATCTCCTTCCAGCGGTCCTGGGGATGCTGCCGCGCATCTGGCATCTGTGTCCCTCCCCTTGGTGGCCTTCTCAGAGGCTCTTCTTTAACAGCCATTGTTCTGTGTTACTGGGATGCATGAGCGCAGATCTTCATGTTATCCTGGAGGACTGTGGGGTTCTCTTCCGTATGTCGTCTAATGGGAAGACTAACGATGGCGGTGAATTTTCTCCATTATCTCCCTTCGCTTTTGGGCCCAAACAGGTTCTCTGGTCCTGAAAGCTAACTGCTCCTCCAAATCTCTGTCCTAAGTCCTACAAGTCTGTGTGTGTGTTTCTGTTATATTGGGAATCCCCCGGGCTCCTGATGACCATCCTGCCGACCTCCGTAGAGGCTGACCTCCGTAGAGGCTGGATCAGTGTGGTCCCGGCAGCTCGTGTTGTGCGGTGCCCATATACGCCTGCCGACCTCCGTAGAGGCTGACCTCCGTAGAGGCTGACCTCGGTAGAGGCTGGATCAGTGTGGTCCCGGCAGCTCGTGTTGTGCGGTGCCCATATACGCCTGCTGACCCTCATTTAGGCCACGTTTAAGCCCTTATCGTTCGTCAGCTAAATACAGATTATCCTGCTTTTTCCACCTCACCGTAAAGCTAATGAGGTGATAAGCAGCAGTATGAAAAATAAGGGGGCTGTGTGATCTGGGCACTCACGCCTGTTCCTGCCCCCCAATGCCATCTGCAGACGCAGCATGAAGCGCAAGGCCACCTTCACCTGTCCCTTCAGCGGCAGCTGCACCATCACCAAGGACAACCGCCGGCACTGCCAGGCCTGCCGGCTGAAGCGATGCCTGGACATCGGCATGATGAAAGAGTGTGAGTCCGCCAGGCCCGCCCAAGGCCACGCCTCCCAGCTCCCAGCATGCCCTGCTGGCCTCTGCGCCTGCCTGCATGGCCTGCTTATTCCCCACCAGCCCTAGCATGGTGCCGTGGTCCCAGAGGCTCCGACACGCTCGGTGTCATGGCACACGCGCCGCTACGCAGCTCTCACATGTTGAACGCACCGGTAAATGGCACACACGCCAACGGGACTTTCTCCTCCGTGTCAAGATTACATACAAGCATTGGGGGGTCGGGGGGGTCACAAACAGCAACCCCCCAGCCTTGTCATGAGTTTGAGAAATGTGAGCCTAGAAGCATGTGGAAAGGGGGGGTACCATGGGGAACGAGGGAAAACGAAAGGAGAGGTGAACCGAGACACCAGAGAACTGGGGCTGTCGGTGGGGAACACTGTCCGATAGCACAAAGCAGCCTATCACATCAGAGAAACGGACACAATTCCAACCAATCACATGGTGGGAGATATTGTGGATAAACAGAGTAAAAAGATGTCAGTGATATGCTGGTACTTTGGCAGTTTAAAGTCCGTCACGCAAAGTGTTGTGTACTGTAAACTCTGCCCAAGAACCAAAACTGGAAATCCCAAAAACCTGTTTGCATTGCCATCCAGTAAAAAATACAGTATGCAAGTGCTTACAGTCAGAAAACACCAGCAATTAGGGTTTCCTCTTTCAATAAATAAGGGCCAAATGACGTCCCGTACTGCTTAAAAATGGGACACAGCGTCTTGTTTTTCACTCTGGGATGGATGACAGCTCTACCAGTAATGTTAAGCCCAGTCCCTGGAAGGAACAGCGAGGCGGTCAGAGCCAAAGCCCAGCCGCTAACCCTGCTGCCGGAATCTTGCTTATTTCTTTATATTATGGAATTAGATTTTAGTTTGCAGTCCATTTAATTTGTAGTATTTTCCATGTGCTGAATTTGTTTAAGGGGGATCCTGAGGGATTTTTTAAACAGAATCAGGGCTTAAAGTAAAGAATTAATGACGTGAATAATAAGATAATTATCAATATCAACTGTCATAAAATATTTTGCCTTCACCCAACCGAATACTGAGAAAAATATCATGATACTCTTGCCTTGTTTCCTCCAACACGGAGCCGGTATCGGCCTGGTCATACACCTAAAACTTGGAAAAAAAAAAGCTTAGAAATATTTAAGACCTGAAAGAGATAAAAATAAATCCAAAAATGGAATACATATGAACCTTTACTGTACTCAGACTTCTGCCTATGCAACTTTTCCGTTCCGTTCTTTTTTGAAACTGGTAGAAATGATCCCAGGTTCTCAACGGGAACCGAGCGAGATCCAGGCCGGCACCGCGGCAGCGGTAAAACTGCGCAATAATAAAGAATTTACATGCACATAGACAGGAGACAAAGCTGGATACCTTTAAAGTCCTTTTAAGGATGGCTCAATAAAACGGCTGGCTAAAAACTGAATTTTGCTGTTCTCTTTACCACTCGAGTGCCACAATAGTTTATTTATTCAACCTGTGACATACATATAATGTATACATTTTTATTAAATCTGGCTGGCAGATCAATCTTTTGTTTTCCACAGAATTCAAAATCAATGTAGCGTTATTTTCCTAATAAGCTGGCAAGCTGTTTCACTGCCGGCACTGCGATATTTTACAAAAATATCTCAGTTTGGACACAAGAGCCCATCTCACTTTCGCTGAAGTTACGGTTCCAAATTTTGGACCTGCTTTTCTGTGGTTCCGTGTTGGAGCCGTTTTTCTCTGGCCCAAGGCCAGTTTTTTGCAGTGGAAATGTGCAGAACCAGTTCCCAAGCCCAGCACTGGCTCTGGCACCACTTTGGTGGACACGAGGCATCTGTCACATGGCCTGTCACATGGCCTGTCACATGGCCTGTCGTGTCCCCCCGTGCTCAAAGCAACACTTTAACATAGTGGAAGTGCCCCAGTACACGTGTATCTTGTACTCAGACCCTTTCCATGCAATTTGTATCCACCTGAAAGCCCCTCTACCCCCAATTCTCTGTCCACCCCCTAGTCATTCTGACGGACGAGGAGGTGCAGCGGAAGAAGGAGCTGATCCTGAAACGGAAGGAAGAGGAGGCGCTGAGGGAGGCGCAGAGGCCCCGGCTGAGCGCCGAGCAGAACCACGTCATCGCCACGCTGGTGGAGGCGCATCACAAGACTTACGATGACTCCTACTCCGACTTCTCCCGCTTCCGGGTGCGTGAGCATGCCTCACCAAGCCTGGCCGGGCCACAAGGGGGCGCCTGGCAGGGCCACAAGGGGGCGCCAGGCAGGGCCACAAGGGGGCGCCAGGCAGGGCCACAAGGGGACGTTTGGCCGGGCCAAAAGGGGGCGCCTGGCCGGGCCTCAAGGGGGCGCCTGGCCGGGCCACAAGGGGGCGCCTGGCAGGGCCACAAGGGGGCGCCAGGCAGGGCCACAAGGGGACGTTTGGCCGGGCCAAAAGGGGGCGCCTGGCAGGGCCACAAGGGGGCGCCAGGCAGGGCCACAAGGGGACGTATGGCCGGGCCAAAAGGGGGCGCCTGGCAGGGCCACAAGGGGGCGCCTGGCAGGGCCACAAGGGGGCGCCTGGCCGGGCCTCAAGGGGGCGCCAGGCAGGGCCACAAGGGGGCGCCTGGCCGGGCCTCAAGGGGGCGCCTGACCGGGCCACAAGGGGGCGCCAGGCAGGGCCACAAGGGGGCGCCAGGCAGGGCCTCAAGGGGGCGCCTGGCTGGGCCTCAAGGGGGAGCCAGGCAGGGCCACAAGGGGGCGCCTGGCCGGGCCACAAGGGGGCGCTGGCTCGGTCCCTTACCCCGGCATCTGGTCCGGATGGGCGCCGGCTCCCATGTGGCTTTTCTGAAGCCAGTTTGCTGTGTGACTAACAAATGCGTATAAACAAAATCATTAACAAATTACTAGTTTGGTTAACAGGTTGTTAATTAAATGTAACAACCCACAAAATGTTGGCTTTTTGGTGCAGCTGAATTGTCAGTGTTTTTATTTACTCATTTCTCTTGTGTGCGTGACCCCAGCCCCCGGTGAGGGAGGGCCCGGTCACGCGCAGTGCCAGCCGCGCAGCCTCGCTCCACTCGCTGACTGACGCCTCCTCGGATTCCTTGGGCCACTCACCAGGTGAGACACCCGAAACTTGGCTCACTAGCATCAGTCGGGGGTCTTTAGAGAAAGCTAGAGGGGTCTTCGCTGCAGGACAGTCCCGAAGTTGGAGGGTCGCGTGTCGAGTAAACAACCATTTTGAGCAGACCTTTCCAATCCCAGGCTTCGAAAAACAAGGTTACGAGTAAGAGGTGAATGTAAGCAGGGGGTCTCCAGTTTGGATTTCAGAGAAGCATGCCCCCCCCCCATCGGACTCCTTGGTCTTTGTATGAATCGGGTCTGAGACAGGCAGCTGCTACTCTCTGGAGGTCTGTAGATAAGGAAGCAGGCCTTAGTGTATGTGCCAGGTGGAGTGTTTCCGCGGTTTGGTAGAGTGCTGCTCAGACCGCGCGATGCCAGGCGAGAGATGCCGGGCGAGAGGTGCCGGGCGGGAGGTGCCGGGCGGGAGATGCCGGGCGGGAGGTGCCGGGCGGGAGATGCCGGGCGGGAGGTGCCGGGCGGGAGGTGCCGGGCGGGAGATGCCGGGCGGGAGGTGCCGGGCGGGAGGTGCCGGGCGGGAGGTGCCGGGCGGGAGGTGCGGCATATTTGTGACGCCCGTTGTGGTCTAGGTTATGTGAATCTGGGGCTGGAACTACAACTCTCTCCTCCTCCTACTCATCCTCCTCACAGAGTCCACGGACCCGAAGCTGATGAACTTCAGCAGTCTTTTGATGATGTACCAGGAGAGCAACAGCAGCCCTCAGAACAGAGAGGAAGACAGCCAACACCTGTCCATGCTGCCACACCTGGCCGACCTGGTCAGCTACAGCATCCAGAAGGTCATCGGTTTTGCCAAGATGATCCCGGGGTTCAGGTGGGAGCCCCTGTCTGTTTCCCTGTCTGTGAGTCTGTCTGCCTGTCTGCCTGCCTGTTTGGCTGCCTGTCTGTATGTGTGTCTGTCTATCTGCCAGAATGTCACTGCATTTAGTATTAGGCAGATTACCGCGAAACGTGATAATTCCAGTATTTCTTCGCTGTGTTGCTTTTCCTGTTCTCTCCCTTCTGAGTGTAGATACTTTTTTCTCTCTAATCACAAAGAACAGAAATTATTTGCAGTGGGACAAAGTTATGAAAACTACACAGTGTGAAGCGAATGTTACAACATTCTGTGCAACTGTCACTGAAGCGAGTGAAACAAAAAAAATGAGCCACCAGAACCAGGCATAATGGAGAACATTGAGGATACATTGTGATGACGGTCAAGCCCCCCGCCTTAGGGGGCTGAAAAACAAGGCCGCCATCTCAGCGATGGAGCCGGTGTAGTCGCTGTTGTCCTTAATGCAGCGTGTGCTTGCTGTGCATTTGAGGACTGGCTGTTGTCTGGGTAACGATGGCGTACTCTAGAGCGCTGGAACATCCTGTCCATCCGACTCTCACGACTGATCAGCTCCGGTGACGCAGGCAGCCTGTTTACGGCCCCCACTCCTACCCTAATTCTCAGTTCAGCCTGCAAGTCCCCTACCCGTCTGTGACGGTTCACGCTTGCTCTTCCTGCTGGTCCTGGCAGCGGACCTTCCGCGGCCGGCTCGGTATCGAGCCAGATGCCTCTCCCCCCACCTCGACCATCCAGCTGTCAGTAGGTCCTCAGTGCTTCTGTGACCCCCCTCAGTGGTCCGTCTGTCCCACAGAGAGCTGACTGCGGAGGACCAGATCGCGCTGCTCAAATCCAGTGCCATTGAGATCATTATGCTGCGTTCCAACCAGTCCTTCAACCTGGAGGACATGTCCTGGAGCTGTGGGGGACCCGACTTCAAATACTGTGTTAGCGACGTCACCAAAGGTAAGCCCTGGCCTTCCCGTCCTCTGAGCCCTGTCCTCTTTGTTCCTCCCCACGTGTTGACTCCGCCCCATTTGTTGACTCCGCCCCCCTTGTCCTTCCCTCCCTCCCTCTCTCCAGCTGGACACACCATGGAGCTGCTGGAGCCGCTGGTCAAGTTCCAGGTTGGGCTAAAAAAGCTGAACCTCCACGAGGCCGAGCACGTTTTGCTGATGGCCATCTGCCTCCTGTCCCCCGGTACGAGGCCGGCCTTCTGCCCTGCCCCCCCCCCCCATCCTCTCTCCATCTATCCAATCACCCCTCCACTCTGCCGTTCCCCTTTTCCCAGACCGGCCAGGGGTGCAGGACCACGCCCGTGTGGAGTCGCTTCAGGACCGCATCTCGGAGGTCTTGCAGGCCTACATCCGCGTGCACCACCCCGGTGGGCAGCTGCTCTACGCCAAGATGATCCAGAAGCTGGCGGACCTGCGGAGCCTGAACGAGGAGCACTCCAAGCAGTACCGCTCGCTGTCCTTCCAGCCCGAGCACAGCATGCAGCTCACACCACTCGTGCTGGAGGTCTTCGGCAACGAGGTCTCCTAGTGGCCGGCTGAGGGAGCGCGCAGGAGTGGGCAGGCTGGGGACCAGGTGGTCAGTGGCGGTACCCATACAGTGAAGATGGGACTTCAGACACACACATATACACACACAAACAGAAACTCGATTAGGGGAACAGTACTTGGTCCTCTACAAACAGCCTCGCTCGGGTTGCCTTTTGGGGGAAAGACCCCAGGTAAGCTAGTGCAAGCACACACTCATGCCTACTAAAAATAGGTCATGAGCATGCCGCCTGTATCTGATGTTTGTGTAAGGGGATATTTCATGACCGGTGTTGCGGAAGGGGGGGGCAGTGTTGCAAATAGCCCTCATACCTGGCAGCTCTGCCAAGTGCCCCATTGCCCAGATTTCCCACAAGTAAGCCTCTGGTTCTGGCTGTGCTACCCCCCCCCCAAAAGAAATGGTTGCCTAGTTCCCGGTAAGATTGCCTCTAACAGAACAGACAACAGACCTTCCTCCTCTGTATTACTTTAATTGGGGGTGGGGTTTAATTGCCCGGCTTCCTGATTGGGCCGAATTAAGCATTGCAAAGTGCCTGCACCTCATGCCTGGTGGCAGAGCAACACTTCTGTGAGTGCCCCAGCCCAGGATGTGTGACTGCTCTGTGGGCGGGGCTTTGGCAGGAAGTGCAGCTGCTTACATGCATTTATTACATTTCCTGTGTATCACATACCTTACCACGCACTAAGCTTCACAGTGGTGTTCAGCATCGGTTGTACCTACAGCATTTTCCCTCCCTATGTCTCCCCCATTAGATACTGATTTAAGTGGTTCAGTGCCAAAAAGACGTGTGGTACCAGGTTAATAATAAGCTGGTGATATTCTGCCCTCTAGTGGTTACATGTTGTAAATATTACTTTATTTTTTCTGTACATAAGTATGGCGAGGTAGCTCTACTACTACTAATTAAAGTATTAAGTATATTCTGAAAAATATATGCAAATATATGGGAAATTCTATTTTTTTCTTGAAATAACATATTTCTTAAGCAAGTATATCTGGCTGCCTTTATAGGTGGGATTGTATTGTCTGGGGCGGATTATTCCGTGTAGATTTCTTTGTGGTGGGGGGTGTGGCATTGAACTGTTGTACTGAATGTGTTTTTTTAACGGAAGATGGGAGAAATAATTACACTAAACATATTGCTGCTGTCTAATGAAAGCCATAGATCTTTGCGTACGGGACTAGATCTGCCACAACTATGCTGTTTCTGTACTGATTTCACACAGCTGAAGCTGACCGCTGTAGAATCGGCTCAGGCGGTCTGTGTGTGACGCCTTTATCTCTGAGGCCCCATAGGTGAGGGGGAGGGGGGAGGAAGGGCAGGATTTGAAACGGTTCTGACATCAGATCATTGTAGCAGAGCAAACCCCAGTACTCAGGAAGCTGTGCTTGTGTTGAGGAGGCTAGTGTTTGGAAGCAGCTTACCTGTGGTCCCTCTGTGTCTGAGCATGTGCAGGGACATTTCTGCACATCCTCACCCAGTGTCCAGCAGTGCCACAGAAGTGTAGCTGCTGCCATGCTGGGTGCCCCTTGTAAGAGGAGTGTGCAGCCTGACTCTTGGGTGCCCCCTGCAGGGCATACAGACAAGCTGCCAGGCTGAGCTGCATCAAGAGAGGGAACATCCTGGCATTTAGTCGCTCACCCCCGGGGGCCCCAGTGCGAGGAATGTGACCTTTGTGGGTGGGCGTTGGTGGCCTCTGTGAGCTCTGGGGAAGAACAGGACGAGGTGAGTGTCAGGATGAAGGGAAAACGAGCCTCGCCTTGCCTGTCCCGTCCCAAGAGTGCCTGGCTGCAGTGCCCAGATTATAGTATCATTGGCTGGATAAATATGCTACCTGCCTGCCATTTTAAACCCGTTACCTACGGCTCTGTTGACATGCATGGCTTTGCTGCAAATACCGCTATCTGGGCACAGGACAGGGTCAGGCGGCTGGGTGGGCGCAGCTGAGTCAGCTGGGGACGACCATGTGTGAGGCGTTCCCCAGTGGGGCCAGGATGGATGGCAGGCTCACAGCGCCAGGCTCTCCTCCTCCTCCTCCTGCTCCTCCTGCTCCTATTGGCTGACTGGTTTGCCAGCACAGAGGTGCCAAAGGAAGGGCCTGAGCATAGCCACAGTGGAAGATTCAGTCCAGAGCTCTCTGCAAGTCTGCTTTTTAATATTTTTAAAATTAAGCTGGAAATTTTGACCATAGCAGCTCAGGCGGGGTAGCTTGCCCTGGGGTGTTTCAGCAGCGTCATCACCCCTGCAGAAGCCACTTGCTTGTAGCCATTTCCTGACAGGAAAGAGTCAGAGTAAACAGCCAATCACAGTGAGGCGGAGTGTGACACTAAGGCTGGTTTCCTGTGTATCGGAAGTCGCGCTCGCATCAGGAAATGCATTCAAAGGCCCTCTCAGAGAGCGACGTCCTTCCCCTCCCCTTTTGGGGGTACCTTCTGGTCCCTCTTCCATTTGGGTAATCTCAGCTGGTTTCTAGTCATGCGTGATACAAGCTGAAAACTTGTTTTTTTCTTTCAAGAGTGTTAGGTGAGCTGTGACTAAGACCAACTACCTCTGTGATCCACATGTATCCTCACACAAAGGCTTATTATTATTATTATTATCTATTATTATTATTATTATTATTATTATTCATCTTCATGCTAGATCGTTTACCTCAGAGCTGTTCGGTGCAGTGTGCCCAGAGTGCTGCGTAAGCCTGTGCCCAGAGTGCTGCGTAAGCCTGTGCCCAGAGTGCTGTGTAAGCCTGTGCCCAGAGTACTGTGTAAGCCTGTGCCCAGAGTGCTGTGTAAGCTGACAGCTCTAACTGGGTGGAAGCGTGGTGCCTCCTCTTGAATGGCGCATTGAGACAGAGAGTTAAGAGGCCAAGATGGAGCAAAGCCCCCCCCCCCCCCCCCCCCCCCCCCCCCCCCCCCCCCCCCCCCCCGGGGCCCGCGCGCCGGGCCGCC
>JAODKN010000104.1:26174256-26185806 GCA_026774425.1 Petrocephalus zakoni | reverse complement strand
ATTGAGACAGATCTTTAAGTGGCCAAGTTGTAGCAAACCCCCCCCCCCCCCCCACTCCCCACGCACCCTGTCTATCATGGCATGAGTAGCTGCTGGCCTGAACAGCTTTGTTTTGAGGTATGTGTGGGTAGGCGATACACATTTATTTATGTAGCATGTGTGAGGTCTGCCTGTGTCGGGGAGAGATCCCAAGCATTGTACATACTAATTTGTGTAGCATGTATGAGGTCTGCCTGTGTGGAGGAGGATCCCAAGCATAGTACATACTAATTTGTGCAGCATGTTTGAGGTCTGCCTATGTGAGGGAGGATCCCAAGTGTAGTACATACTAATTTGTGTAGCATGTATGAAATCTGGCCTCCACCTCCAGTCACACTCTTGAGCTTTAGACTAGAGCTGGTTTTCATAGTCTGACTAGCGCATTGGTGTTTTCATGACGCCTCTGCAAGACAGGTGGCGCCATTGTGAAGGAAAGGAAGGATATTTCGCCAGTCCAGTACACAGGCAGTTTTTTACCCCCTTCTGTCTATAAGCAGGTCCATGCTGTTTAGAGTGACAGAAATCTGCTTTACATGGCAGTTCCTTCTCAAAGGGTGGTGCTAATACATTGATATAACAACAAATTCAACTCTGATCCCCAGGCAAAACTGTATGATTTTCTACCGAAAGAGAATGACGGCGTTTTCTTGGATAAATTTAAACTTCATTCTAGTTTACACATTTTTAGAAAACGGGGAGCGCTGTTCCGTCACACGTTCTTGGGGAAGTGGTTCATTCTCAGCACCTCGTCATTAGGCAGTTTTATGTTCGGTGCAGACTGGGCAGTCTGAACCCAAAGACCGCCGGCACACACCCACAGACAGATACTGACAGGCAGCAGCAGGTATCTCTCTGAGGCAGACATGTTAGAGACAGGAGAGAGAGACACAGGCGAGTGCTGGAAGCTCCTTTGTAAATATGTATGTTATTTAAATGCTTTTGCATCGCTGCTGCTCTCTCGTCTCGCCTATAAAGCTGAATTAAACGGACAGACTGACTGTGTTTGTCGAGTGTTCGTGACACTCGCTCTTACATCTCCAGTGTCCTTTATAACGCGGAGCTGACATTGTGTCTGCAGCAGGCGTGTTTGCTAGCTTACTTACCTCTGTGTGCCTCCGAAACAGGGAGCGTCACTTCCCCCGGGATCTGACGGTGAGCGGAGGCAGCCATCAGTCAGCTTCTGTGGGGTTGGAGGGGGGCGGTACTTGGGCTTTTGGGTGAGTGTGGGTGTACAGCTAGTCGACGTGGAATGTTTCGGGGGGGGGGGGGGTGTTAGATTCTGATTGGTTGGACTGAAATGTCAGAAGTGAATGCCTTAATGAGCTACACATCAGCCAATCAGCCAACAGTGCTGGCCTATCCAGAGCCGGAGGGCCGTGCTGCCCACCAGGGGGCGCTGAACCGATTACCTCTGACAGCAAGGGGCCTTCCCCGGGGAACTCGTCACGGGTTGTTAAAGACCGCCGCCGCTGCTGTGTCTCAGCAGCACATGCAGGTCATGCCTTGTTGCCTTGTTATGTCTGTATGTGGGTAACTTTTTTTTTTTTTTCCCCCAACCGGGACAACAAGTATATTCTGGCCATGCTGAAAAATATCAATAAAATATGCTATTGGTGTAATACGGACCTCTTACTGAATTCAGTGCTGGCTGTGTAAGCCTAACATTATTACTGTTTTTGTTCTTTTAGCTGTTTTTTGTTGTCCTTTTTGTTATTTCTTTGTCTTTGTAATTGGTCTAATCGATAGTATTATTGCGATGCCCTCTGTACACTTAGTCTTTCTCTTGTTTGGAAAAGCTGATTGTAAGCTGATTGTGTGTGGTGTGCAGCCTGTATAGAATGTGAAATGACTCCCAAATCAAGCTGTACATATTGCAGCAGTATTGCTGTGTGGGGGAGGGCTTCAGGGCTGATGACCTATCAAACTTTCTAGTCTTTATTTCACTGTCATGTCAAAAACTGCTCGCTGGTCTCTCCGTGACATTCGTACTTTATTATGCTTATCTGCATGATGTTAGAACTGAAATTAAACAATAAAAACATAGTTACAGATTATGGGAAAACACTGACTCGGTGCTCAAGAACAGGAGCTCAGAATCACAAGGTAAGTCATATTTTAATTGAAATGAAAATCAGTAATTTAAAAAGAAGCTTGAATGTATTTGTGAAGAGCAGTGAATGGCGATGAAGGCGACAGACTGTTCTGGTACCAAATAAGCGAGATCAGATGTCTGGCTTGTTTACACTGAGCCGAAGAAGAGGGAGCCATTGTCTGGCATGCCACTCTGAGCATCTGTCCTGCTGTGCTGACGGAGGGATGTTGGGCTGGGGGGGCACAGTCTAACCAGACCCACGAAGAATAGCTGCTCTCAAATTAATGCTTCTTGAAACTCTATGAAAGTTGTCGTCTTGTTTAGCTTTAGCAGATACGCAGAGGCCTCACAGAGCTTGATTTGTGACCTGACTGTCCTGCATCTCCGGTCTCACTCTCCATCTACCCTTCAAGTGGCCCCTAGGTGCAAATACATGACTAGCCAACAGCGAGGTAATGAGATTTTGGGATACGGCATCGGAGAATCCTGGTTCTTCCTGGCAGCTGGTTCCAGAGGACTAGCTGATTGGCTAGCAAGCAGAAGATAAGTGTTCCACTCATGGTTAAGGTCCATAGATCCTTTCAGCGTTTTCATGTTCCAGCATTGTTCCATTATATACCATGCAAGTTCACCAGCTCCGGGTATGTTGATGTTCTTTAGACACTGAGAATTAGGAAAGTTAGTTCTTTATGGAACAGTCCCTTGCCTGTGTCAGACATCTATCCCAAGTTGTTTTGATACAGATGTCTGAAATTGCTTTAAACACACAGTTGTGCCATGCTAATCATTATTAGTGTATGGCTGTAAGCAATCACTTTTCCAGGCGACTGGACACGACTACACTGCAGTACTCACAAAGCTGTAATGACAGCCTTCGGCCTATAGGCGAAGTCTTGCTCTTCCTTCAAAGCAGCGCCCTGACCTCTCAGTCTCTGTTTGTCTGCTGCAAGAGAGCCAATGCGGTTGAGGTCAGAGCCCCAGGGAGCTTAAAGTGCTGGTGAAATGGGTGATGGCTCAGCAGCGCCACCTGCTGTGTCACGCAGGCGATGACAGGCTGACATGGGCTCCCCTTCAGAATCACGTCGGATACAGATGTGAAGGGCGCCCGTGTGCCCTCTCAGCCTACCCTCCTTGTAGCGATGCTGATTCCAGGTTTCTGAATCACTGAAGGCTGGGCTTTGGATCTCCAGTGTCCTGAGAAGCACAAGCAGTCCTCCATGCTTTGCCAACCTTCAGCCGTTTCGTAGATCCTCTGCTGCCATTTATTTTAGTTATTATAATTTCCAGCTGTATGGAGCTGGACATTCGTATAGGGACATCTGGTTTCAGTCTGGTACTGGGTTCAATGGCACAGCCTTTCCTGGGACCTTGGGGTTCAGGAAGCATCTGAATAATAATTCCATGTCATTTTCACTCAAAATATGACGTGATATTTAAGTAGGGAGCCACATAAAAAGAAAACATAACAAAATATATTTTATATTCACATCCATTTGCTTCTTGTAAATTGATATATACTGTCAAAGGGATGTAAAGTGTAGCAAGTCACTTTAATAAATAGTCCAAACCCATAGATAAGCAAGAGTTACACGGTAGTATGTGCATTACGCATTTTGAAATGCACACCTCATCGTGTCTCGGAGCGCCTCTTCAACCACAGTTGCCACACATTTGTATCTTCATGTT
This sequence comes from Petrocephalus zakoni, assembly GCA_026774425.1. NCBI lineage: Eukaryota > Metazoa > Chordata > Actinopteri > Osteoglossiformes > Mormyridae > Petrocephalus > Petrocephalus zakoni. Next base: position 26,181,989 of record JAODKN010000104.1, on the reverse strand, counting down.
TATACGCTCTGAATACTCATTTATTAGTTAAGTATTTTCTTCCATTAATGATTTAAATTCTCTGTTTGGTTTCTGTTCAATTTAAATTGTGTTCTACGTCTGGAATTTTAATTAATGTTAGTTCAAATTAATGATTATAATGCCACATTGATTTGCTACTGTCATTGGCCTAGCCAGTACAACATGTGCAGTTACAGAACGGATTTCCCCACAATGTGATAGAAAACTTTTTACCTTGGGGGGATATTTTTTCAGTCCTCACAAATGGAAACTCATTTTTATAAGCATCTGTGATTCCAATCAGGAGATGAAAAATGGAAAAAATCTTTTTGCTTGGTTACTTATGGTTAAAATTGGGGCTGGGTAGGGTTTAAGCACATAGGTGTCTCTAACACTTGTAGTTAGTGTGTGTGTGTGCGTCCTGATTCTGTTTGCTGTGTTCTTACTGAATAATACCGCATTCACATTAAAACACTATGATGTCTAATACCTGCTAAAATATCCCTGCATCAGCCAGCTGTCCATCTGTGGCCATGGGGAGTGGCTAAAACAGAATGCTGCATGTCTATGTTTTGGATAGAAGCCACAGTCAGAGAAGACGCTGTGAGGTTGATTATCACAGAATAATTACAGTAACGAGGGTCACTGACTCGTGTCAGGACACATCTCTGTGTTATCAGCACTGCCGCGGATTCTGGGCCCCGCAGTGGAAATCGTCCAGACCTAGTAACTGTGATACGGTGACATGACCCATTGCAGAAGGTCCCCATCAGAGTCGGGTCAGGTCCAGAGGCTCCAGAAAGACGCAGAGAGGTTATGGAGAGATAAACACTGAATCCGAAGGAGGGAACCTGAGTCAGAGATGTCTGCAATCCAGCTTTTAATGACTGGTCTAAATGGTGAAAAAAGAAGTCAGCATTTACAGAGACCCTTTGACTGTTTAGCGGGGGCTATCTGATCCTCTACCCTAGCATTACTGTAGGTGGCTTCAGTCATTCTGTTTACAGCAATGCGGTGCAAATGGAGGCAGCTTATCATTACACTGCATCATTTAACTCTGCATCACTTCTGTTTCTTTTTCTTTTAAAAGGACCTGGGAATTGGTGAGTTTCCCAGCAGGGCTGCCAGCCTCCCAGTTTGCTCCCTGCCTCCTTGACTGTGCCACTGAAGCCCTTAATCCGGAGTGCAGGGATCCCCTAGGTGACAGCTCAGTCTCAGGACCCAGCTGCAAAGCCAAGCAGGTGGATGCCAGCATCTACAGAGGAGTCCCATTTTCAGTGCCCCCCCGCCCGGCCCCGCCCCCACCCATAGCTAGAACAAACACAGCAAGGGTCTCTCTGCCTCTGACTGCCGAGCTTGTGAATTCAGGCTGCACCTCAGGGCCTCGTGTCCTTGTTGATACTGGTCATTTCTGTGAATGTTAGCCCCTCCCTTCTACCCCCCTCTGTGAGGCGAAGAGCTATTCTACGCCCACGCCTGAATAGCTCACAACAAGCAAACGGACATCTAAGCTCAGAGACACTGTGATCAGAAACACCCACTGATGCAATTCATACATCCACCCAAAGGAAGGTTTTACCCGTGTGAGTCCCAAGGCCTGTGACTTAGCACGGGTTCTTCGGTGGTATTGAATTTTCTGCAGGTTTTTATCATTTGGGACCTATGGCACTGTGTCATCTATGTCCTTTTCCATGTCCATCTATGCCCTCCATTACACTCTGAGTGACATTATAATGGAATGTCCAACATTCAGCATATAATGTCCAAAGCTTTGTAAAGCATGGAAGACAAAATGAACTGCCTAGAAAGCACAACTGACCTATTATCTCCTGAACAGTCACATAAGCAAGGGAAGTGCTCGTTTTAAACAGGCCAGTTCTGAAAAGTATTTTTCTATAGAATACCTGACTGTGTGAATGGCATAGAGAAGCACAATATGACGGCTTATTATTCCTGAATTTCCACACGGATGCCAAAGGTTGCTGTGGGGGAGGGGCAAGGCTCCCCGAGGCTGACAGTGGGGCGACGAACATCATACACATCAAACACATCATACACATCATTCACATCATACACATCGCACACATCATTCACATCATACATATTATACACATCATACATATTACACATACACATCATACACATCAAACACATCATACACATCACACATCATACACATCATTCACATCATACACATTGCACACATCATACACATCATTCACATCATACACATTGCACACATCATACACATCATTCACATCAAACACATCATACACATCATTCACATCATACACATCATTCACATCATACACAAAACACATCATACAAATTATACACATTATACACATCATACACATCAAACACATTATACACATTGTACACATCATACAAATTATACATATCAAACACATTATACACATTGTACACATTATACACATCATACACATCGCACACATTATACACATCATACACATCGCACACATTATACACATCATACACATCGTACACATCACACACATCATACATATACACATCACACACATCGCACACATCATACATATTATACACATCATACATATTACACATTATACACATCATACACATTATACACATCGTACACATCACACACATCATACATATACACATCGCACACATCATACACATTATACACATCGCACACATCATACACATCATACATATTATACACATCACACACATCATACACATCATACATATTATACACATCATACACATCGCACACATCATACACATCATACATATTATACACATCATACATATTACACACATCATACACATTATACACATCATACATATTATATACATTGTACACATCATACACATCGCACACATCATACACATTATACACATTATACATATTACACACATCATACACACCATACACATCGCACACATCATACATATTACACACATCATACACAAAAGGTTTCCTGAGAGGAAAGCTGGTTTTCTTTGCTTTGTTTTTTTTTATTTCTTCCTTGTAGACAGTCAAATATCCATCCCCCAAACAATCACCCTCACTTTACGTCTTTCGTTTGATGAGCTATGTTTGTCTTGGGGGGTGTTGCCAGCTTGCCTGTTACCTTTGCCCCCCCCATGCCGCTCTGTGCCTCTGGCTTGACCAGCCTTCCTCTTGTTAGCTCTCCACCCTAGGCCACACGCTCCTGCGTGCTCTGAATTGCATCTGTCTGCTTATTGAGTCAACAGAGACACATCAGTTAATATCCGGGCACCTTTGATTGAGTTTGATTGAGACAGAGAATCACAAGTATGACAGCGATCAAGTCAGGAACCTGTTGTGTAGTGTCACAAGTACCGATTTAAGAACCTCCATGTCAGTTCAACAGACCTGAGAGCCACTGACCAATAAAATTTAGTTTATTGCATTTTTTTTATCCAAAATGACGTACAAGTGAGTATAAGGGCAAACTGCATTACCTGACAGATATGCAGGCAGACACGTGGGCAGGCAGACAGACAGACAGGTAGGTAGGCAGACAGACAGACAGACAGACAGACAGGTAGGTAGGCAGACAGACAGACAGGTAGGTAGGCAGACAGACAGACATGTAGGTAGGCAGACAGACAGGTAGGTAAGCAGACAGACAGATATACAGACAGACAGGTATAGACAGATGGACAGATAGGCAGGGAGAGAGACCGACAAACTGATAGACTGGCAGGGAGACAGACATACAGACAAATAGGCAGACAGATATAGAGAAATGGGGAGGGGAAACAGACAGATACAAAGAAACAGGCAGACAGGCTGAAAGACAGACTGGCAGGCAGACCAACAGACTGATAGACCGGTAAACAGGCAGGGAGACAACTATATTGATATAGCTAAATAGGCAGACAGATATACAGACAGACAGACAGACAGGCAAACAGACCAACAGACTGATAGTCAGATAGACAGGCAGAGGTCAATGAGCACCACTGTGGCTAAGCACAGCAGCACGGGTTTCATAAGAGAAGGTTGTAAAGGAACTGTGCCTTGTATTTTATCTTTACTCACTCATCCCAATCCTGAACCCCGCTGGGTGTAGAGGTAATCATGGAGTTGCCTCAGGGAACCTGGCAGCACAGGGGGGTGGAGCCATGATTACCCTCAGCACATCGTCATTGGTGGAGCAGAGAATAGGGGTGGGCACACGGGGCTGTGTAATGTGCCGCCATCGTCGGTGCTGATTGGCTGATCGAGTGTCGGTCTACATATGTGTCCATGTTGGTGTGCCAGTGAGGGCCCCCTACTGTTAGCTTGGAGCCCTGGGTTGGGACCCGGGCCTGGTATTTATAACCTTGCTGTCAGAGCTCGGCTACAGCCTGGGAGCGTGGGAACGTGGTAAGGGATTTCTGTGGTATTTTTAATGTTTGTTATTAAATATTCCCACACGGGACTGCGACCAAACCCCCGAACCCCGCCCTCCACCCAGTCGATGCGCCAACAAATTATGGAGAGTCTTGGCCACGGGGGATGGTGGGGGAGTTGGGGGCTGCTGTGATAGGAGACATCTTCTGGGGGGGGGGGTGATTCCCTGTGCGTTAACAGCAGCTGTTTCTCAGCTTGTGAGAGAAAACCGAGGAACTCCCACCAAGAGAAGACAAGAGCGACCCCCCCCCCTTTGGCACAGATTCTTGGATCCTCTACCTGAGAGATGTATTTTGGGTCGGTTCAGTTAAACAATAGTTCAGTCATTTAATGACAAGTTCTGGAGCAACCCTGACAGGCTCATCCTCCGGGGCGTGGCGTTGGCAGGCCACGGGGAGCCCAGGGAGGTATGACTCTACTGCTTTGACGATCAGCAGCCTCTGTGAGCTATGGTCGGAGTCGGTGGAAAATGTGCACACATTCACTGACACCGTATCTGGGCTTTCTGTCCACACAACAGTCAGCCCTTAGGATCCAGCCCTTTAGAGGGTCAAACAGATGTATAATCAGGTTAATCCACTTGGCTTAAGGCACTTCATTGCACCCTATACTGGTGCATCTTTGTAAATGTATTTATTTGTTGCATTGTATATGTGGTGGTATTTCTTGGTGTATGCTTGTGTTTACTATTAATAAATAAAAAAAAAAACAAAAAGATTTAGTTCAGTGTGTAATTTTTGTCTTTACCATCTCCATGTTTCCTCTTTCCTCCTTGCAAATGGTTCCATATGTCTGGCAAAGCCAGGGACAGGGTGTCCATGGGGCACGCAGCCAAGCCCGGGGCCTGGTGTGCTGAGATGAGGCCTTTGAGTGTGTAAGACCAGTTTAGTGAGTAGGACTGCCTGGTCCTGTGGTCATGGGTTTGGAGTGTATGGAGCTGATTGCAGGGCCTTTAGTGGCCTGTTTGAATGTAGTGCTGACCTACTGCTTCAGGCTAGGTGCTGTCTCACATTGTTATGGTCATGTACCTGTAGACACTCACAATTGTCTACACCTGCAAAATGTGAGTAGAAGTCATGGAAGTCAGGGCTACCTGTGCGTCGGCTCCTGCTTCTAATGCTTATTTCTGTTTTCTTCCATCCAGTGAATTGGATTGTGGCATTAATGGCAGCATTAATGCAACGTGGCCCTGACTGCCTGAGGCTTCGCCCACGTTACACCGGGGAGCATTAAACAGAACGTAGGGGATGGAAACTGGAAAGTAGGACAGAATGCAGAGAAGAGGATGTTTAGCGATTGACTGCTAGCTAACGGTTTGTTTTGTTCTCGTTCCAGCAGGTTAGCTCATTTGAGCCATGTTGTCATAACGGAATAAGGCGCAGACCAGACATAACGTTACCAGGTAGTGGGTCGACTCCGTCCTAGAATAGAACACCTAGAAACATTACGCACAGGACCAAACCACAGCCAGGCTCCCCCAGGAAGTCCACTAGATTGAAATGGATGGGATCTGCAATGAGGGTATAGGACGCCCAAGCCCGCCAGGTGGGTCACCACACCAGCTGTCACAGGTATCTGGGCTTCCGGGACACTCTTTTTGGAGTAAAACCCACACAGGCTTTCACACCGCTCGGCCCGCACGCGGGGCGGCTGACGGGGCACACTGGCCCGATTTCACCTAAATGGACCGCAAAGAGGAGGGGTGTGTGTGCGTGCATGCATGCGTGTGTGTGTCCCCACACACTGCTACTATGCTGCAGGGTCCCAAATATCTTTTGCTCTTGTTTCTGTGGAACTGAGAAACCACTGAATGCTACAACTGAGGTCATGATGATTTAATCGAGGGCACTGCTTGCTCGTCGATGTCATGAGATGACCGAATCGGTGTGGTATTCCCCAGAATAAACCTCGGCAACAAGAGAAGGGCCCAGAATAATCTCATCCTTCACCCATGCTATGTTCACAGGGCCTACCACTGAGTAAAAAGAACGTAGAATCATCCATCCATCCATCTTCTACCTGTTTATCCTGGCAAAGTCATGGCGAACACACAATCATCATACATTAAACTTAAACACTTCAGGTAGCAATCATAATATAATTTGGGCAGAACATTTAAGACGTTTAACATAAAATTATCTAATCACAAACTGTGTTGACCCAGTTATCTAATTACCAGTCCATCCTGTGAGGATTTTAACCAGAAGTTGATTTCTAAAGACAAAAACAACAAAATAGCAGAAATAGAGGTTTTTGCAGGCGATTAAAACAATTTTTTTTGCTTAGCGCTTTGTTTACTTTGATCAGTATTATCCACCCTGGTCCTTGGGGACCAGACAGTCCACGGTTTTGCTCCAGGAGCTGGGAGGGAGCAAAAATGTGGACTGCCTGGCAGGGAGTGAAAACCTGGACTGACTGTGGGTCCCCAAGGACTGGGTTGGGAAACATTGACTTCGATAACCAAGGACATGCTCAGTTACAGTTGAGATTGGTTTGATTCTGGCACTGACCCTAGATTCTGACTTCTCGTCACAGCAGGAAAGTCTTCGTTCTGCATTCTCTAGGTATTGTTGATTTCAAGCTGTAGAACTATCTTCAATTCCCCCTTTTGTACTGATACGTTCTTCCTTCCCGCTGCCCGGGTGACAGGACGAAGACGGTGTTTGTTTCTGCCTGTAAGGCTGCTGTAGGTAGATAGAGGGCTTTGTGCTGGATGCCCTGAAGAAGAGGGGAGCACTTGATTTTGCCTAAAGTGCAAGCAGGCTGTGTAACCCTTTCACCCCAACTCCCTGGGTGTTAGTTTTAGGTGGTTGCATCTGTGGTGGAGGGGAGGGGGGGTAGGTGCCTTTTTCTTTAGCCAACAGACACGTTCCACAGCAGACATTACATTTCTTTTTGTCATTTGATATTTTCCTTGCTTGGATAGTTAAAAAAAAAACCCAGTATGCTTCCCACATGCTGATGAGTTCACTCAGTGCTGAGTTGCGACCAGGCCATCCTGAGGGTGTGGCAGCTTGGACAAGCTTCTTCTCATGTTGCTGGCTCCTCCATTCCTTTCAGGCCTCACCCCAAAGACCAACCCACTGTGCGCTGGCCAGGAGGGGCTGAAACATGCAAATTAGTGAATGGGCTCCAGTTCCCTTGTTGCATTACAGTTCCCTTGTTACATTACAGTTCGCTTGTTGCATTACAGTTCCCTTGTTACGTTACAGTTCGCTTGTTGCATTACAGTTCGCTTGTTTCATTACAGTTCCCTTGTTACATTACAGTTCTCTTGTTACATTACAGTTCTCTTGTTGCATTACAGTTCCCTTGTTAC
>JAODKN010000104.1:26106328-26139323 GCA_026774425.1 Petrocephalus zakoni | reverse complement strand
TTTATTGTTTAAATTGCTAATCAATGTAAGTTTAAAGTTATATGCTGTTTTGTGGTTACATTTTTCGGATTTTTTTTAACGTAGAAAAAGGTTTGTAAGGTTTGAAATGCAAAAAATAAAATTTTGTGTTTATATACAGTAAACAGGGCGCGTGTTTGTGATCAGGAAGACTCATTTGAGTACTGATTCTGAACAAGCCAAATATGTTAAACATCTATGGGGGCTGAGCCCCCCTGAAATGAAAATCCTAGAAACGCCCCTGCTGCTACCTTAGAATTTCCATTGAATAAGTGTTTGAGAAAATGTTTAGGGCAGAATCTGGGCTTATTCCACGCCAGGGGTCTCAAACTCCAGTCCTGGAGTCCTGTGTAGCTTAATTCTTTCCCTGTTCCATCACAAATGATTGTGCTAAAGTGCTGTGTGGTAATTAGCACAGTGAGTTGAATCAGGTGTGTTAAATGAGGGTAAACCCGAAAACGTGCAGGACTCCGGCCCTCCAGGACTGGAGTTTGACACCCCTGTTCTACGCTGAATGACGCTACCAGTTTGTGTGTTTGTACGCGTTGGGCTTCTTGGGAGAACTTTATTTACCAAAAAAGTGTCAGACTTTAACCTGCAAAACGTACCACCAAACCATCACCATCTTTTTACCTTGTTTAACTACAGTATCTCCTCTTTTGGAAGATGCTATGGTCACTGAGCTGTCCGTTTCTTCACTGCTACTTCAGTGAATTCTGTGGTATACCAAAGCGGTCGCATGCGGCGTGCTCCATTAACCAAATTTAATAATCATAACAATACGCCAATTTTTACAGATTGTAACTTTTGGGCATCACAGTAGGCATCTCATTAATATTTTAGGCATACTACTAATTTGCTTATCTGATTGTGGGCTAAAATTACATCAGTATAGCGCCAAAATGCCAACACCCATTACCTAAAGCACTGAAATGGCATACAGTATGTTGATTTCCAAAAAAAATTAACCGTTTAGATTAATCGACCAATCGGTAAAAGAGTTTATAGATTAATTAATTGCAAAATAGTCACCAGTGGAGGCCCTACTTAATATTATAATAACAGTTTTCCTCTGGTGTTTGAGTATAAACCATAGACAAAAGTCTATCATTGAATATCTATCATAGAACATCACGCTGGATATCTATACTGATAGGGACTGGCTAATGTGTTAGGAACGAAAGGATGCCGCATCGTTTGATGGGAATGAAAATGATCAACCTACAGAGGGCTGAATTCAAAGACGCCTCGAAAACCTAAGCAAAAAAGTGATGCAGCAGGCCAGTCCATTCTGCCGAAATTTCATTGCAGCAGCCGGGGCCAGTGGGGGCCAGTCAATGGTATCAGTTCCTTCATCCTCCAGGAACTGCCTGCATACACTTGCCACATGAGGCTGGGCATTGTCGTGCACCAGGAGGAACCCAGAACCCCCTGCACCAACGTAGACAGTGGGTCCAAGGATTTCATCCCGATACCTAATGACAATCAAGGTGCTGTTGTCTAGCCTGTAGAGGTCTGTGCGTCCCTCCATGGATATGCCTGCCCAGACCATCACTGACCCACCACCAAGCCTGTCATGCTGAACGATGTCACAGGCAGCATAACGTTCCCCACGGCCTCTCGAGACCCTTTCACATCTGTCACGTGCTCAGGGTGAACCTGCTCTCTCTGTGAAAAGCACAGGGCACCAGTGGCGGACCTGCCAATTCTGGTATTCTATGGCAAATGCCAATCAAGCTCCACCATGCCGGGCAGTGAGCACGGGGCCTGCTAGAGGATGTAGGGCCCTCAGGCCACCATCATGAAGTCTGTTTCTTATTGTTTGGTCAGTGACATTCACACCAGTGGCCTGCTGGAGGTCATTTTGTAGGGCTCTGGCAGTGCACATCCTGTTCCTCCTTCCCCAAAGGAGCAGATACTGGTCCTTCTCCGGCCCTGTCCGGCTCTCTTAGAGTGACTGCCTGTCTCCTGGAATCTCCACCATGCCCTTGAGACTGTGCTGGGAGAAACAGCAAACCTTCTGGCAATGGCATGTACTGATGTGCCATCCTGGAGGAGTTGGACTACCTGTGCAACCTCTGTTCGCCTCATGCTACCAGTAGTAACACTGACACTGTAGCCAAATGCAAAACTAGTGAAAAAACAGTCAGAAAACCATCCCTGTTTTGGGGGTCGTCTCATTGTTGCTCCCCTAGTGCACCATTAACACCAAAGCAGCTAACACTGATTAACAACCCCCCTCTACTACTTACCTGACCAGATCTATATCCCAGAAGTTTCATTGACTTGATGCTATACTCTTATTAAAAAGTGTTCCTTTAATTTTTTTGAACAGTGTATGAGTTTTGAATGGATTCTATGGTTGTGATTGAGTGATGATCCAGGCAGCAACATTCATGTGCTGTACCTGCTCACACATCTCTCCTTTCTGGGACAGATCCTCTACGACACCCCCAAGTCCCGGCGGGAGGTGGAGCTGCACTGGCGAGCATCGTGGGGGCCCCACATCGTGCGGATCCTCAGTCTCTATGAGAACGTGTACCGCGGGAAGAAGTGTCTGCTCATTATCATGGAGTGGTATGGACCCCCCCCCTCCCCCCCCCCCTGCACACACAGCAGTCTGGACTGCTCCTATCCAATAAGGACTTATCCAATATGAACAGCTCAACGTGATTTGGGTGTTATAATAAATAGCATTAAAGTAGCATTATCTTTTGCTGTTTTTATATGTGTGTGGGGCAAATGTTTGCTGTTCAGTGTGTGCCTTTTGGACAGGTTAGAGTTTGTGACAATAATCTTCTTTATTAGAAGGTAGCTGTTAGTTCTGATACGCTCAGCGTGTGTTTTGCCAACGGCGTGTTTGACTTTGATTCAGTTTGAGTCTTGAGGCCAGCTAGGCATTCATAATCACTGGCCTCTTGTCGTTTCACCTGCGGATCTAATCATGACTCTAAAAAAAGTCTCCCTGGGCACAGAGTCATTATAACCTCACAGGTGGACTAGATTATGTGGATTGGCTATAAAAAGGTCAAATCAACCTTGCATCGCTATAGCAACCAGAGCAGTCAAAACCACAATAAGGGAGGAGCTCTGAATACTTTTATTTATAAGTGACGCCCCCACTGACATCACCTGCTTCATTTTGGCCCTGCAGTCCACCAGTAGGAAGGAGGTCGATGACCTGTTTTGGTCATGCAAACCATCGTTGGCACATGTATTACAGGGTTGATGCAAGGCCTTCTGGGGAATGGGTGTCATTGATGAAAGGGATCATTCAAAAAAGGAGGCAATAGTACACTGGAGATGCAGAGGAACCGGGGAAAGCTATTGTTTGGCTCCCACTCATTCGAGTGGGGTTTGGTTCTGAGCGGACCGTGGGCGTGAGCTGCAGTGAGTACCCCTCTGGTTTCAGTCTTATGGTGGGTTCGTCACGGAGCAGAGGCAGACTGAAAACCATGTGTGGGTGGAATCGGCTCTGAAGTTTCCACTGTAGACCCACCACTGTAAGGTTGTGCTTCAGGTCAGGGTCTGCATGCCCCTTAATGTAGTCTCATATGATTTTTGATGTTTGATTATTATGAAAAATGAACCCGCACAGATGAATAATTTTCCATTGCTGGTGTACACGGTGTACATTGCTCTGTTTGAGTTTGGTAGCGGCTGGCAGCTAGCTCTGCCTGGTGATTTGGGGGTGCGACAGAGAATGGAGTGGTGTTGTCTAATGGGCGTGTTGTTGGTCTCTTTTCAGCATGGAAGGTGGAGAGCTCTTCAGCCAAATTCAGGAACGGGGAGACCAGGCCTTCACTGAGAGAGGTCAGGTCGGGGTCGGCGCTGGGCTGAACGACACTGAAAAAAATTCACATTGCCAGATATGGAATTTTTGCAATTAAAAGTTGCAATATATTTGAAACTAAAACAGAGTTGAAATTTACCTGAAATAAACTGTAGCCAAATAGAACATATTATCTACATAGTCTGTGGTGTGTGTTGCCATGAGTTGTGCCAATGGACACATAGCTGGGCATACAGTTCACTTGTTTTTGCTCAATCTCATCTCTATATTGAAAATGATTCCATTCAACAGAAGCCGAATGTCTTTTGGTGACCATTTCCTGTTCGCTTTTCTCTTCCTCACTCATTATGTTGAATTTCTCACAAGTACGCCACACTGTCTATGACTGAGGCCAACAGAAAGGATGAAAATAATTATGATTGGCTCAAAGAGCGCATGCAGAGCTGATGTAAAAGCAGCGGCGGTAAACATTATACTGTTATAATCCTGAAAAGGACCAATCATTAAAATTGCAAAGCTTCCTGAGTTCTTAAGTCAGAGTAAAAGTGTTTTGGGAAAACTTAACCCAGCTGACTAATGTGGTCCTTGCAAAGTGACAACTGAGTGTGCATAACAAGCAATGTTGATATTAACATCACAAACTGTGCTGCTCTAGTGAGTGCAGTGTGATATGGCTACAGGCAAAGTACATCAGGTCTGGTTTCTCTAAATTAGTTCCAGTTCTGCCCCCCTGCTCCTTGTCTGCAAGCTTTTATTGTGACTGTTACTTAAGGACTTTGCATCAAGAAACCTTTTGTTGCAATGTTTTCCCTTAATAGGGGTAGTCAGGGGTGGTACCAACAAATGTAAACACGAAGTACAGGAGTTCCTCTGACAGGAACTGAAACAAACACGGCATCGACATTTTTCAGTGTTGAGGTTATCGGCTGATGAGTGTGCATCACAAAAGCATGACTCACCAATGTATAGGTGGAACAAATCAATACAAACAAAGCCAGTCAGCTGCTTCTCCCTGCAGGGATGGCCCACGGCCATGTGTCTTGTCCTACCACACTTTGCTCATGGAACAGGAGCTGCTAGCACTGTGGTCTCTCCCCTGAAGGGTTGTGAGTTCAGCGCCCATCTCCAGCTGTGTAGTTCGCGTGTTGCATTTTTTGCTGATATTTGCACAAAAAAATGTCAGGTGACTTAAAAACACTTCTCAATTTATCCATGAATGTTATTCAAGGTGCACAATTAAATCAATGTAATGTGACGTATGTATATACAATATAAATTGGCTGAAAACTACAGAGAAGCTGTATCAGGATTCACCCAGGGAAATTCCCACGATGGCTAAAGCTTCAGTATGCATCCCTTCCCATATATCCCGCCATTCTCCACATTCTGTGCCCCACTGTGCTGCCCTTCTGGTTTCCATGCAACCCTGTCCCCCATCTCACTGAACCCTGCCCAATACTGTGTTCTGCAGAGGCCTCGAATATCATGCGTGACATCGGGATGGCCATCGAGTACCTGCACCGCATGAATGTCGCTCACAGGGACGTCAAGGTGAGGGTGACCCTCGCGTCTCGCCGCACCGTGTGGTTGTTATGGCGATGATGACGGCATTGTCAGTGAGACAATGACTGTGACGGAGCTGACTGCGCCCTCCCTGTGTCCCCTCAGCCAGAGAACCTGCTGTACACTACTAAGGAAACCAATCGGGTCCTGAAACTCACCGACTTTGGCTTTGCCAAGGAGACCACGCTGCAGAACTCCCTACTGACCCCCTGCTACACTCCCTATTATGTTGGTCTGTATCCACTGTTGGTCAGTGAACTACAGGCAGCAGTGGAATCGGGGCGATCCAGGGGTCTGAAAGGTCGAGACAGGGCAGGAGCAGCTCAGAGTACAGGAGTGTGAAACACCGTTTTCCAGCACGGAGTGGGGGAAGCAAAGTGCAAAGCCAGCGATCGTTTGTTACAATTAAAAGTTAAATAATTTTCGCATTTATGCTGACAGAAGAAACGTTTTAGGTGACAAGCTGCTTGAAAACAATATTTGTCTCTGCATCTTTAGGAGAAGGAGAATTATAGTTATTCTACCAGAGTTTTCATTACCATTTAAACAGCCTGCATTATCATTTAAAAGATATGTGTATATTTATATAAGGTGTGGTTAATATTTCATCTGTCTCTGTCAGCCCCTGAAGTGCTTGGTCCGGAGAAGTATGACAAATCATGTGACATGTGGTCTCTTGGTGTCATCATGTACATCCTGTGAGTATAGACTCTGTGTGTGTCTGTGTGTGTCTGTGTTTGGGGTGGGGGGGGAGTCAGACACACCTGTCCTGCTCTGCTTGATGCCGCCTGTATTTCTTCACCTCATCTACTGCTCCTTTCCACTAAAACATACTACTTCAGAGTACAGTAGTGCTGAGATATGCGTTGAGATGAGACACCCACAGCTTGCTTATTGCCCAAAACATCCTTTATTAAAGAGATTACCAAGTGATGCATTCTGATTGTATGACCTTTCTAGTTGATGGTGATGGGAGGCGCCCATGCACTTTGGCAAAAATGCTGTATTGTCCGGAGGGTGATGTTGTGTTTGCATCCATCTCCCCAAAGGCTGTGTGGATTTCCACCTTTCTATTCCAACACCGGACAGGCCTTCTCCCCAGGGATGAAGCGGCGCATTCGGATGGGCGAGTATGAGTTCCCCAACCCAGAGTGGAACGATGTATCTGAAGAAGGTGGGAGCCTAGGAATGAGTCCAAAGCTCACACTGAAAAATGCCACCACCCAGAAGACCCTAAAACCTTGAATATATGCTGGATGCAGGCTCCTCTGTTCTTTGCCATCAGTGCTGTTAATTTAACACAGAATAGTCCAGAAGTGTGAAATTTTGCTAGAGCTCCCTTAATACCTCATAATTACAGTACAGGAACTCCGGTTCCCTCGGAGCTGTGAAGCATTTGAGTCATATGTAGAACCACAGCGGTAAAAGAAGGCCTGGCCTTTACCGATCTTTGCCAAGATAGTGGCAATTTACTATTACCATCATTACTAGAATTGCTCAAACTTCATGTTGGCTTGAAAAAGCCAATGAGATCCGTTTGGCTGTTGTTGGCTCCCCCCCCCCATTGATTCTTAAACTACAATAACACAGTTTGGGGACCCAGCCATCAAAAGTGTTAGAATGGCAGCAGTTAAAATTTATCTATTGAAGTCAATGAGTGAAATGTGATTGGCTATTGTAGGCTCCACCTACTTTTTTAAATTTGTGATTGACAGTTTGAGCCTCTATTGACTTTGAATAGGTGAAATTTGACGGGCTGGTGGACAGGACCTGGGTTCAAGGACATCCACAATGACTAATGACACAATGACACAATTGTGTGACCCAATGACTATGTGATTCAAGTTTTCAGAGGTTAGGTTCAAAGCTGTTAGAGTGACAGCATTTTGAAAATTCACCCAATCTAAGTCAATGGGAAAATGGTGTGTTTGATGGGACATCCCAGTAAGATGGAAGAGGGGACAGCTTATAAAAGCGCATGCACAACTCACTGCTATGGGACGAAGAAGTGTGTGCAGAGGAGTAGCATTGGAGGAGGACTAATGATAATACTAATAATAATAATACTGGTAATAATAATACTTGTTTAAATGAACCCAGTTATCTTAATTAATTGGTGACACCATTCAAACTACCAGGCTCTTGCAGCTCATAGCTGACTCCATAATGCTGACAGCCTAATTTTCATGCTCCACACAAACAGCATTGTTACTGACCCGTGAGGCCTTTGTACCTTTCTCAGCCAAACAGCTGATCCGCCAGCTGCTGAAGACTGACCCCAGTGAGAGGATGACCATCTCTCAATTCATGAACCACCCCTGGATCAACGTAAGTCTTTGCAGCTCCTGGCGCCGTAACGCAGTCCTCACATACTCGCATTTTGTCGCAGATATATGCGTGTGTACATGGTGTTTTTATCACAGCAATCAATGGTGGTTCCCCCAACACCACTGCACACCACACGAGTCCTGATGGAAGACAGGGAGATGTGGGATGACGTGAAGGTGAGAGAATGCACCTTTTGCGGGTCTTCTGTATAATGCTGCCCCCTGGTGGCTGTAGCTTATTGCACCTGCCAGTAATAATTACAAACAAACCACAAGACAGTACTATGTAGGTATGTTACAAGATCAGTCAAACAAATAGAACAGTTTTATTTCTGAATTATAAATGTGTTTATTTTTTAGATTGTATTAGTTGAATTTACTGTGACCTCAAGACCCGAATTGGACTTTAATGGGCATTTCCTGGGGATCGAGCTGAAGCCCCTGTTTTTGCTTATCCTATGTCGAATACCCCACTGCCTGTGTGTGTAATGTGTGTATGGGTATGCAGGATGAGATGACCAGCGCATTGGCCACCATGCGCGTGGACTATGACCAGGTGAAGATAAAGGACCTGAACACCTCTAGCAACCCTCTACTCAACAAGAGACGCAAGCGGGCAGCCACATCGAAAGGGGGGGGTAGCGGGGGAGGAGGGGGAGGAGCCAGCAGCTTGTGCAACAGCCAATGAGACACTCGGGGCATGGGAAGGGGGTGTGCCCTTGAAGGGTGCAGATGGGCAATGATGTAATGCAATGCTTGTACTAAAGTGAAGCCTAGATTTCTGGTAAGTTAAATCTTTATTTTATCACTAAAACAATATTGCCTCAAAGTATGTGAATGCGCTTTAATGTGAGTATGCTGATGTATCTGGGCACTATGTGATTACACGTCTTTTAAAATGAGGGTTTTTGGTTGAACTGCATTGGAGTCTGCTCTGTGGAGGAAAATGCGCATCACACGACCCGGATCAGTCCGAGCCCCCGAATGCCTCTCTTAAGCACTGCCATCTACTGGCCTGGCAATCGCACTGGAGCTCGCAGACCTGTGCCTCCCACGTCATCCATCTGCCCTTTCCTCCTGGGAACCTTATTGCAGCTGACTGGAGGTGGACCATCAGGAGCAGGTGGAAACCTCACAGACTTTAGAGGCGTTGACAAGACCTTTCACCAGCACCCTTGGGGCTTATTTGGTATTTTGTGTAACAATCACCATTCTGAAGACCAGACCTGTTATTGTTGCTGTTATCCAATCCTACTTTTCAGCTATTAAAACTATGTTTTTTCTGAATGCCTTTTTTATTTTGAAATCTTTTCCCCTTAATATACATTTCGATGCAGGCAGTGTGAAGGTTCATAGTGGGGTTTATATTTACTATGTGCTTTATATGTGCAGCATTTTGACTAATGGGTACCACTGTGGTCTCACAGAACCCCCTGTTGGGTGTTTTGAGTGTGCAAATTTGTGAATTGAATGGGTTTTCTCCCACAATCCGATGTGCAGTTTATGTGAAGTTAATTAAATCTAAAATATAGTAAGCATGTGTGCCCTGCAATAAACGTATTCCTTATAATACCTTCTGCACTAAATAAGTGCTAAGATGAACAGAAATATTTTAGCTGCGTATAGTTGGTTCATACATAGCAGGAAAGTTAAGCCACAGATTTGCATCAGGAAGCTTGTTGGTAGAGGTGTTATCCATGGGCAGGTGGGTGTGGCAAAGGATGGATGAGGACTGGCCAGGATGAAATGAATGACGCGCCATCAAGGAGGTCAAAACAACATCTAAACCAGCAGAACCGGAGTAAAATGTGCGAAAGCCTGATCAAAAGGCAAGAACTTTTCATTTAAGTTGTAGTAGTTTGCGTGGCAACATATTGATTATAAACTGACTCCAGAGAAAGTGAAGAGAGAAAGAGGGACAAAGGGTGAAGGATGATGGAGTCCAGCTACAGTGAGCTCATCTCCCCGAGGGAGAACGCTTTGCTTTTCGCCCTAATGGGACCCACCTGCTCGGTAAGTTCTGATCCGTCTCGCTAAGCCTAACCCAAACCCTAACCCCTCTAGTAATAATCCATGAAGAATCTCCTTTCCAACAAAGTGAATGGAAAAGCCTTATTTTGATCATCTATCACTAGCATTAGCCGGGTGTAGGGTGTGAGGTAAGGGCCCAGTGCACTGCCGATGTTCAGATACACATCACCTGGACTGCTGTAGCGTCAAAAGCTGGAATCCTGCCTCAAACTTGCTTTACTTCACTGGCTGTGTTGGATTTTTGTTCCTCTGCAGTATGAGAATGGACTAAAGAATTTCAGGGCTAAGATTCATTTTCATGATGAAATGCACTCTTGGTATATGGCATACACAATTAAATTAATTATTAAACTTATTTCCCAGTAGCTATCAATTTAACACCAATAAGCATGTGAGTGTAGTTGAATACACGTCTTGTTAGACCGTCGCCCCAAATATTATTCTTCCAAGGTAAACAGCCTCTTTCTTTTCTATAGGGGATATGGGGTCTTGTATCTCTGATCAGTTCTGTAAACAGCAGTACTGCCAGGAAGAAAATTAAATATTCAAATCAGACAAACAATGACTCAACTGTAACAGTCCGAGCATCACAGTTACTCCATACAGTTGAGCAATTTTAATTTATTCAAAGTTAAACAAAGAAGCAAAACACACACACATATACATTCAGAACTCGTCAAAGATTTGGCACGCCTATCCCATAGGTTCTTTTGTACCATTCTGCACATTTTAGAATAATTATAAAAGCCATCAAAGCTATAAAATAACGTGGAATTATGCAAAGGAAGTAGAGAAAAAAAATGTTGAGGGTGGGGGCAGCTCTATGGTTAGGGATTCAGAAGGTTGTTGGTTCTAATCCTGTGGTCCCACCATTGGGCTCCCAATTTGCCCCAAAGACTGGCTGACCCTGGTGTCTCACCTATGCCAGTTTTACGAGGTGGCCTCCTGGGATGCTTTTCCAGCTGTCCTGAAGGACACACATAGTATGGAACATACATTAAGCTATATATAATATCCAGTCATGGACCACATAGACAATGGTGGTCCCATACGATTGTAATAGAGCTGAAAAGTTCCTCTTGCCTAGTGACGCCGTAGCGTAGTGTAACATCACAGCATAAAACATTACTCACATGTTTCTGGTGATGCTATAGTACTATAGAAGAAGATTATACATATTAAAATTTGCATTTTGTATTCATCTCATACAATAGGAACAATGAGATGGGAACTTTGGAAATACTTCCAGTATTTCCCAACACCGTAAGGTCACAGTAGGTTACAATGAACTGAAAGCTATTTCCTTAAGGTTGCGTGCTAGTTTCTAAAAAAAAAAGTATGTCTTTGTCTTGCACTGTCCCAGCTCTTATTGCAGTGCTGTTTGCCCCCCCCCCACCATGCACCTGTCCCCTCCCCTGTAACTGTGGCACAAGAATTTCACTGTTTCTCTGCCTTTATATATTCGCAAGTGACCGAAGGGCTGCATCAGTTCACTGTGCTGCTTTTCTTCTGTATACCAGCTTTTTAATAAGAACATTATGTTAAACGCAATATGTCACTTTTGTACAAAACAAGCTGGTTACTGGTTACTGATGAAGTGCATTTCATATGCAGAAGCACTGCTATTTGGCTTAAGAGCCAAATTTAACTATGGCTTTTGAAATGTATTAATACAAAGTAACAATATTATTATAATAATAGGACCAATCGGGATGTAACTTCATATCAGCTGAATACTGATCTCTACACTATATATGCAAAATAAGTCACACAATGTATAAAACAGCAGTTAGTGAAAAAAACTATCTACAAGCACCACAAAGGAGATACAAAAGGGAGGAAAACCAAACTCAAGTATGTGCACCATCCATCCATCCTCCAACCTCCAGGACAACATTACAGCAATCCTCAATCTTATTTTATGTGCATCTGTGAACACAAAATAAATTTTAACAGGATTCAAAACTGACCTCAATGTCTGGTTAGGTTTACTGGGGCAAGAATAAACACATCAGTTTATACGTTTAGTCATGAAGAAGGGACAGGGGCCATGAATCAACACAAATCGCGGTGGTAGCCTGACTCACTCTCGCAAGACAGCCTCTGTATATCACTTGAGCAAATATCTACAATACAAGTGACACCATGTAATTCAGCAAAATCAACAGCATAGAAGCACAACTATGAAAAACGCAACAGGGAGACACAGGAGCTGGAAAGACCAGTCCCAACTATTCTGTGTACTAGTAATCCTAACTAATCAGCAATCATAATTCATAAGTAATCAATAATCACAACCATAATAAATCTAAAACTGGGGGCGGTATGGTGGTGCAGTGGGTAGCACTGTTGCCTCACACTTCTTGGATCAGGATTGACGTCCCCGCCCAGGTTCCATGTCGTGGAGTTTGCATGTTCTCCATGTGTCGTCATGGGGTCTCCTCCCTTTCCCATCACAATCCAAAAAAGGTAATTGGAGTTACTAAAATTGCCTGTAGGTGCGTGACTGTGCCCTGTGATGGGCTGGCCCCCCATCCTGGCTTCTAGGATAGGCTCCAGACCCCTGCGGCCCAGAAAGATAAGCAGTTTCAGAAAATGGATGGATATATTTGATATTATTAAAATATAAATTTGAGAATCTCATGGATTTAATTTCCATTGCATGGAATATGAATATGATAAGTAACCAAATGATACATTGTACATATATGAGGTGTTCATGCTCACAATTGCTAGAGACTGAATATCGCTAACCCCGGGAACCGATCAAAATTCAATTCGGTCTGAAGACTACTTCATGTGCATTGCTATTGCACCACTGTAAAGCCGAAATATCCCAAGTCGAACCATCGTAAAGCGAGGAGCATCTGTATATTATCATGCAGTATTAGGCCTTGTCCACACGTAGACGGGTATTATTAAAAATGTAGCTTCTTCATTACATTCTGGCCTTTCGTCCACATGCAATCTGCATTTTAGGTCACTGAAAACAAAGTTTTTGTAAAAATCCGTCCGAAGTGAAGATGTTCAGAGTCTCTGTTTTCAACATCGACACGTAGACAATGAGCTTTGCAGAACTGGTAGCATGGCGCGTTTTAGCATTTTCATGTGTACAGAGGTTTTTATTAATAGCGGGAGAGGGAAAACACCATTTTTACAAATACCCATGGATTCCCCGGGATCTGGAGGTGCAAGGCATTAGTACTAACCACTGAGCCAGCAGGTCACACGACATGACATTTTATAAGTAGGGTAACCCGTCAGACATTTGACACTTAACAATTGCGTTAATGGACTGTGCCATTACTTCCTTGTGCGGTCGTCCTCCCCGCTAACCCCGGCTCTGTACCTGTTGCAGGTAGAGGCATGTGCTGTGGCCCAGGTGTACGAGGCCCGGTCAGAGCCCAGTGGCGAGGGGCCTGCCTGGCATTATATGGCTGGCGGGGTGGTGTGCCTTGTCTGGGATCAAACACTGAGATCCTGCTTCCTGCGCCTGTACAGCGTCAAGGTCAGAGTGACTCAGCAGCTGGAGTGTGAACGCTGCCTTGATCGTCTCCCTCTTCATGCAGTCACCTGTTCTCCGTCCTTTTCGTCCGCTGCCATCGACTCGTGTTGCATCCATCTGTGATCATTTTGCTGTGTCCCCCAAAATGACCAAATCATTTTTCCCCTCCCTCTCTGTCTCTCTCTATCTCTCTACCTCTCTATCTGTCTGTCTCTCTGTTGCTCTCTTTCTCGGTCCCCCCCCCACACAGAAAGGAAAGCTGCTATGGGAGCAGGAGCTCTACACCACCTTCCAGTACTCTGCCCCCCGTCCTTTCTTCCACAGCTTCCTTGCAGATGTAAGAACAAACCCCAGACACAATATTTAACATTGTTATATAAATAAAATATTGATATATTTTTTTTAAGTGGTTTGCAATGCTTGAGTGACTGAGACGGGCGCAGTATAGGTGGTGCTGGTGCGTCTCACCATCAGGGCTGGCCACTTGAATCCCCCTTCCACTGTGTGTGTGTGTGTGTGTGTGTGTAGAGCTCGCATGCTCTCCCCACGTCGTGTGCACTTTGCCTGGTTACAGCTTCCTCCCACAGTCCAAATCCATGCTGGTAGCCTAATTAACATCTCCAAAAGGTCACAGTGGCGTGCTGCCGTTTGCCCGTCTGCAGGATTGCCGGGCGGGCTTGAACTTTGCAGACGAGGCCGAGGCCGACCGGTTTCGCTCCGCCACGGACAAGCAGATCCGACACTTGGAGGAAAGGGCGCGCGGAGTGTCCGGACCTTCTGACAAAGGTGACTCGCCTTTAAATGACAGGACAGCAGGTCTTAGCTGCTCGCACTTTCTGCTGTACATAAGCGCTGTTTGCTATGAGCAGGGCTTGCATCAGAGTCTCTCTCTCACTGAGGTACAGCTGCCACACAGCCTAGATCCAGGACGCAAAGTGTAGGCTCCTCTTCCAAGTGGTTCTTCAGGCAGACCTCAAACCCAGCTGACGTCCACTCTGCCTCCTCTATCAAGTGAGCAGAATAAATAACCCAAATCTGATACCAAGTTATGCGCCAACGGGTCTAACGGCAAGAATGATTAAAGACACTTTTGTTGTATTATTCAAACTCAAAGTCTACAGAAATGGCTGCTGAAAATAAAGTACTTGAAACATGGTACACATCAGTATTATCCAAATTTCTGACTCCCACTAACCTTGACTTTTCCTTGTTAAGAATCCGGATACAATATGGAAGCATTTGAGACCATTCAATTCATTTTACAAAGCCTCCAGTCAATGGTGCAATTTATATACATATCTGAAACTAATGAGGCTATTTTAAACATCATGCCATATCTCAGCACTTCAGGACACAGTGTGTTTCTCAGTATTTTGCCCTTAATTTTTATTTATGCCATTCACAGACATTCCACCCCCGCAAATTGGACCCACGACAAAGGTTTTGATGTGAGTAATATTAAATGAGGGTAGTTATTGTACAAAGTCAAGGCCATTCTGTGTGTAAGTGCGCGATACTTACTGACCAGTAATTGGATACGGCCACTCCAGAGATGTCACAAAAAGATGAATGAACTGTGGTTCAACCAACAATGGACAATCGGATCTCAGTCCCTCACTGATTTCACTCATTTTATTGCCTCTTTTTTGTTTTGCCTTCCTTCTGATCTCTGTATTGTTCATTCACTTGATTTCTGTGTGTCAGGTTGATAACCTCGATCCAGCTCTGCAGAAGCTCTTTACAAAAGCAGGCATTAGGGAGAAACATCTGCAGGACAGACACACCTCCTGGCTCATCCACAGCGTCATCGAGCAGCACGGAGGCTTGGAAGCCGCGAGGAAGGAAATGCGGCATGCAGGTACTCGCCCAACCAACACCTTACGCTCTTTGCTTTGGCCGGGCAGACTTCACAGCAGACTGCTGGCATCTGATTGGCTGACTGGCACAGAACTCATTTGTTTGGTCAGTGATGTAAATTCTTATGATCTTTCCCTTAGGACTTCCTCCACAGACCCTTCCCAGGAGCAGAGGCCCCCCCTCAGCACTGACCTTCAAAAAGGGACCACTTCCACCCCTGCCCGCAATGTTAGGGTCTCTCGCACGCAGCAAAAGCACCCAAGACTTATCCCAGGCGTTTCGGCAGGGCCTTTCCCTGCCCAGTCCCCTCAGCCTGCAGTCTGTGCCCCCCCCACCTTCTGTACCCGCCCCCCAACCACCTACACCTCGTCCTGTTCAGACTGGGGCTCCACCGGCTCTCAGCTTGCCTCTTAAGCCTTGTGTCTCACCCCCCTTGGTAGGACTGCAAAGGTCCTCTTCTTTGGCACAACACACCAGACGAGATGGGAGCCAGACACTGGTGAGCCGCTAAGCCTGCCTGTCAGTGACTAATAAAAGTTAAACGAAAAACTAATTCAACCCCAGAAGGTGATTATGGCACCATTTAGCACTTGTGAACAATCCATTTCACAGTCTGGTGCCCTATTATCAGATATTTAGAATCTACTAAATCTTTACTAAATTTCAAAATTTACCAAAAGCCAATTTTAAGCATGGCCAATGGACTGAAATATGAAATATGACTGGTATACTGCAAAGAAAAACTTTTTTACTATTTCACTATCACTACTATTCACCAAGAGTAACTTGGTTTTAGTACTTGACCAACTGGAAAAGCAACTGCTGGAATGCCGTTTTAAATCCCAGGGACCTTCCCACGTCAATAAATAGCTATATAGAAGTAAACACTATATATAGTATGTGAATATGAAAAAGCAAGATGAGTAGATGTATTACAAGTAAATTGTAGATTAATAGTTTTTTAATTAAGTGAAAAGGGACTCTGGCTTAAGACATGATTAGTCGGTCATCAATCTAGCCTTCATCAGAGAACACTCAGACAAGATTACTGTGGTGATCTTATCATAATGAGCCAGAGCCTGCCCCAGCGATGCCTGCTACCTGATCATGCTACATTTTTGGATTCTGTTAACCTAGAGCTGTTGAGCAAAATATCTACATAGATCGATTGCATCTTTGTTTAGATTAGGATAACCGTTGCTGCACACATCTCATAGACCCACCAAGCTACCCTTCAAATTATTTGGTTTTCGTGTACTGTAGATTGCTTTAGAGTGATGGATAGGCAGATGTACACAACATTTGTGAGGATAGCAAGATTTTGTTCTCTAGTTCTCCAGTCGATGCTGCTTTTTGGGGTTGTGATAATGAGATGATTAAGATCACATTAACTAGGTATCACATGAAAATTTCTCACTCATTTCATTCTGCTTTTAATCTGGATATTAAATAACACCAGACAATAGGGGAACCATTGGAACAAGCAGACCAGTCATCGACCATTAGCCAGGACAACTTTATGAAAGGGCCTTGTACCTTTGCTTGTCACTGGGGCTATATTCTCAAGGGTCTGCCAATTGTACCCTAGCTTTAGGTAACTGTGCCTCTGAGGAACATTTTTGTACCATTGGGAGCACGTACATTAATGTTGTTTGTACCGTGCAGATGTTCCTCAAACACCTTAAAAGGTATCGCTACCTACAGCTAGGGTACAATTGGCAGACCCGAGAGGGTTCAGCCCCAGTGACTAGCAACTGTACATATAAGTACCTTTTCTTCTGAGAGTGTATAGATTTAGGTATATGTTTGGAAATATACCATTATTCTTTAAGTATGTTTTCTGCCACCAGTCTAACTTACCATCTCAACTGTGTATGTGAATGACAGAGCAGGGCAGCATACTGCAAGGAGAGAGACCCATCTTCTACTATTGAGACTGGCAGCATGCTCAGTGCTTTGAAGAAAACCATAAAGATGCACCATATATTCGAAGGTATCTACAGCCCACCCATCACTTCAGTCTACTGAGACAAATCACTACTCATGGCCTGCAGTATTCTCACCACACAGTTACCATCCTCCATCAAGTACGCAGGTCTTGTTGAGGAATTCCCATCAATACAAGGACTGAATCTCACCAAGGCTACCACGGTTTCAATTATGGCAGGATTTCGTCACTTCACATTATATCCCAAGTGTTCAGAAACATGGAACTTTGTATTTAAATCTGATCAACTCTGACCGTCAGTCAGTTCAAACAGAAATTCTTAACAGGCGGAGTTTTAAATGTCCAGATCCATTTTGTAAGCTTTATTCTTCTGTTTGCAGATGAAACGGGTCACAGGTCGAAAGAAGACTGACACCACTGAGTTTCCAATAGACTCAGAAAGGCTAAACTCGGAACAACGGATAATGGCTATGCAAACTGCATACAGATGGTACTTTATAATGCACAACAGAAGTTAAACAGGAGTTCTGAGCTTTGTATTTAAATCATTTTAAATAAATGAGACATTAAAGCAACCCTAACATATAAGGCCTGATTCCTATCTTCATTGTTGTTCTACACTCTTTATAAAAAAATATCTGAAGAATTTTATGAATTTGACACAGAACCTACAGCGCAAGGTTACATTCTACGACGTAACTTCCCCATCTTTTACATCTTATGATACCACAGCAATCATATTTGTATTTATGGTTTTGTCAGAATGTGTCATTTCAATGTATGGTCCAATTCCTCCAATAACCCTGTACTAAAAACATCTGCGGTATGCCTTAGGAGGCCCCTAGTAAAATGTGTTTTTGGATTCCTCACGATGAGTGGAATTCGGATAAACTGAATCCACGCCCGTTTCAGGTAAGAACTTGGCACATACAATAAAGATTGATTACATTAAATTTTATATTTATTGTACTTGTTTATGTTTTTATTGTTCTGGTGATAGATTGGCGTTTTGGTGCTGCCCTGTGTTATAATACATATATAAATATTATAGGCTATTTAAAGGGGTTTTCTGTGCATGATTTTTTTGTCTTATGGTGAGAAGCAAATTTGTAACGAATTGAGGAAGGGCAATGTATTATTATTGTTCACTAGATTATTTTCTCTTCGTGTGAAAATGTCTGAGTGCTCCAGCTATATTTGGGCCCCATGTCTTTCATTTGTTCACGTAAAAGGAGTGGTTGGTTATTCCTTTTGATAGATTGTTTTCTCAATATTTTGCCACACCTAACATACCTTCCTCAAACGTCTGTAACACGCGTATCATCTCGAATCCTAGTGCTGTTAGTAATATCATTCACTATGGTTTTACCACTCCTGAGTATTCTTATATAGAAACCTAGAAACCTGCGTCTCTTATCGGCACGTAATTGTTATAACTTAGTTTTAAAACTATTGAAATTAAATTTAAAAACAAACCTGGGTGTTACAGAACAGCGATTCGGTCGCTTCACCCCAATTTTAAAAACAAGGAAAGTGTTACCCAAGTATTTTTCGAATGTGCACATTCACTTGAGAAGCAGAACCAACGTAAGAAAAACAATTAAATAAAATCAATCATGAATGCTAAGAACAAAAGGGGACAAAACTGAATGACAAAACTGGTTGAATGGGTTTTTTTTTTAAAAAAAAAGATTGTATGCACATAGCTGATTCAATCACGAACAAGAACACAACTAATCAAGAGCGTGTCAGGAAAAAAAACATTCTGAGGCAGCAAATGATGACGAAAAGGTACAGTACAGCACTCCGCGTAATCGGTGTCATTATATAGGCATTGGCATGCACCGGACGTCATGATTTCCCCGTTAGCTATATATAAAGCTGCAAGGCTGCTTACTGCACACGCCGACTTGTGCTTCGTTTCCTTCTTAGGGGCTTTGCGATCTCCTCCGTCCGGTTGTACGAGACTGAGCTCTGATTCAGCGTGTAGGTGAGCGTCGCTGGCACAGATACGCGGAGCGGAGCGGCGCTTTCACGTTTCCCCCTCCCCGGGATCCTGCAGGATGAGGGGCTCCAGAGGCACCCAGGACCTGGGCAGAAAGGGTAGGAGACGCTCGCCTTGAGAATACGAGTATATGTATTTATTAATTATCATTTTAATCGCCCGATTGCCAGCGGGGACAGGGCGAAACGCTACTGTGCAGAGATTTCACGCCAGGCGTAGGAAGTAAACAATCCCCGTCACGTAGGCAATGTGCGCGCTGGGAAGTAGGCAGGAGCTGCTTGCAAACAGGAGGCGATTGTCTGTAAATCTGGAGGAATAACAGGGGAGGGGAAGCTGGAAGCAAGTCCGCGTTTCGCTGCATGCATTCGGGAGGCCGTGGCTCTAGTCCTGCTATCCGGCTAATGCAGTCACGGTGAGACACGAACAGCTGTTGATAAAATCCTTTCGGTAAAAAAAATACACATGCAATCGACCGATTGGTTGGCTGATATTAGGTAGCTCGTTTGCACGTCGAAAGCTTTAATCGGGTGCACGTTTTGCGGGGACTGTCTTAATTTGCGGCGCGTATTAAGTTTAAACTTCAGTCTTTTTCGCTCGTGCGTGCAATGCAGCCGTGCCAATGGAGGTGGGCAGCGGTTTTAATGATCAGCGTGCGTAAGAATAATGGCATAAGCAATGGACCTATCCATGGTTTCATTTTCTGTTATTTATAAGTTGAGCAATATCGGTTTAGTACGTGGTAGGCGTTGCTTATCATTGATGATGACGATCGGCCCCTCCCATGTCGAGCCACACTGCCCCAGTTGGTTTTACGGGCTGTGTTCGTTATCAACACCATCAGGCAGGGAGACATCACGCCCTTCATCTGCTCAGCCAAAGCGCTGGGGGCTCGGGAGAATCATTCGCTATAACGTGACATCTGTGATATGATGTGAGCTTCCCTTGATCTTCTAGGCAGGTCGTGATTTCTCGTTTCCGAATGCTGTCGGCGGCCGTCCATTCGCACTATGCATGAGGTTATCTTAAGGTTAACTTAGCCGTGGAGTTAAATTCAGGACATTGTAGGCGTGATGAGCAACTATTTAGATACAGAGGTAGAGGTATCGCTTGTCTTTTAGAAAATAAGTGAATATGTGTGATAAATGGACAGCGATGTATGTAAAATAAAAATGAACACTTAAACACCGCAACTGTCGCGACCCAGCGATGTCAAGCAGTGTGACACATGGCACGGGCTATTTTGTGGGAAGCTAGAAACGATATATCTAATGTATTATTAGGTAGGACATTTCAGAATTATTGGCATGCCCCAAATTTAGGTTTAAACTTACAGAATTACAAATTATGTCATCATACTGTAAGCTTCGCCACCTTAGTATATGACTTTTCGCAGCTCCCTGTGCAGTGACAATAAAGATTATCCTATCTTATTGTTACACTTTCATTGTCCTTAGTTTTGTGCTTGACACATCATGGTTGCCCCATAGCATTCAGTTTAGTCGTGACTGAAGCTGCTTTAATGTGTCAGGAATGGAAACCTAAACACTAGAGTCTAGAGGCAGGAGCACAGTGTCTGGTATTAAGAACTGAAGAGGTTTCCTTGGAATGTAACTGTACATGCATTCCTTCTGTCAGGGTGGTCACTCTTTAAGGGCTGATAGGGTGATTGGACCGTAATCATATGCATTCCGGGCCCACCTCAAAACTTGTTGACATGTAACCAAACATGTGTTCTTGCCACATCAGCATACCAAAACTGAGAAGCCCAAAGGCAGCTGTGTGCTTAAAGCGACACATGAACAAGGCAAAATCGAACATGTCAGCAAGAACGATCTTTTGTATGCTTACAACGACACTGCCATCTTGTTTGTCTCTTTACAGCCACTGTTGGTTTTATACAAGAAGTGTCACAGATAGGCAAGCCAACAACTACTGAAGGAACAGTGAATAACACAAGTGAAATACTGATCTCATATTTATTATTAATGAATCATGATTAATCTTTTATCTAAAGTAGCTCCTAAAAGTTTCATGATTTGTACTTCAGTAGAAGCTAAGTATTTCTGCCCCAAAAGTGTTACCAGCCTCGTGAATGAAAAACTGTCCTTGTCATGTTTTGAAAGTGTCCTGTCCGGTTCTATAAAATGTTATTGTTTGGCTTTTCATAGCATACAGCCCAATTTATAAAGGATTGTTTTAGAGATTTTGTTGGATGCCATGGAATCTGCCAGGGGTTTTCAGACCCGAGTGCACTGTGAGAGGTGGCAGCAATGTAATGCAATGCTCAGACGTGGATAATCTAGACTACCAGTCTCTCAACTTTTACCCGATTTATATGTGAGAACTTGCCTTGTTACTGAAAACTATCCAAAAGTCCTAATATTAGTGGTTTCTAATATCCCAATATAACCGGCTTTTAAATCATGAATACAAAAAAGATCCTACCTTATCTTTTTCAGTACACTAGCCAAAACTGGAAGGCGTACTTTTTCTGACCTTAGCACTTAGTAGTGCTTAATTTTCAACAGGCAGTTATTGATGGAATTAATATTTCACTGTTCTGGCTTCACAAGAAGTTTCTCTTCAGACAATTCCAAAACCACACAACTGGCCTAAATCAGGAACAAATTCATGATTCGTGTAAGTAGCAGGTTTATTTTGTGTAGTGATGATAAATATTTAGGCGACATACAATTGAGAAAGGAGGGTCAGTCCCTGGAGCAAATCGGGGGGGGGGGGTTAAGGGCCTTCCTCAGGGGCCCAGCAGTAAAATTGCGCTGCTGACCACGGAGCTTTAACTGGCGACCTTCTGGTCATGAGCACAGCGGCCTAAGCTGCTCAGTCACACACCGCCCTCCAACACTATCTAAGGGTTTGTATGACATTATGTCAGACAACAACGTGGTTTTGTGGTGTTGGAGAATATCTGGCATCAGAATAAGTGAGAATGGTGAGAGATATGAAAACTGAGGCACGGGACAGTAACTTGATTTATTTTTTTTCATTTTGTAAAATGCATTTATATGATATCGTTATTTAAAGTAGGAGTAATATCATCATCATGTCGTTTGGCGCAGTGGCAGCATAGTGAGTAGGTCAGGCCAGACATCCTTTCCTATGGCCAAAGAAAGTCATTTATTATGGGGGATCCCTAGACATTCCCAGCATAGCCGGCGGGTTTAACCCTTCTAACTGGAACAGCTTCCTTGAGAGCTGTCCAGGAGGCATCTTCATGAGATGCTTCAACCACCTAATCCGGCTTCTCTTGACTCAAAACTGCAGTGACTCTATTTCAAAGTCTGTCCAGGAGAGAGTCCAGTAACCCTGCGGAGAAACCTAATTTCAGCTGCTTGTTTTTTTTTTTTGTTATTACCCACAGCACTTGACCAAAGGTGAACATGAGGATGTTGATTGACCAGATAAGCTTTGTCTTCTGACTTGACTCCCTCTTTACCATTAAGGACCTCCTCAGTCCCAGCTTATCTGCCTGACAATCTCATTTTTACTTTGACCACGACATTCCTGAACAATATCCTCTGATATTTAAACACCATCACTAAGGGCAAGCTGCCCCAGTGGGAAAAGTTAAAGGGAAATCCACACATTTCCTAGAGGGTACCATCGCCTCAGATTTCGCGGTTAATTCCCTCCGAGCACAGCTGTGCCTTAATATCCTGTCACTGAATATCACAAACACAAAAGGGGATAAAACACACTTTTCCTATAGGCTAACACTCACTCTAAACAGCTTCAGTTTAGTGCCAAGGATGCCGACACAACTCTTACCACATTCACACCAGGACCGTACCATGCTGCCACGGCCCAGGTACCCCATATTACTGCAGCACCTCCCACAGTATGTGCCAGGACGTGTAACCATACGCCTTTTCCAAGTCTACAAAGCATACATAGGCTGTTGCAAACCCTTACACAGCTGTGTGGGCCAAAATCCACATAGGATTCGGGAGAAACAATCCTCAACCATCCCTAGTACCCTAGCATAGGATTTTTCAGGGCGGTTAAGAAGTGTGGTCCCTCTATAGTGAGTACATTCCCTTGGGTTCCCCTTTTTAAAAGTAGAGGCCACCACACCACTTTTTTCCCCAGTCTAGAGGTTAAACTTAACTTTAAAACTGCACACTTTTTGTACCTCCTCTCCATTTATGTCAAGTTTACCACGTTCTGTTCTTTGGCACTTCCTGAAGTCCAGGATCAATTCTTAGTTGAGGATGGGGTTGTTTTCTCTACATCATCCTGTCAAGTTCAAGACTTCCTTCCTTCCTGCTGCTTCACCATTATTGGAGGTCAGCCCTTCAATCGTTGTGTCATCCATAAACTTGACAATGGTGTTCAATCTACATATGGGTAAATGTAAGAGAAGGTTAAGAATACAGCCCTGTGGAGAACCTGTGTTTAGAATGAGGGGGAAGTTAAGTGCTGGGCTACAATAAACAAACACCATTCTGTGCAGTGCAGCAGCTGAGATGGTATCTGTTGACCTGTTTTGCCTTTGTGCAAATTGTTGTTGTTCAACATCGGGGGATGCTGGCTTTAGTGTGAGCCAGTTCCAGGCTTTCTAAGTACTTCCTCACTATTGGGGTGAAGGCAACAGATCCTCAGTCTCGTACTTGTACACATCCCCACATCCACCCGAGGTCATTCACCTTGGGGAACTCTACTAAATAAAGAGGGCTGGTTCAAAAGCCTGCATTATTCTTGAAGGTAAGGCCAACTCCTTCTAGCTGATACCTTTCTCCCATAGTAGCTCCACCTTTTTCCCAACCGGAGAGATTTCTTATTCCTAAAGGTGATGTCTATGCTTGTCACCCAAGGCACCCCATTTTAATCTATATAAAATATATAGGTGTGTGCTTTTTGTGTGTGTGTGTGTGTGTGTGTGTGTGTATATATACTCGGTGACAAGAAATAATGGTCCAATTTGGATGTAATTTGGTACATGTGCAGACTAGCAATGGGTTTGTAAATGATTCAGTTTGCAAGGAGCTGGCACATCTAATCACCAGACAGACAGGATGCTTCGTAGATACATTAGACAGCATTACCAGCACTCAACGGAGTTGGGCACGTTAGGGGACCCACATATGTTGTGAAGGTTCCAGTCGCCCAAGACAGACCACAGCAAGGGAGGATCGTGGTATTGTGCACCTAGCATTACAAAGCCCCATGACATCTGCGGCTGCCATCTGGAGACAGGTATTGGACTCTCTACAGTACCCTGTGTCATCCCGCATTGTGTCTCGACGACTGGCATCAGCCGGACTATGGGTTCACCATACCAGAGACGGCTACGTTTGGAGTGGCGCCTTAACCGGGAGGCATGGACTGATGACGAGTGGCACCGTACCGTGTTGAGCGATGAATCTCGGTTCTGCACTACCATGGATGACTGTTGTGTGCGCAAATGATGGTGCCGAGGGGAGCAATTTTGCCAGTGTTGTGGAGAGACACACCAGTATTTCTCCTGGCTTCATGGTGTGGGGAGCCATAGGGTATGACTTCAGGTCATCTCTGGTAGTGATTTGAAGGACCCTGATGGAACAGTGCCAGCAGTGTGCCCATACTGCCAACTCTGTTGTCCGTTTGATCTGATATTCTAATCATTGTGATGCAGTCACACAATCTTTCACCACGTGCAGATTAATGTCATGTCCACCACTCCGTCTGGGAACTTTTTTAGGGTGGACGGAGGGGATGTGTCCCCACCAGTATCCTCCGACCATTGAAATGTCCCCACCAATAATTTAATCCACTTAAAAAAAATCGTGCTGTCAACATTAACCTAGACACGCAGAAGGATAAATCAAAGTTTATCCTTGGGTGGAGTCATAGGTCCCCACCAATGTCCAGAGCAAATCTACGCCCTTGCATGGAGGTATGAATGTATACACATATAATATGACATGGTTGTGCAAATGGGTGCAAATGAGTTATATGGGTCGGAATGTGCAGTAGTAGAGTTATAGTAGGGTTATAGTAGTGAATGTGCAGCATAGAGTTTTGTTACAATTATGATTCCTGTATGTGTGTGTTGTTGGTTCTCTTCTGAGATCCAGTCTAAAAAGCCAATCAGTCAATCTGTCTGGGGTAAAAGCTGTTTGTTTAAGCGTCTTTGTCCTGGCTTTGAGGCTACAGAACCTCCTACCAGTCGGCGGTGGGGCAGAGAGGTTGTGGAGAGATCCTCAGTGCACGATGTGCACAATGAGAAGTTAAAAAAGCTAGTATTAAATAAATCAAAAATAATTAGGTCGCTGAATGAGAATAAAACGTTATTTACATGGGTTAATGGTCATCGTAAACAATCTAACAAGTCTTTCACTCTACCAACGATAAACATTGAGCTTTTCATTTATACGTCTACCACAAGGTGGCAGTATTATAACTTTAAAAATGTCACAAACGGAACTAAACACAAAAATATAATTACAGGGGAGGGAACGCGGTTTAAGCTCAGGGTGGTGAAAGTCGGAACGAACAGTAAACTACTCGGGTACTTTTGTATTATCATTAGCCATCTACAGATAACGACAAGATAGGAAGTTTGGAAAGATAGACTGGCTTCTTTTGGGTTGTAATAGGCATTTAACAGTATTATATATAATGACAACAGTCGACAACAATAATGACGAATATCCTTAAATTCTGCTTAATATCCACTCGTGCATCTAACATTTCACGAGTTGATGGTGGAAGAATACTGTTGCACAACAATTCCTTAATCACGAAACCTTCTTCAATAGCTGCCAATCATTGTTGTATACTGTATTGATATTATAGTGGAAGGTGTCGAGGATGTTCCTTGCTAAGGAAATGTGTTTTCCTAGTAGTATTTGTTAAATGTAAACTGAATTTAGAAACGTAATATGCGGGGAATTGCATACTTCAAGTTGAACAATACACTCGGAATTAAACATTCAGATGTACTAAGGATAATAAAAGTAATGGGCGCGCATTGTTATAGGGACATGGTGTACATTTATTTCGATAACAGAGATCCGTCAGTTGATTCCTAAAATGTTCGTTCTGAGAGAATTTAGGCAAAACATACTCCATACGCCGTACACGGTGTTTATCTGGAGATGTCAAGCACAGAACACGCCTTCCCAGGCTATTTAACCGTTCTCTCATTGGTTAACTGCCATTCTGTGCTTCTCGCGGATTGGCTAAAGTCATGTAAACATCTTTGCCCCATGTGCGTTGCATGTGAACAGCATAGGAAACGGTTTTAGTGCAAGATAACATTTTGTACTTGTTTTCGTGTCCCGAGTGGGCTGCTTTCAAGTCTTTACGGTACCATTTAGAAATGAGGCAACGAGACACTACTGTGATGAAATTACAGTTCTGTCTGGGAAATTAATATTTCATTTACATATACATCCCAAAGTAAAGCGGTCTTTGCGTGAGCAATAAAGTCCCATTCAGGCCTGGACTGGCCATCTGGTGTGCCGGGCATCCCCCCCTCCCCCCCCCACACACACATCGATAAAACTCATTGATTCATTGTGGGAATCCCTTCCCCCCACCGTAACCCCCACCATGGGCCTTTATAATGCTGATGGTTCATCAGAATATAATATAAACATATAATATTTGTATAGGAAATACAATATTTGTATCTAACATTTGTAGAAGCATATAATAATAATAATAATAATAATAATAATAATAATAATAATAATAATTGATACATGAATTGATACAATAATTGATATGAAGATGTTTAAAAATAAGGCTTTAAATGTATTAATTACAATTAATTTATCTAGCTTAGTCATTCCATTCTCATCTTGCGCATCAATAAACGTTATTAGTACTATTCAAAAGAGCCTTAGCTTTGTGCTGTGGCTTTTAATCCCGAGGAGTCCCCAGACAGCTTTTAGTTTTTTTTGGTGCGCGTTTCTTCCCGGCATTACGGTAGACATGTATTTAATGATCTCCAGGCGAGGTGACATCCGTACCTAGTCTAAGCGCTGCGGTGGACGCGAGCGGACCTGCAGTGCTGTATCGCGCGCTACCTCCGAAGACCACAGATCATGGCTCATTAACATGAGTTTGACTGAAGACAGTACGATGGCATCCTCACCCCGTGAGCTAACTCAGAACCCGCTGAAAAAAATCTGGATACCATGCAAAAATGGTCTTCCAGAAAAGCATATTTGCCAAAGGAAGGGTAAGTCACGATGTGTTTGCCGGTGTTGCGCCGGCGAGCCGCATGTCTCCTGATGGTGTTTGCACGGCCGCTGGCTCCGGGCGCGAGGTAATCGTCGCGCGTTCGGCACGCGACTCTGCGCACTTTTATCACTAAGGCACCACTACACATCGTTCGATCGCGGCGCAGTACTTGTCATCTGTCGCTGCTTGGATGCGCATTGCATCATTTCTTTAGACTCTTCGGATTCTTACAGCTAGATGGTTGCCTAGATGATTCATAAATGTTAAATATGGATGATAAGCAAAACGCGTGAACACGTGTTCACTCAGTTTTAGTGCAGTTAAAATTTAAAACGAAAGTTTACGGATTTGCCGCGACGGAGTTTGGATAGTATGTTTTTTTTTTTAAATGCATCAGCCTGTGATGTAACCAGTTAAGTCTGGGCTGAATTTACATGAAACTAGTTATCAACTAAGTTTACAGCTGAACCCTGTACCAAATGGCTGGTAAAATGGTACAATCATGTAAGCCGGAGTTACTCGGGATACAGTAAGTGAACAGCTCAGTGCACCCCCCCCCAGCCATTTCTATTTGCATCCCCTCCTCCCACCTGCATTGATTGTCTTCAGAGCAGGTCCCCCACATCAGAAGCCCCCCATCTGGCTCAGCAGAGTGCCTAATTTGCCTCTTTGGTTATTAGTGGTGCCTAATAAACGTGGTATCCTAGTAACTGGCACACTGACTGTCAACTTCACCTGAAGTTTTCCTCCCCCCCCCCCCCATTATCCAATTAAACCAAATCGGCCTGAAGGCTTGGAGCATTAGCTGAGTCCCTGTTCTTTTTTTGTTCTGCTGGGACTGGGTGCTAGGTAGTTGTCCGGTGCTCTGATCCAGGATAAAAACTTCTCCTAAGGTCCACGGCCATGGTACCGATGGTGGCATCAGTTATTTTATTTGATATCGGGTATTTAGGGTTTGCTTTGGTGCAGTTTGCTGCCACTGATCAGTGTCTCGGATTGACTCCTCGCGTGAGGTTCCTGCCCATCCTCTTTTGTCTCTGGACATGGCCATTGTTTTCCGTTCATGTCAGTGGTATGATCGAGGAGGAGTGAGCCTGCACTTTGCTGAACTGCGTCAGCAGTTTCTCCTGTTGTTTTTAGATATGCTGTGTCCAAGAGACACCAGGGCTCTCTCGTCTGTATTCATTAATTCTTTATTATTTTACACCTTTCAAAAGAAGCGGCAGAAATAAAAATGATGCTTTGAGTAGTACAAAGTCAGTCTCGGGTGTGGGGGAGGGGGGGATTAATAATGAGACTTTGCCTGACACAAATGTCTGCTGTGAGGTATACGTGCCCTGAGAACAGGGGGCAGGTGATGAAGGCAATCGCAGTGCAGCACCCATAAATTCCCAAAACGTAACCTCATGCATGACACCCAGCCGCTCCAGTCAATGGACTAATCCCCAGTTGCCCAGTAATTAATGGATTTCTGCTGAAGGAATTGTCCCTGTAATGAAGCTGCTTCTTGCTTACTGCTTGTCAATCTTCACTTAAAGAAGCACATTATGAGCTGCTATTTGTTTTTTGTTAATTCCTCAAGATGGAAGAGTGTCCAAGTGTTTCATAATGTTTGATATTAAGTACTTAATCTACTTTATTTATCCATTTGTCAGTCCTGACATTGCATGGTTTGCGCTGCAGCATCATATATCTGGTGATGTACACGTTCCGTGCAGTAATTATGTAAGGACCCCCCCCTTGTGAGAACCTCCCCTTGTCACCTGCTGCTTGTATGTTACCCTGTGGAGCTGGAAGGACCTTATTTGGTGCCACCGTGCGTCTCTGTATGAATGGTCTGGTAATAAAATCTAACTTCTTACTGGAAATGGTGGAATCCTCCAAGTTCTTGAATTGTTTCTCTTCCCCCCCCCCCTTTTTTTCTTTCAAATTGCTTGTTAAATTTGCACTTTAGGCGAGTTCTGTAAAATGTTTCTTGCGTCAGAGCAGTGTCTTCATGTTGCTAAATCCATCTCTTGACTTAAAGGCACACTTGGCACACGCACAGCCAGTCCTCATCTCTCCGTGGAGCCCTTACCCAGTTCCGGATGCCTTTGCTTGCTGTGCTCCGGAACGTGGCACCCAGCCCTTGGTCTAGGTGCCGTCATGGCAGCAGCAGAAGGCTGTCTCTGCCTGCCTTCAAGTCGCCAAGTAGCAGAAGGCTCTACTACAGGGCTGCCTAACCCTGCTCCTGGAGATCTACCACCCAGCAGAGCTTAGGTGCAGCCCTAATTTAATCCGCCTGATGCAAATGATCAGCTCCTTTTGTAGTATCTCGGTATTAGAGCCAGCAATGTCAGCATGCCACAAAAAGACCTGATTATCTGTACCAGGTGTGTTAAATTAGGGCTGCACCCAAGCTCTGCAGGGTGGTCATTTAGCACAACCCATCCCGAAACTGCATTGCCATCTACATGTAGCCAGAACTTGGTCGCTCAAGCTGCCATCATCCGCCTTGCTCATTCTTAGCCTTGATTTGAGATTCACACAGGCCACAGTCGTTTGCTTTGAGTACTAAT
Organism: Petrocephalus zakoni; assembly: GCA_026774425.1. Taxonomy (NCBI): domain Eukaryota; kingdom Metazoa; phylum Chordata; class Actinopteri; order Osteoglossiformes; family Mormyridae; genus Petrocephalus; species Petrocephalus zakoni. Next base: position 26,109,528 of record JAODKN010000104.1, on the reverse strand, counting down.
GTAACACTTGACTACAGCTGAGATGCTTTGTGCAATAGTATGCCTACTTCCATAATGAGTCAGTCTTATAGTCTTGGGCAGTGCATGTTATTTACATCTGGATGCAGAAAGATTACAATGAAGCAGTTGTTGATGTAATAGTTCTGTTGGCACAGAATGCTGCAATAACCTACAGGGCACTTCATGTTCACACTGTAGGGTGGTGATTTGGTCACCTGACCTATGTACCTTGTGAACTTAAAAATGTATTAATGTGCACGTTACCAGCCGTATCTCTTCATTTCACGTGTACACGTCTTGCAGCTCGACCTTTGATGCAGATGGCCATAAAAATATTCCGCCCTTTGAGTCTCTGAGATCTGAATCGCTATACTGCTTGCTGTTGGTTGTGTGTGTGTGTGTGTGTGTGTGTGTGTGTGTGTGTGTGTTGTTTTTTTTTTTTTTTTTTTTTTAATGATTCCTAAATCTGGTGTGCCTGCATTCATTGGTTTTCAAAGGCAATTCTCCATGCCAGGTGTTTTTATAAGCGACAAAAGTTTGCTGGTAAAATACGGCATAGTGGGAGACTTATGAGAACCAGCTCCCATATTGTGGGAAAAACTCATGAAATCTGCAAACTTGGCCAACACTCTTAAACTTCAGCAGCTTTATAAAAATACATGATTCATACTGAGGAAATCCTGCTGGATGCAACTGGCAGTAAGATGCACAGAACTTGCTCGGCATGAATCGACACCCTTTGCAGGTATGTTGGGGTGTAATGGGCACTGACTCTGCTCTCTCTCCTCTGAAGTGGGTATGACTAACTGCCCCACCCTCATAGTCACGGTGGGCCTCCCAGCCCGAGGGAAGACCTACATCTCCAAGAAGCTGACTCGCTACCTGAACTGGATCGGTGTCTGTACCAAAGGTATCCATCAGGCCTGTTTTAACACCTCCAAAAAAATACACACTTTCCCCCCCCCAGAGAATTTTACAGCAAAAGTCTATACAAAGTTATCACTTTTCTCTGGAAAAATGATGTAAACCCAGTGTCCTCTGTCACAATCGCCTCAGAGTTCAACGTTGGGCAGTACAGAAGAGAATGTGTGAAGATCTACAAGTCCTTCGAGTTCTTCCGTCCAGACAATGAGGAGGGCTTGAAGATTAGGCGGTAAGCGAGGCCAATGGTGAACACTGACCATGAATTATGTATGTATCTACAGTATGTATGGAATACAAGGCTGGATTAAAACTTGAGTCTTAAAATCACAGGCCATTTTAACATTTTTATATAGTCCATTAAATAAATGCTTTTTGGCATCTTGTGTTAACCTCCATAACTTGGTATGAAGGTCTGTTGACTGGAGTCCACTTTACACTTTGCCTTAACGGTGAGTGACATGGTGGCTCGATGGGTCTGTTTGAACGATGTAGGTTAATCGGTGCTGCTGGTACTTCTGCACCAATTGCAGGCAGTGTGCGCTGGCGGCACTCAATGACGTCCGGCGTTTTCTGTCGGAGGAAGGTGGACAAGTGGCGGTAAGTGGGCCCAAAGAACAATACATGAAAGCTGTCTATGTTCTGGTGATGATCTGTTCGGGGCCAAATGGCTACAAGGGCGAGAAGGCAAAGGTATAATTAAACACAGCTGGGCTGCACATAAACAACAACCAGCAACGGTAATATTGAATGGCCTCACTGAACATTACTATGGCAGCAAGATGAAGTTGAGACCGATGATGTTTAAGCTCATGAGGACCGCCTGTGATGAGCAGTCAAGCTTGGCATGGAACGGGTAATAAGCGAGCTGTATGTCTGTAACGCAACACGTGTCAGTGATGGCAGAGCTGAGAGTGGAACAGGATAGGCTGTTGTGTCACTAGCCTTTTGCCATATATGGCTCTAGCTGTGTCTTGGCGTTTCAGAAGTGTGCTGTTTGGCAGGAAAGGTGAATGAGTTCTGGCTATTTATCGATTATTTTGGCATTGCGTAACATTTCATTGTCATGGCTGGGGCACAGCCTGTGATGTAATCTCTTGCTAGATTCGTACCATTTAAGATTTAGTTTTACTTTTTTTAAATATGGAAGTTGCATTCTACAAGTCGTCTGTGGTAATGGTTAATTGGATTTCATACTTAGGTGTTTGACGCTACCAATACAACAAGGGAGAGAAGAGGAACCATCACGGGGTTTGCAGAACAGAATGGCTATAAGGTAAAAGGAGAAGCTGATTCCAGAAAGTTTTGTGTCACACACCTTTTATTATAGTGTGTGTAATGTTCTGCTTTTTTTGCTTAAGGTCTTCTTTGTGGAGTCTGTGTGTGAAGACCCTGATGTTATTGCAGAAAATATAGTGGTGAGTGACGTGAATGGTATATTCACAAGAATTTAGGCAATTGGTGAAAAATGTAAGCTACATAAAAGTGTTTATTGTTATTTATTTATTTATTTATTTATTTAGTTTGTTTGTTTATTTATTTATGTGGCTTAATATTTCATTGTTAATTTTTATATAGCAAGTTAAGCTTTGCAGCCCAGACTACATAGACTGCAACACAGAGGAAGCAATAGAGGACTTCATGAAAAGAATAAAGTGTTACGAGAACTCATACCAGCCTTTGGACGAGGTCCTTGACCGGTAAGAATGTGGCTACCGTTTACCTGGATTTTTTTGTGGTTACATTTTTTTTTTTTTCGGTTTAGGTGTTCCAGATGTTTATATCTGGAAAAGGTGTTAAACCATGTGTCTAGTGAAGTCGGAAGGGTCCATGTGATGGTCGGCCATATTTGGTGGTTCACACGTGTCCCTCATCTCTGCAGGGAACTGTCATTCATCAAAATCATGGACGTTGGCCGGAGATACCTGGTAAACAGAGTCCTTGACCACATTCAGAGCCGCATCGTCTATTACCTCATGAACATCCACATCACGCCCCGCTCCATCTACCTGTGTCGACACGGAGAAAGTGAGCTCAACCTTAAGGGTCGCATCGGCGGCGACTCTGGGCTGTCTGTGCGGGGAAAGGAGGTGGGTGCCAGTCCGCTAACCGGCCTGTCGGCTAGGCCGCGTGTCGGTTAACCGTTTTCCTCCCTTTTAGTTTGCCAAGTGCCTGGGTAGGTTCATCCAGGAGCAGAACATTAGTGACTTGAAGGTGTGGACCAGTCAGATGAAGCGGACCATCCAGACTGCGGAAGCACTCGGCGTGCCTTATGAGCA
>JAODKN010000104.1:26067531-26089319 GCA_026774425.1 Petrocephalus zakoni | reverse complement strand
GCATGTCGTCACTTCCGGCCTCGAGGCGCGTCATTTGACTCGTCTCCCGACCTCCCGAGGTAAAAGGAACGCACGATAAGACTTGCAGTGCTCCTGGGCTGAGCATGATGGTGCCAGAGGTGTAGGTGCCAGTGCAGACTGACTGAGGCCTTCCAGATAGAAAGTTCAGGATCCAATTGACAATGGGGGATGGTCAGGCTCAGTTCTCTCAATTTAGTTGAATTATAGTATCCTTACATGAGAGTCCATGCTGTCTAGATGGGTCAGTGACAGGTGCAGTGCAGTGGATATGGCATTGTTGATGGATCAGTTTGGGCGGTAGGTGAACTGGAGAGGGTCCAAAGAACTGGGCAGGGCAGCTTTGATGCGGCCCAAGACTAGTCGCTCTAAGCACTTCATAATGACTGATGTGTGCCACATGACAGTAGTCGTTCACACAGGTCACAGGTGATTTTGTTGGAAACTGGAATGATTGTGGTGGTGTTATGGCATGCTGGGACAACTGCCTGACTGTGGGAGGTGTTGAGCATGTCGGTGATGGCATGAGCCAGCTGATCTGCCCAGCCAGGTATGCTGTCAGGACCTGGAGCTTTGCGAGGGTTAACTCTGGAAAGTGTAGCTGCAGCTGTAGTCAGACAGATTACCTGCTCATCAGGGTGAGAGGTGGACTTCCTTGCAGCCTCACTGTTGAGTGCCTCAAGACATGCATAAAATTCGTTCAGGATGTCTAGGAGGGAAGAGTAGTTGTCACAGGGAGGGGCTGCTGGCTTGTAGTCCGTGATGATCTGAATGCCCCGCCATACAGATAAAGGCACGCATCTGTTTGTTGACGTGTGATTGTGATTCTGGGCTTGTCTGTGGACGTGACACTTGTACCTGCCAGGTTCTGGGCGTCGGTGGAGCCGTACTGTGCTGACATCACCAACGAGGAGATCAGAGTGTTGGAGGAGCTGCTGAAGCCACCCGAGGATGAGGCAGAATACTACAAGGTACAGCACATAGCAGCGCTGTTCTCACCTCCACTGCACACGCAGCAAACACACCAGTCACGAAAAGGTGCAGTGCGTGCCGGGGGCAGTGGCTAAGCAGTAGCGCTGTGTTGTAGGTACCAGCCCTGGGAAAACATTACTCCCAGCGCTGGGCTCAGGAAGACCTGCTGGAGGAGCAGAGGGATGGAGCCCGAGCTAATGAGAAGAAGAAAGGAGCGATGGGACCGCTCTCTGAGCTGGATGCCAAGGGTAAGGGGTTCGAGAAGGGTTGAGAGCAGATGCTGACCATCGGTGCGGATGAGGAGACGAGCAGTAAGAATGGGGCAGCTGCCATTCACACCCAAAAACGAGGTCAGCCTAAACAGACCCCACATACGGCATTCCTAAGAAACTGAAATGTATGTGAATTCCAAGTACTCCTAGTTAGTCTTTTCTTGGTGAAACATTCTTGTTAAAGTGGCCAGTGTGTAAATTTGTGCAGCTTTTTGTGGAATGTGTACAGCCAGTTTTCAGAAAGCTGTAGATTCAGTTCTTTTCATATAGCGCCTTACACAATGTATTTTCCCCCAGGCGCTTAACAAGAGTGAGTGGCAGTGCATTATTATTAAATTGTTTATGATACAGAAAAAAGGGGGAACATCTTAAGATTATGGAGGAGAGGAACCAAAAGCTCCACAGAAAGGGCAAAAAATGGCACATAAATGGAAAGCTGTAATGTGTGCAATAGTTTTACTCTCGTTCATTGATGAAATTATGAAATGAGGTGATAATGAAAACTATGATCCTCAAGTTTCCTCATGAAGAATTCCTTCCAGGCGGTTGCTGTGGATGTGGAATAAGATGTGTGCTGAATAAGGTGATGTTCTCCTAGACGTGGATGCACTTCTGAAGAAGTCGGAGTCCCAGCACGATCCTCCTGAGGATGGCTGCCCCTTTGGTCCCCTCACACAGCGCCTGCTCCAGGCTCTTGTGGAGGTTAGCAAATGATCTTCAGTAAATTACACAGAATGACACTTCGAGTTTTATTATCATGCCTATTGGAAGGATACAATGAAGCTGTTGTACCCCAGAGTTTTTATTACCACAACGTAGTGTAGGGACAGCGATGCAACACAAGACTGCAGCTGCTCAACGGGACTGTAGTGTACAGCGCAATACAACAAATAGTGCAACAGTGTTGGAATAGTACAAGAGAACTGTGCAAAACCAATGCAATAACATTCAAATTTAGAATTTACAGTGTACAGGAGTATTTACAGGATTAGGTATCAGAGTCACAGGGTGTTTATAGTCATAACTGCATGTGGTCGGAAGCTGTCTGAAGCGGGTGGTGTGTGTGGAAATGATGATGGAGGCAGTGTAAACAGATTGGAGCTGTGGAAGGTCAAAGTTAATGATTCTGAATATTTAGCACAGTTTCTAATTCCAGTGTGATAAGACTAAAGTGGTTTGCAGTATGGATGGAACAATACCACTTGATACCAATATTGTAACTTTGGATATCTACCGATACAAATCCCATACAGTTTCTGTCTCCTTTTTTGAACAATAGAACAGAAAATAATACTTTGGGAGGAAAAATGTCTGGATGCATACCTTAACACTCAAATACAAAAAGAATAATTCTAATTAATTTTAATTTAAGTCGGCACCGAACCAATACCGCTACTGAATATCAGATAAGTGCATTCCTAGTTTGCAGTATTATTATTATAATAGTATTATTATTAGCTCTGGGAAAAATTGAGACAACAGTAAAAAATTGTTTCACTCACTTCTCAATTTATGGGTGTGTGTCTGTGAATAGTATATATTTTTTCCTCTTTCTCTCATTAATGAAGGGCTTCTTCCTTGCTTTATGGGACATCAGTCCTGCTAGGAATCTGATCCGGACCTCACAGTGCGCTTCACACCACTTAATGTTTCCCATTTTTTTTCAAGGTCTCTTGATGTCATCCTCCGATTGATGGGGCACTGTCGCATAAGTTAATGGTTACCTCTTGTATTTCAAAGCCACTTCTGCCCTTTACCTGGCTGGCTTCTGGTTGTTCCCAGTCTCTCCTGCTTCATCTTGTTCTTGTCTACTGCTGTCTCAGAAATATTGTGCCTGGAAGCAGCCTGCTGCTCAGTGTAGCTTCTGCCAGCAGAAGCAGGACTAAACCAGGATTTAAAAAATGTATATATACAGTTCTCTCTTTTTTTTGTTTCCCAGAGCTGTTTTCAGCAGGTGCAGGTTCTCGTGTGCAGTATGTAGGATACTAGTGTAGTTTCATCACTTGATGTCTGCTGCAGTGTTATCAGTTTGACACGCGCATCATGTGAACGTTACATATTCTACAGCTTAATGCTTCATTGTACTTTTAACGATCTCACATGAATTTCTTACCCTTCTTTTACAAGCCCCAGGGCTACCTAAATAAACAAATAACATGGGGGCAGAGTGTGGCTCAGCAGGTTAAGCTCTGTGCCTGTGATCAGAAGGTCGCCGGTTCAAGCCTAGCCTCTGGCCGTCTGTGGGGCCCTTGAGCAAGGCCCTTAACCCTGGGCGCTGCACAAGTGGCTGCCCTTCATGGCCAAGCTTACTCTCATGGAGAGCATGAGAGCAAGGCTGGGGGAGGTGAGAAGGGAATTTCTCAAATCAAAATCAAGTTACATATTTACACATGCAGTAAGATTCTTTTCTTATTACCATTTTTCTCTCACACCACCAGCTTTTTTTCCGCACAATTCTTTTGGGTTTTATTTTTTTTTTTAAATCCTCAAAATACCTTTGATGTCATGTCCAACAGGAGAACATCATCTCCCCCATGGAGGACTCTCCGATTCCTGAGGTGTCGGGGAAGGACATGGGGAACGACGGTGCCGGCACGTCCCCGCGCAGCCAGGGGAAGGCCTTCAGGTAATGGGACAGTTCTCTCTCTACCATGTGCCAATTTAAAAAGGAAAAATGGTAATTTGACCCTTCTTCTTTTTGGTGTAATGGACGACTTAATGTTCAGGAGCGGCAAACGCCTTTTGTGCCAGTCATTGATCAGCAGTGCAGGTTGATTTTCAGTTCGCATGTCTGCCTCCCAGTGGCTGTTTTAGGTATGACAAGTGTGACGGTTGTATGGAGACTGGTCCAGTCTTGCTATAGGCCAGTGGTAGGCGACAACGGCGTTTCCATGCTGCCTGGTCTCTGATGAACCACGTCTGATCTCAGGCAGATGGTAGCTCGGGTAGGATAGAAGACCTGCGGGATACCACCACTCCAGGATCAGGGTTGACTACCCCTGCTATAGGCCATATATCAAGTGTTGCTGTAGGTAGTTTTTTGCTATAGACTCCCAGCAGCTGACTTCCCTTTTGTTTTTCCAGTGCTGGTCAGCAAAGAACATATTGGGAAGTCTCCCACGGACAAAACTCTACCAATGAGAATTTAAGATTAAGAGCTAAGTGTTCAACATACAGGAAACATTGAGTAATAACCAGTATTGGTAGTAACGCATTATGAAGTATGTTACTGTATTTCCACTACTGTTGGCTGCAACGAGTAATGTAACTACCTTTTCAAAATAAATAACACAATTAAAAGTACTTAAAGGTAACAAGGAGTAAGTCCATTTATCTTGCGTGAAAATATTCATGGACAACAGTAGCCTATTCCTCTAATATTCTGTTTATGATCTATCCACCAGTCTATGATCTATCCACCTTACAGTGGTACAATGAATAGATGATATTAGATCCAGTGATAGATAAAATTTGACAGTTGTACTGTCACAGCAGCAACACTAAAATAATATAACCACCCCGATGGCACACATGCATTGGCATGATGTCTCTGTGATGTTTGAAAATCCATCGGCAAAGCATCTCATGTCGCAGAGACATTGCTACCGAATGTTGATTCGACATTCCCCTGTGTGATGTATTTCATCAGCAACGCGATGTCAGTGGGGTTATACTAGTACATTATGCATTCATTATTTTAAACATTGACAACATGACAGAAGCAGTAACACTAACAGTAATCATGAACTGATTAAAGCAAAACTATTGAAAATACACACTTGATGAAACACACTTAGACCTATTAATTTAAATTATTACATAAGCTAATTGTTAACAACCCTAAAAGGAATACAGTCATTTAACAACGTTCTGATCTTAAACCAGTGCCCCACCAAGGTATGAGGAATTGAATTGAAGCAATACAAAAATTACTTTCCATAGTAATTAGTTATATATTTTTTATATATATATATATATATATATATATATATGCTGGTTCATAATGACGATGACCTGTACATCACAGTAAGTCTCTGTTCATTCATAACACAGGCTGTGGGCCGGAAAGCTTAATGTTCATCAGCACCTCCCTCTGCCCGTCCCATAGTGTTCCCCACACACGTTCATTGGAGGTGCGGATCAAGGAGGAGCTGGTTTCGCAGGGCCTGCTGGACACAGAAGAGCGGCAGGGAGCTGGGGGCGACTCTGAGGACGAGGTTTTGGCCGAACTGCACAAGCGGCAGGCGGAGCTGAAGGCCCTCAGTGCTCACAACCGCACTCGCAAACAGGAGCTGCTCCGGTGAGCGAGCCGATGACGCGGCCATTCACATTGTCCAATACTGGCGTTTCTCTTTTGCTCGTGTTTAAGTTTTTTTTTCTTCTTCTTTAATGTAAATCCCATTAATACACCCAGTACAGAGGAGTGGCGAGGCCAATTTGGTAACACATTTATAGTTTTAATTTTTTTTTTTTTATTATTTTGTTAAGATATAATTGAGCCATAATGACTTTTTGAGTAGATGGTAGTTTTTTTATTGCGTATTTGGTAAAGAGTGGTGCTGATAGTGGTAAAGTACAGTCTAATGCGGTAAATCTTTGTTAAAACATGACAAGCACTATATGCTTAATTTATAGTATATGGTTTTTTAATTGAGTGTAACAATTAGCAATTGGGATATGGTGTGTGGTGAATACATTTTATTCAGTTTATTGCTTTCACTGCATGCACATTTTATGGCATTGTAGGTTTCTACTAATATTGCTTGCTCAAATACGTAAGGCAATTTCGAATTGTTTTATTTTACATCAACAAGTGTATTTTTACGTTTGCTGTTGTTCGTGTAGGGTGGGTAGCACTTTTGCTTCGATATCCAGGGTCAGTGGTTTAAATCCCACCCCCACTCTGTTTGTGGAGTGTGCATGTTACCTCTGTATTTGCATGGCTGTCCGCCAGATACTCCAGATTCCTCCTGCCTTTGAAAGACTTGCAGGTTGGTGAATCGGCATCGTTAAATTGCCCATAGTGTACCCAATAATGTAATGACAAGCAGACCAGAGTGTACTGGATAAGGCACTGAAAGGATGACGCAGATTATTGGATTCTGTATTTAGAAAAACTGTGTAAAGAGAATCATAATACCAGTTTAGTCTTAGCCACCTATTGGTAGGCAGGTACACTGCTTTCTTTTCAGCCCTCCCCATTATTGTTTCTGTCCTTTGGGTGATGTCATACCCACTTGCCCCTCCTAATGCTTCGTGTGATAGAAGGCCTGACCAGCATCTGTCGGCCACTACAGGCTAGCCAGGGAAGAGATGCGCAAACAGGAGCTGCGGCAGCGAGTCCGGGTTGCCGACAACGAGGTGATGGAAGCATTCCGCCGCATCATGGCCGCCCGACAAAAGAAACGTACCCCCACCAAGAAGGAGAAGGACCAGGCCTGGAAGGCACTGAGGGAAAGGGAGAGCATCCTGAAACTGCTGGATGGTTAGAGGAGCCACTGGAAGGAGCAGTGTCCTTCAGCCTCCTATAGAGGGATACTGAATGGTTTCTGCATTCTTTTTTCAGCGGAGTTAGGATTCATTTAGACATTTGTTATACTTGATATGGTAGTCAAGGTGAACCAGCTGTTTTTTTTGTAAAGTTTGTACTATGTGCTTGCTGTCAAACCCATGGAAATCCACTTTATTTTAGTGTTTCAGTTATCACATTTATATATATATATGTACAAAATGGGATGTTTTAATAAAAAAACTTTGTGTAAATAATGTGGTACTGCTTTACAAAAATTGCCCCTCGGGAGAGGGTTTTAAAGCTGTTTAACCGTATTTTAAGGTAATAATTTGAACTTCAGATTGGCAATGGAAATTTTGTTATCCTTTGGCGAATTATGCAAATAGCTATTTGCCAGAAAGAGATTGGATTTGTCCCGTTTCATTTGTAAAAGCATTGCAGACCGTACAGTAGTGTTAACGTCTTAGTTTTTTTTTTTTTAGGTTGAATCCTAAAGGCACCTAAAGCTTTGCAGAAAAGCACGGAAGTACACACCCATGATTTAAAAATCGAAGCGTTTCTGTAATTGGCTAATGAAAGTTTGGACGTACCCTATTGGCTGCTTCGTGTATGACTTCCATCTAATTAGCCAATTAGAGTACAAGGCTTCTGTCAGTCATGAGTCGAAGGGGGGATGGTGAGCAGCCCAGTGAAGAAATCGCAGTATTATTCATTAAATAAAATGTAAAGTTTGTCAAGTAAAATAAGACGAACTACGTATCTCAGCTTTAAGAATTTTTATTGACACTTTAATACAGATGTAAGCCATAATCGCAGAGACTGGAAAGAGCGCAGACTTTACGTGGTATAAAGTGGGTTTCACCATTTTCAAAATGTTCTTATGGTCCCGCCACATCTTAAATTAACACATACTTTTGAATTTACCGGGGTACTATACACTTAATTTTACAGTAATTTATATTTTAAATCCAACATACTCAGCTGGGCGTTACCTACAGAATGAAACTAAAACATCACATCCAGCAAAAGCAATACAAGTGAATCGCGACATCAGCGCCGTCGCCCTGTTACCGAACAAGTCATAATATGCGTAATTTGCCCCTATGTTACAAGAGGCGCGAAACTTTCAAGAAGTAGAAAAAAAAACTCAAAATATAACATCTTCGGCTATAAAATATACTAAATGCGAATAAAAGGCATCGCCAGGTTAATGCATATTGACACAAAACAGTAAAAAAATAAAAATCTCATCAAGTCCGAGTAATCTACTTGGGCGCCTTCTTGGCTTTGGGCACCTTGGGCACGGACGGCTTGGCGACCTTCTTCGGCTTCACCTTCTTGGCCGCGCTGGGCTTCTTGGCGGCGCTGGGCTTCCTGGCCGCTTTCTTTGGCTTGGCCGCCGCCTTCTTGGGGGCTCCTGCCGGCGCCTCGGGCTTCTTCTTGGGCTTCGCCTTGGCCTTCTTCTCCGACGGCTTCTTGGCTCCCTTGACAGCTGCGGGCGCCTTCGCGCCTCTGGAGACGCTCCTCTTGTCGCCCGACTTCTCCAGCTTCTTCTTGTTGACCCTGAAGGAGCCGTTGGCCCCGATGCCCTTCACCTGAATCAGGGAGTCGTTCAGCAGCAGCGCCTTGATGGAGTACCGCAAGTAGGTGCGGCCGTTTTGCTGGTCGAACCAGCTGACCTTCTTGGCTTCGTTGTAAATCTTGGCCAGCGACGAGCCATTCCTCTCGGCCAGTTTGCGGATTATGTCGATCACGAGCACGCTGTATTTCCCAGGCTCGTTCTTCTTGCCAGCCTTCTTCTTTTTGGACGCCGGCGCTCCGACTTTACCGGAGGAAGCCTTCTTTTTGGGCTCCGCGGGCATCTCACCAGAAGCCGCGGCTGGCACTGTTTCCTGGGTGTCGGTGGCCATGGCTGGGATGTCGTTACCGATGGCGCCTGACCAAGTCGGTGCACAAGTGCGACGTGATTTGCACTTGGCTGCGCAGTAAATGGCACGCCGATTGCAGTGCGAGATTTATATATATATATATATCAGCAATACGCGGACGTGATTGGGAACAACAACACAGCCCGCCGCTGCGAAAACCATGTTGTGTTTTTTGAAGTTTATTTAAAAGTAGTTTTCTCTCAAATTATACAATTATCTTGCATATTCCGCCGTCAGATGTGCAGACTGGAGTATATAATGTGTAGTGGTGCATTCGGTAAAGTGATCTGTTAGACACGGCTCGTAAGAAAAAAGAAATGAAAGAGCACTCCCTGGATCTGTAGCTTTACGTAGGGTGGGGGGACCCAATTCAGGAGAGAAAATCTTGGAAACTTGAAAATATTCCTACGTGCGCCTGGCTTACGTTCCCGCACTCGGGAACGACCAATTTATTAAGACCGTTTTCTTTTTGTAGAAGTGGCGCATTATCGAAATATTTAATGTTTAGTTTATTTTAACTAGCACAGCCGACGCCCTCGCGTGGTAGCACGCAGAATATTAAGAGGTTTGGTGCTTTGCGTCACGCCCCAAAATAACGTAGATTAGTCGTTATTAAGAAACTCCGAACACTTTCCTCCGTGAGTTACGTGTGCTGCTTGTACTTATGCATGAATACTGACCAAATGTTATGTTTTTTTTTTGTAATGGACACGGCGTACGTGTATGCGAATTTAAACTATACATTATAAATCTGGGTTCGACTGACATTATTGGCCACAAGAAGAAAAGTTTAAGTTTAAGGTACCGAACAGTGAGCGCGCGCGAGCACGGGCACGGGGATGCGCGCGAGCGCAGTATGCATGCTATGAGTGACTCGTGAAGGTGACACGGTGTGACGAGTGCAAATATCACGCTATCCAATTCTATGTGGGGATGTTGCTTGTGTGTGTGTGGGCAGGGGGGGTCGCGGTCTCTATATAACTGCCCCCCGTCATCTGCGCCCCTGTCGACGTCTTTCTCTCTCAGACTAGAAAATACTTATGAAAACGTCGCAAACTACATCCTAACGTGGTACGTGGACTCCCTTGAGGTTTTACTAGTGTTCTGATTTATCACAAAAATGATAACATTTACGTCGTTCAATGTAACCTTGCAATAATAATTGTCGGAAATAATCACATATCACCTGTTAAACGCGTTCCGAAACTCAGATTTGGAAATGTTCCTAAATGGCCACCAGATGGAGATTACGGGCCAAATCGCCAAATGCCGATTGTGTGCTATGTTTTACGTTTGATATTGATTTATATAAAGAAAGAGTAAAAGGAAATTGATGACGGTAGTGGTCATTTGTATATATTTTTGTGCCAAATATAGGTCAGTGAATCTAATTTACTTTCTGTGTTGTCAAATACTACAATTTTCTGGAAGTGACAATTACGCCCTTCTTGGAGAACCGAGGGGTTTTCAGATTGGGTAACGTTATGCCCGTAACGGGGAAAAGCGTGAAACGAAAGGCAGACGCAGGGCAAAGCGAGCAGAAACGGGGACACGGAACAGAATCAGGCTAGCAGCTGGAAAGGGCAGCAAAGACTGTGAAATATGTGGTGTGACAGACTGTAATGCTTTTGTTAAAGAAACGAAACATTTATCAGTTTCCCCCCATAACCTACAAGTCCCGACGTCATATAAACAATGTATGAACTATTAAAAGTTATCAACAGATATTTTTACACAACCGTAGCACAGCATTTTACAAAGGATCGCCAAAATGTACTCGAAGTCAGCATGAGAAGTATTTACTTTTATTATACAGACCGTCTCTCCATGGTTAGCCGATAACATTTATCCTCAATCACTTGTCCCAAAAATTAAATACAAGAATTTTTTTATTATCATTATTACTTTGAAACCCAAATATTTTGAAAACAAGTATTGTATTTCTTGAATACATTATTAATCGTTAAATTAATAATGTCATGATGAATACTTACAAGATTTTTTTATAGGGATTAAATATCCAATCCTGTTTCGGCACAGCGTTCCACTTCTTCCCAAAATGTAATGACATTTCTAAACACTACGTTAACAGACAACTTGTATCTGGTTAAAAGTAATATAACAAAATATTTTCCAACCTGAGGCACCTGCAGACGACCAGGAGGAAGCGTGGAAATTATGGGAAACGTGCAGTTAGGCAAAATAACGACGCGTCGCGAAAGTATCAGTAGCGGTAAAAGTAGTATTAACATCCTAAGAATAAATTACATAGTTTCTACGTTTAAATTTTAAAAGGCCTGGTGACATCTGCTCATAGTGTGATTTTTCCTGTGAACTCGGTCTAAGAAGCAGAGTTATGGGATGGAGCCCCCGCTGCTTTGTGGTTTCATGTGACTGGTGCACAGTGGGTTAGGAGACATGTCAGCTCACTGTCCAAGCACATAATGTTTATAAAATTCTTGTCAATACTGAAGAGCAGGTGCAATACAAACTTATTTAAGGTGAAATACAAAATAAAAGTGCAAACACAAATCAATATGCTGTTGTTTGGCTCATGAACTAATTTGCAGGAAAACTCAACGACTGTGTAGGCAATAACTTACTTTAAGTCATATAATAGAAACCTTAGCCATTTTGTAAAGTAAATTAGCAAAATAGCTTAAGTCATAACAAGGCTGGCTTGACAAAGTCAAGAAAATGTACTGCTTCTAACTAAAATATCCCATAAAACTCCTAATTCCACTTAGGAAATGAGCTCCTTCTTGCTAAATGTCAGGAGAGCAAGGAGGAACTGTGGGTCTTTTTAGGTGGGGAGGGGACACTAAGACTTCTGGAGTAATAAGAAATTCTGTCAAGGAAAACGAGTATGAGTAGGGGTGGTGGGGGGCATGCTAACAGTGAGCATTGTGGGGGCTACAGTATGTTTGTAATGTATGAACGTGTGTGTGTGCGTGTGTGTGCGTGCGCAGTGCATCAGAATAAAGGAAGTCAACTGTTGTCTACCACCATACTGAATGACTCCTGCTGGCCAGTGATGATGGATTCAGGTGATGAGGGCCAATAGGGCAAGGAAGAGACAGACTAGGAACAGTTATGGACACAGGGCTTCAGGGAGCGTGGGGGGCGTCTGGGAAGGTCATTGGAGACCTGTGCAGCTGGAGATGTGCCACTCAGCAGCTGCAGGTTTCTGCAGAAGCCTTCGTCCTGTCGTTTTTGTCCAGTTTTATTGGCTCCGGAAACTCGTTGTACAGCTCTACTTCTGTCTCCTGATAGAGAGAAAGCAGTGTTGTGTGCAAACAGCTGGATTTTAAACATATACAAGGGCAAAACATCTCCCAAGTTCAAGCAAATAATGAGGAAAGGCAGAAAACGTGCCTCAGCCAAATAAATAACGTATGAGCAGGGTGACACTGGCATCTGGCTCCAGTGGCCCAAGCTGATGAAGGCGACTCCCTTTCAGATGCCAAGAAGAGCGTACCCACCTGCTTCAGAGCATTGCGTGCTATGGTTTGGAAGGCCTGGTCTACGTTGATGGCCTCCTTGGCACTGGTCTCAAAGTAGGGGATGTTGTTCTTACTCTGGCACCAGGCTTGTGCTCGCTTGGTCGTCACCTGTTAGGCAGAGACAGACCATCATCAGCTTGCTTTTCTCCACACTGGATTATTTCGTATGAACACACACACACACACACACACACACACACACACACACACACATTTGTATCAACTGCATTTATAGCTTTCTGGGGACTGACTGCATTGTTATCGGCAAAACCCTAATCCCAACTGACACCCTTAACCCCTACCCAGCCCCAACCTTAACCTTAAGTAACCAAAACAGAGTGCAAGACTTTTGGCATTTTTTGTTTTTTGATTGTAGTCACAGATTTTTATACAACTGAGTTTCCCCTTGTGTGGACTGAAAAAATTGTCCCCACAATGTCAGAATAACAGGTTTTAAATCACATTGTGGGGGATATCTGGGCCCCAAATTGCAATACATAAATAACACACACACACAAACATACACATGAAGTCCAGTCTGCCCTAGAGTAATTGGTGAAATATTTGTACTGTAGCATCAAGTAACAAAAAAACAAATACTGAAAGTTCAGTGTTGCACTGCACTGATTTCCTGAGTGCATCTGAAAAGTGCACTTCAGCTACGTTAAACAAATGTCAGCAATTTGACCTGGGACACTGTGACCACAGCGGCGGAGTTTTTGGGGGAGGGTGCGGGAATCACCAAGCCAAAAAAGGCTCCGTCAGTCTTCAGTCTTTATAATATAAGCAAATGGCCATGAATTCTTCATTCGCATCCATTTTTTAATTATTAAAATTATTTAAATTAATAATAATTAATTACATTTTAATTAAAGCTAATTTGATCAAGTCTATAATCAGGAATTAACACACTGGTCATATAAAATCTCATAAAAGAGTAAATTACATTTCATGAGCATTTGTATTATGACAAGAAATTTATTTATACCTAGGCATATTTATACCTTTATATGGCGAGTTTGCAAGTTTACTGTGGGATAAGGACCTTGTTTAAGGGCCCGATGGCAAAATCGCACTGCGACACTGAGCTGGCGACACTATGATCACGGGTACCTCGCTCTAACCTGCTAAACCACACACCACCGTCCACTGTCAGAAAAAGAGGCATTACTGCCTCAAAAGAAAAAAAAATAGAATATACATTCTAGTTCACCACCTACCTGCCTGTTTTCCAGGTCAATCTTGTTTCCTAGAACTACGAAGGGGAAGTTCTCCGGGTCCCGCGGGCTGGCCTGGATCAGAAACTCATCCCTCCAGCTGTCCAGGGTCTTAAAGGTGTTGGGTGCAGTCACGTCAAACACGAGCACACAGCAGTCGGCCCCGCGGTAGAAGGCAACACCCAGTGACTGAAAGCGCTCCTGACCAGCCGTGTCCCATATCTGAGCAGGATGTAAAGAGCGGGTCATGGGTGAATGACGTGGAGGTCAACCAGAAGGGGCTCGGCAGACCTTTGAGGAGATGTACTAGAGACCACCTCACACAAGATGCCTTCTCTAGCTTTGAAGTACTACTTAAAAAAACTATGGATAGAGGCTTCCAATGCAAGCAAGTTTGCCAATATCTGGTGAAGTACAATGCTGTTAAAATCTACTGTATTTCTACACCATCAATTTCACCTAACACTACGCTCAAGTCCATATCTCCAAAATGCTTACAGATGCCTTCATGCTGCTACATTAGAATTCAAAATATAACTGGTAAAAAAAAAAAAAAAATCTGTATGCGTTTGTTGTTTTTCATTGAGAGGTTAGGACCAGCCTCATTGTTTAGTGCACTGCACTCCTTGTACAGTTTACATGACTGTCATTACAGTACCACATCCTGTCAGTCAAGAACCACACTTCCTGATTCCTGATAAACATCTTTCTTCAATGTAACTACTACTCTCTGCACTGACATGCCAGCTACCACACAATTACAGTGCAGTGTGCTGCAGGCACTGGTCCCAAGTCGCACCTGCATAGTGACCAGTCTGTCATCCACCATCACTTCCTTTGTCAAGAAGTCAGCTCCTATGGTTGCCTTGTACTGGTTGCTAAACTTCTTGTTCACATACTGGTTCATCAGAGAAGTCTTGCCAACACTAGAAGAGAGATGGAGAAGAAGGGGGAACAAGGGAAAGGAGAGAAGAAGGGATTGGAAAAGGGCTTTAAAATCCCGGGCTGTAAATGCATTAATAATGATATGCATTTGGTTTGGTTTTTATCACTTACCTCAAAAAAAAGATGGATTTCAAATGTTATGTCATTATTCATAAAAAAATAAGGCGTCATAACAGAGAAATAAGGGCAAACAGAAAGAAAGCCTTAGATGAATTAATTTACAGAAAATGGCTTCACTTTTCGGTAACACTTTACTTAGGGGTGCTCTAAGACAGCTACACGTCATTCACCTGTGTAGCTGTCACAGAGCACCCTTAAGTAAAGTGTTACCCACTTTTTATGCCAGCACAGTACAAATGTGTGTGCATGCCGAACAGGATTACACTCTTAACAGAGGATCCCGGACATATTGATTACACTAGAGTAATCCCTGTTAAGTGCACTAAGCTCATTGTACAATGTATGGGACTGTCATTTTAACAAATTCATTAGACAATACTGATTGGCTATTGGACAGACGGAACAGAAAAGTCGTAGGTCAAATATAACATTTTAATATCTGTGAAATTCCAAGCCACAGTTGTACATATTGTTAAAAACAGATTTAGATTTCAAATCACAATCCTTTACAACATGGCTGACTGCAAACTATATAATTCAAGCATTATGAAACTTGTAATTCAGTGTATAAAACTTCTAAAACAGTGTACTAACAGTGTAAAGCAAGGACAAGTTTTAAATGATTGGATATGCTGCTGGAGATACTTGTTAGGTTTCTCACTGTAGCCATTACATGCAAAAACATGCAAATACGTGATGCTATACTCATGATGGCAGCAGGCTTTGGGGCAGTTCAGGGTGGGACAAGGAAAAGATTTCCATCTGATTTATGTACTAGATAGGTTAGATAGGTTGCCTCAGGGTCTGGCTCAGGATGGCCAAGCATGACTGTACCCTAAGTGAACCACTCACAGTATTCCTGTTAAAAGTAATGGTCAACAGGTTAAATGGGCTCATCTAAGCTCTTCGTATTATATTGGGGAATTTAAATGTCAGCCCCAATATCCTATTATAGTCAAGTAGTTCTTACCGGCGGAACACCATGTGTGACTACTCACCCAGAGTCTCCGAGAATAATGACCTTGAGTAGCACTTTCTTTCTGGATGTCATCGTGTTAAACCTGAAGGAACATGGGAGAACACAGAATAAAGGCTCTGCGGAGAGAGATTTAGTCCAAAGGAAACCTGCGTGAGGTAAATGTCAGACAGCCGGAACTGCTGTGAATAATTACTTATAAGGCACCTGCGCTGCCAGAGGACTTAATCTCTGGCATTTCAGCAGAGGCTGAGAAAAGCAGGAATAACGAAGTATCGGAATTAGAGTTTCCCTGCCAATTTACAGCCCGTGCTGAAGGAAGACAAGCGCTTTAAAAATAGAAAAACCAAAGTAAAAATACTGAAAAGGAATTGGGGTTGAAAGGAAAAGGGAAGAATGACAGCAGCAAGACTTCGAGCTCCCTGTGAAGGTTTACACATTCTCCTGATTGTGATGAAAGAGCCTACATCATGGCTGTCTGGATAAGTATGTCACCAAAACTAATATACCACAGCACAGTGATTAATACATTGCATTAACCATCAATAGACTACTGTATAATACGGTCTCTTAAACCATATTTTCATGGTGCATGCATATACTGCAATCCAATTTATTTTTTAGAAGTTACAAGCGTATTTTGCGAGACCCAGTGCCTCCTAGTCATTGAGAGAGCACATCTCTGTGTCCTGCAGAAACTTATTAGGTTCATTTACCCTTGGTTCCATTCTACTAGGAGGAGACCAATTAACTAAAGGTGTTATAGGGTGCAGCATGTGCTGGTGTTAACGCATAAGCAGCTCGCTAGCGTGTTCCATTCTCGCAGCTGCTGGATGTACGGCACGTCACACGCCGTCTCACACAGACACGCTCAGCATCGCGTAAGGCATGAAGTGCCTTGTCAGAAACACTGGAAATTTCCATTTTTCAACAGGACTTACACAACATCTTATGAATGCGATAAGACCTTCACCCCCTGCAGCTGTGCAATGGCACCCTGCCCAGAGGAGACTGCAGTGAGGCTGTTCTAAACAAAATAATCAATAATCTGGACTTCCTGAGATTGATTAAACTGGTCTGCCTGTCCAACAGAAAGCAATTATTACAGATTAGTACTAGCACTACTGACAATACACCACACAAGCCTTTTACACCCTACAGTAATAATGCTCAGTAAGTGACAATTTCACTAGCACTGTCCCTGATGTTAAAGGCATTTACAGAAGGAAGAAAACACGTCTATTAATATCTCCATCAATGTGCAAAACAAGTACTGTTACATCACTATGGACGTACACCAACCTGGTAGATCAAAACAAAGACCACCCACACATAACCAACTTTCCCTGTACACATCCAACTTTAGTAACAGCTTTTCTGGAAAGACATTTATAAATGCAAATTTATGATTAAGAGGGGTTTGTGGAATTGTGTCCAAATATCACACCATCCATGCAGCAATGGGCCCGCATGTATTATACATGTATTACGCGTAAAACACAACTCCAAGGTCTTGTACAATTCAATCTCCAAATATGATGAATGACTGCTGTCAGCTTTTGGTCCAGAGGGATCCAGTACAGCTATAAGTAAAACAACCAAGCAGAAATGAGCCCACACAGACCAACGATGGCGAGGCGCAGTCCCGTGCATGCGCAGTACCGCGTGTAAGTTCTCAGCTCAAGTCATGAGATTTGCATCAAATGGGAAATGAAGATGTTAAAGCAGATAGCACTGGGAACCTCAGCCAGAGCCGCCCCCCGACACAGGAGGCTTTCCGGCACAGCAGCCTCGCTTCTGATTATCTGCTTTTATTATATGCTTCAAGAGGCTTAAATGGTCAATATACAAGCAGACCACCTCTTTTTTATTATTGTTTTACACATTCTATCATTAAATAGCTGACATTCATCCTCCTGTGCTTGTCTCACAAAAGATGCATTACTGCCTCAAATCGAAACTGTTTTTAAATGTCCACTTTTTTAATTTTAATTAAAATTTTACAAAAAAAAAAGGCAGTGGTGCCGCGGAACTGCCTCAAGAATTCTTCCCATCAAAAGAGGCAGCTTTAACAAGCCCCATAACAGAACACATGTTTGTCTGGCATCACATAAAAGTAAGCTAAAGAACAATATGCGGTACAGGAGCCCCAGGTGGGCATTTCCCTCTAAGACACCACCACCACCATCATCATCATCATCATCATCATCATCATCACTACCACCACCATCATCATCATAATTATCACCACCACCATCATCATCATAATAATTATCACCACCACCATCATCATCATCACCATCAGCATCATCCATTCCTGGCCACCATGTCTCCCTGCTGCGTCAGTGGCACTGGATTGGGCATCAGGTCGCTATGTGCTGACAAATTTACCAGAACCAGCACTTAAGGCCACCAACCAATCCGCATGGGTGAAATACTCCAGTGATACTTTTATTAAATGATTTAATGTGTATGATGAAAGACAGCTGACTGACCATGGACCTGGAAGCGTGCCTGAATTCTACAGCATGTGATCATAGGCTAAATTTACACAGTAACTGTACCCTCACTATGAATTTTTCCTTTGTTTTTGATTGGGAAAAGCTAATTTTCATTAAGTTTAAAGGTGTCCTGAATGTGACACTTTAAGGAAAGTTTTCCTTAAGCAAATTCTGTATACCATATTAGGATTGTTTAGCAGACATCAGCTTCCTCTGAGCAACAAAAGGCTGAATGTTACCATAACCTACCAAGCTAAAATGTATTAATGGAGTATTTAGTGAGTGTTAATGGGCCGCCACTGGCAGCCATACAGATGTGTGTGTGTTTTTGGTCGGTCTACGTATACCTCACGCACTGATACGTGCCAGTCTGCACACCAGCCTCGCTTTGCTAGACAGACTAGGCTCTGTGAGTTTCCAGGTGACAGGCCACAGACCCTGGAACCAGACTTTTGCCAGTACTTTGATTAAAGGACTTTTACTATGCCACAGCATGGCTTGCAGTTTGAGTTACTGTAAGTAATTTAACCCAGGTTCTCCACTAACCAGCTAGACTAATAAGTAGTAGCTGCCAGCCTTTCATGAAAAGCAGAAATTATGTTCAATGTGTACAGTGAAAACAACAGCTAAGTATTTATTTCTGACTTGGATAAGGTTAGCATGCCTGGGGGGCAGCCAAAGCTTTTTTCCCCCTTTCCTCCCATTACTCTTGTGCAAGTACTAGTTACTAATGTTAGAGCTTTGCTGTTTTCCTCTGTATTCTCATTTCTAACTCCCATTCAAATTGTACTACTGTATAACGTGAGCGATGTTCGTCGCTTTATCCTGCAGTTCTTGTTACATTTAAAGATTTCAGCTGATCCCCAGACTTTCAACCTCAGCGGTTTTGACAGCCCCAGTTAAAGCAAACCTTTAACCTCAAGTACACTTGGCTGAAGTCGAGTATTTATTTAGTAAACCCCTCATTATTATGCAACTTACACCAATAATTAAAAAAAATGTGATTTTATGATGCAAAGCCAGTTAGCAAGTGAGATAAAAATATCTTTTCAACGTTTCACGTATTGCTAGTAAATAGGAAACATCCATTAATAATTAAGATATACCGCAAATTCTGGGTAAACAAGACTAGGCTGCTCATGCATGCGTGTCTTATTTGAGTGTCGGTAACATTGCCACATAACGGATAAATGCCTTGCCTTCTTCGTGCTTGCCAACTTTCCAAAACGGACACATCGTACTACATATATTTCCTGTCAAGCCCATTGTGTTTGACGGGCCTTTAAATCGCCCTTGATCGGGCTTTACCCCTTAGCATGCAAGCTAGCGGCAGCGATCGTCCTGAGCTGGAGCTGCTACGACCAGCACCGACATAGCGTGGAAAAGACAAGGGAGCCCCCGACTGATCCATACCCCGAACTATGTCCTCCTCACTCCGGCTCGCAGGCGGCCTTTTCGCGCTCCACTAGCTCGCCTTTCTCCCCAGACACCACCAGGTCAGTTGCCATTAATACGCAGATTTGTTTTCATCTGCACCCAGGGCCCGATGCGACCAGCGGTCTGGCTGCTTATACCTGCCATCGGGTTTTATCTGCTCCGAACTTACCTCGCAGAGATGCGGATGATCGCGGCTAGCTACGGGCTTTTTCCGCTGTCACAGGCTAGCTAACCAGTTAATAAGGCTAACACGCCTTAAAAACCAAACAGTCGGCAGGGTAGTCGCTGGAGCGGTCTCGCTGTATTTTCCTATCTCTTTTTCGCGATTTTCTTTGTTTCCGCAGTACATAGGAGACCGTGCGCCGCGCCGCTCTGCAGCCGAAGCGCCGCTCTCTTACTTCCTCCAAAACAACCGTCGTGTCAGCGGACGCCGACGTCATCAGCGTGCTCGGAGAGACACGCCTTAAACCCCGCCCACCGTCAGCGACGGCCTCTTCCGATTGGTCAGTCTAATGACCACGCCTTGGCTTTACCTGAGTCGGGATCTTTCGGCAGGCAGGACGACAATAAACCCTCAGAAGTTTAAATAACAGTATGTTATAGATGAAGAGGTGAGATGGTGGTTCGGTGGTTAGCGCTGTTGGATCACATCTCCAGGTTTGGCGGGGAGTGGGGTTGCATATTGTCGTTTTGCTTGCGTGGGTTTCTTCCGGCTGTCTAAAAACATGTTGTTTAGGCTAATTGGTGTGTATTTTGGCATCCCATCAAGGGATCACCTTTGCCTTGTACCCTGTGTTATCTGGGATATGCTTTATGACCCATTTCTGTGTCTAGGAGATGGATGGAAGACACAGCTGTACTGGTCATCTGGTCATCGGGCTTTTTCCAGTAATGTTTTTAAGACGTGTTAGCGTTATAAGCTGGTTAGTTAGCCTGTGTTAACGGAAAAAGACCATAGCTAGCCGTGATCATCTGCATCTCTGCAAGGTAAGTTTGGAGAACATGAAATCCAATGGCAGATATATACAGCCAGACCGCTAATCGCATCGGGGCCTTTGTGGAGATGAAAACAAATCTGCATAATAATAGCGACTGACCTGGTGACTAGGGAAAAAGGCGAGGTAGCCGAGCGCGTGTTATTTTGTATGAGTTTTTATAAATATGAATTATATACTTATACGTAAATATAAAAAATATAATAATCATTATAATTATATAATTATTGCATGAGGGGAAATTATTAGGGCTGTCAAAATTGACAGCCCTAGAAATTATAATACTGATAAATAATTCATCCATAATTGTATGTGTAATTCTGAAAACAATCAAACTGATGTTCAAATTCCACTTTCCATTCATAATTACATGACTAGTGAAACCTGTTAACTGTACTAATAGATGTTTGCACACAATTTACTTTCATATCAGCAAAGTCTGCCCTTATACACATAAACAGAAGTGCATCCTTGGCTGGAAAACACTCAGGTGGATTCCCAGCTTGCAGTGGGAATGAGGACAGTATTCTCCCGGGCTGCAGAACACTTGGGGTTTTCAGCAGGGCTGGTTAATTTACAGAAATAAATTATATGTTTTGAAGCCACACTTTTTTTCTAATGCCTGACAAGCTCCAACTTTGATTGCTAGTGAAAAAACTGTCTGACTGACTGGTCTGCCACCAGCTCCCCCCGGTCCACAAATATTACTGGTCCTCGAAGTTTTTACACAATGTAAACCTGTCTGCAGTCATTGAGACCCCCGTTCTATCCCAGGATCATCATGTCATTGATCAGAATAATCTAGCAGCAGCAGAGGTGTGTGCAGAAAAATATAATTGAAGGAAGGATGGTTGACTGTATTAAAAACAGATTTTCTCTGAGTGACTATAAACATGGTTCGGGTCAGTCACCTCTGAATTTGCTCTTGGCTCCCTTACATCATTACAATTAATTGTTTTCAGATAATGCACCCCGAACGTTTGCAGAACTTTAATAACATTACATGAGCTTTTGCATAACATGTAGGGAACATAAAATGTGATATTTTATGTTTATACCATAAAACATTTGTTCAATGCAAGACATTCTCAGCATTTCCGTTCTTATAATTTTTTTTATTGTTAATAGTATAGAAGTTAGAGAGAGAAAATAAGGGCCAAAAAAGATCTATATCATACTATTATCAGTTGTTTTTTCTAACCAATACAAATTACCCACCTGCGTTGTGATTACAAACTGCTATTTGGTAACCTGCCACTGGAGAAACTAACATTATCTGAGCACTACCTGAAGCTACAACACACAACAGAGCTATATATATATATACACTCACCTAAAGGATTATTAGGAACACCATACTAATACGGTGTTTGACCCCCTTTCGCCTTCAGA
>JAODKN010000104.1:26038269-26052229 GCA_026774425.1 Petrocephalus zakoni | reverse complement strand
ACTGGTTCATCCAATTAAACAGGAAAATTCAACATGTCTTTATTTTATTGTCCTTTGCCTATATTATTATTATTATTATTATTATTTTTACTGTTGTTGTTGTTGTTTTTATTGTATTATCATTATCATCATAATCATGATCATCATCGTAATGAAAGTCAAACTGAAGAATACAAATTCTATGGCGGTCCTACAGATAACGTTCGTAATCTTGTAGACTGCGTAAGGCACAGCGCGAGCCCGTCAGTGACAAAGACTCACCCAAACGCGTTTTGCATATTTAGATAATAAAGCCGTTCTCTGCCCGTGTCGCTTATTAGAATGTAATCGTGAGTTAAAGGGTTATTCAGATTTCTGTAGCTCACATAAAGAGGCAAAAGAAATGTCATATTGAACAAATAGATATATGAATCATGGAGGCTACAGTGTAATTTGTCAGTTAGAGCGGCTCTGTTTCCGGGATGTTCTGCAAACATCATAACGAATGTGAATATAGCACAGAAGCAAACAAATGATTCATCATACACCCCCCTGCACTAATGATAGTGTGACCAATTATTGTGACGACAAGTTGAAAATACCGTGAAGACCAAATGAAACTGTTATTCTTACCTATTTGAAAGACCTGCTTGTGAATCGAGAGTAGTTTATAATTGCAGTGTAATTAATAGTTGCAGTTCAGTTCCCGGTAGTCAAGTTAGACAATGTAGGCCAATAATAATAATAATAATCATAATGTTACTGGCTTTAGTATACTTTTAAATTCTTGGTAAATTGTTATGCAGAGAGAATCCACGAAATATAGTTAAACTTTTAAATCCATATATAGAGCAAAATGCCTGTTTCGTAAAGTGCTTTATTGGTACGTTTTAATTAAGTTATTATTTTGGTCTAATTTTAAGATTCTCTGTGGACATATAAGAAAATATTAACAATAAAGGAAGAATGTGGCTTTTGGTGGGAGCCAAGGACCTTGGAAGCAACCCTGAAGCGTATGTAAGCAACTATTAAATGAGGACTACCAATGGCTCAAAATGAATGTTTCTAAATCTTATGACATTTGGTGTTAACGCATCGTGAACATAAATGGGTTAAGCAGGCAGTTACAGACTGCTTTGTAATTACCTGATTATCTGTTAATTCGGTCAATTACACGTTTGAAGAGCTGGCCCTCAACAGAAGCCGGTCCGGTGAGTGTCACAAGCAACCAATGAGCGAACCGGCGCATGAAGTTGGCGTCGCTCCCAACCATCCACCACACATACTCACACACCTTGCCAGCTCATTACCGTACAACTGATAATTGATATTTACAAATCACTCATAGAATTGTGGACCTGGTCTGCATTATGCAACCATAATATGACATTTAGACTAAGACCTATATAGTCGATAACTTTATGATTTTATATCACTGGGCATTTCAAATAGGGAATTCGAGAAGACTTGAACTGAACTAGAATTGAACGATCAAACCTGATGATCACACGTGCTAATTTATAGTATATAGAGTTTAGGTTTGTTTAAATCAAATGCACAAAGCCTCGTTTGAAAACCAGTCTACTTTATTCTTATCAAGAATCCAGATATATGGTTTATTTATTTTTATCGCGCTAGCGGATACATGTTCTTTAATATAATTCTGCTGAAGATATTTTATATCATCTTATTCCACGCGCTTTCCAGAATTTGAATTGCCTGCTGTGCGCATTTTATTTATTCAGCGTTAGTTCGCCACGCGTTGATGTAGCCTAATACGTAGCCGAAATAATAGGAAATTAAAAGTTAACCTACATTACATCACATAACATATTAATAAACACGCTGTACATCACATAATAAATAAGGTATATTTCTAAATAATAATATAACGTAATCTTTAATTCATACTTTTATTTTATTGCGAATTTAACGGACCTCAGAAATGATCTTTTGACGATTAGTTTTTCTTTTTAAATTCTGGTAACATACAATTTCTCCTATCACATCAATACACAACAATAAATAACAATTATATAATTAAACTGGGATATTCACAAATTTTTAACAAAACACTTTAAAGGTTTTGGATATGCACAAGAACTTATCTCTTTTTTCGAGAATTTAATTGTGTGGCAAAATAAAGGCTTCTTACTAATTAAAACCCGTTCGCGTTACAGCTACGACGGGTCCTGTAGACAGTTTTTACAGAGGCAATATAATAAATACCGTTTAATTCACCCTTTTAAATCTATTGACATCTTCGTTATATGCATTGTTTCATCAGCTGCTCAGAGAAAGAATTCTCTCTAGATCCAAATGATTGACGTGATTTCTACATAATCGAAATATCTAATCCAGACAGCACAACAAAGAAAAAATAACTTAAATTAAAAACCTCAAATGCTAGATTACAATTCAGCGTTTAAATGTATATGTATACGGATATGCTCAATATAAACTGTAAAGCCAAAACAAATATATATGGGCCTACACACGCCCGCGTAAAAGTTGTAAATATTTTTCAGTCCTGTCACCTATCTGTCTATCATTCTGCAAGATCTTCACTGGTAAATGATGCATTAGATGCATTGAATGTGTTTGTTGTGCGGGTTTGAAAAGGCGGCGATAATCTGGGAGTGAGCGATAAGAAATGCCATTTATTCAGCGGCACTTTGGAGCCTATTTCCAGTCCCGATCAGCCCCATTCTCCCGACACCTCCAGCAGCTCGCTGATAACGATTAGGCTATTTATTATCTTCACAAAGAACAAAGATTAGCTAGCGCCGATGAAAAATTACCCCTGGATGGTAATAATCAGAGGAAGGAGGACCGAAATCCGATGAGCATATTTTTAACACCTCCCCACCACAAAACCATTCTCTCATATACAGACACATAAATCGCTATTGAAATTGCAGTTGCTTCTTCCTACTAAGCAAATAGCGCATATTGCATAGCGTAAAGTGCATTGGTACACAGCCCCTGCCAACGCATATAAATTTGAAACTCGCGTTCTGACACTACCTACTCGGTACGACCTCGCAGCAATTAAATCTAGTACAAGTCAATTAAGTTACTTTCTGTCAGAGACAGAAATATTCATACAGCAATTAGTATAACAAAGTATTAATATTTATGCAATCGCGAATATTTATAGGAAAACACGGTTTCTTGTCGCGTCAAAACGGTTTTATTGCTGCACAAAATAAAAACATTACATATTCTCGCTGGATTATTTTTCTTAGCCTACATGATATAATGGTTGTGTCAAAGTAAAGTAGTGCTCTATAATACTATTCGTTCTATTTGGCCATGCTGGGAAAAAAATATATGGAAACTCGAAACCGATGCAATTTTCTTTTGAATAACGTTATTATTGCTATAATTAACTTCCTGATATTTAACATGGACATCTTTCTTTCTCGATGTGAATGGAACTAACAGACCTGTCACTGCCGCACCGGGAAGTAAACGTGTGTGAGAGGGAAGGTAATAAACGAGCAAGACGAGGCAAGTAGCAGCGTGATTAATTAAAAGTGCTTTCTAATGCTGGCGCGAGATGGAAGTGAATGTTCGGTGGCGATAAGCCGTTATCTCGCGCACATCGAGAGCGCTTTGCTCCCCTCGCCACACCAGATCAAAGGACTCGCGCTAAACACCGCTCCTACCAGTATTGATCTTGCAGTATTATCATACTAATTAGTTTAATCTTCACTTTAATATACATTGTGTATATTTGATTTCTTGCAACTCAAAAGCACAAGTCAAAATATTTGTAAGACTTCTTTAAAACTCTTAAACTTTTGCAATTTCTCCTCTATCTGTGCACTGGTTACAATTTACACCAGTGCGCGCTCTACACAGTCCTCATGCCAGTAAATTATTATCGTTGCGTGAAGAAATCACTTACAGCATTTAATCGCTTTGAAGCGATTCAAGCTACACCTAACCCCCAATAACGCTTCCAAATGAATTTCGGCCAAAATCATATCCCCTTTAAGCGAAATTCTACACCGCCGAAGGTCTACATCGAGACAAGGTAAACGAACATGTATTTGTATGTACACGTAACGTGTAAGAAGCATATCGATGTGTGAAAGCCAGCAATAAATTGCAGCATAACATCCACAACACTGGCATGAGAAATGCCATTTGTGGCCAGAATTACAAATTCGTTTGAAATTGGAAAGTCAAGTCGCGTAGCCCGCCGACAGGAGCGCCGCACAAAAGATGCAAGAACCGCACAATGAGACGCGCTTGTAAAGATATTGTAATGATGCAAATGAAGACGAAAGGACGCGCGATGTTATTATGTTCATAAATACACAACTGGTTCATTGTCCGTCTTTTACAATCCGAGTCCCACAGAGAGATTGCTGCCACTTTGCAGCAGAGAACCTTGGCAACCCAATCCACTGCACACACACACACACACACACACACACACGCACACACACGGGCGCGCAAGCACGCAGGCTCTCAGCCACCAAGGACGAAAGCTCTTCAGGTAACGGCACAGGTTTTGAAAATAAAGAAAAGAGACACAATCTTCCAAAATGTCACCTCGAATGGGGGGAATTAAATATAATAATACGGCGCGTTAAAAAACCGTAGAGGAGAGGAAGAAAGCAAATGAAACATACATTGTCCGATCGTGCTACCATTAATAATAATTCATCATTATTCATGTACCTAGAGGACATCTTTATTCAAGCTTGCATTTTATAATAGTGTTCTGTCTAAGAGCTATGAAGTAAAAATTGCCATAACAATCCAGGTTATAGGCCTACGACGCTCAAGGGTATCATAACAATCGTATCAAGAACATACGATTGTTTGGTCCAGTTTCTCCGTCACTGACCCGTAGTAATGATGGATATATTATGCTAAAATTAGACTTAGTTTCTCCAAGATGTATTACAACAGCGATCTCACAGCCAGCTGTGAGATTATTCAACCAATATCAATATTTTGATTTATGATGTATTTTTACGCGTTTTAGAAAGTATAGATGAAATGATGTGAAACGTTTGGACATACACGGTTATCTTACTGCATCTGTATTTAAGCATATGCATTTTAACATAGGCTATTATTACACCTCGCCTTAATTATTAAGAAAAAGGTCGAAGACCAGCAGGTGATGTTGATGAAAATAAAATAATAATAATAATTATTATTATTATTATTACTTGAATTCCGGTCTTCTTTATCAAGGTGTACAGATACTCTTGGCAGTATCAGCGACTGTAGAAGGATTTAAACAGTACAGTTACTTCTTCATCTGATACTAAGCAGCCCACGGTTAGCATCGTTTTCTAAAACAAATACTTGTCTATTATATTAATGTTATTTTCATCAGTTGGTAACCACTACTACTTCCATTGTATATCTTATGTGGGCCTGAATTTAACTGCAAAAATTCTGCTTTTGTGAGAGATATCTCCACTACAACCGGATTTCGAATACTGACCCAGTGCCAGGTTGGTCCTTTTGGTCGAGTTTTCACCCCGAGGTGATATAAAGGGGCTCCGAATAAACACGAATTAACCATCCTCGCAGAATTGTTAATTTCGAGAAGAATGCAATTAATTCTGTCAGAGTTCACTTTTTGTTTCTTTTCTTTACTCGTTTTTTTTTCCCTTTCCTCATTCGGACTCTGGCGCGAGATGCAGAAGCCGAAGCGCTTGTGCACCTGCCCAGCTGCAGCGGGTGCACGCGAGCCTCGGTCACGTGCAGGAGATTTACGAAAGCTTTGCATTTGTTAAAAAGTATTGCGAGTGTGTGCGGGAGAGAGGGAGGAATAAAACGGGTGTGTGGAAGGTTTGAGGGCGCACGCAGGCACTGGCATTAAACAGCAGAGCTGGGCGTGGAAAGGGCTTAATAAATAAGTTGTGTCAATCGCCACTGAAAGAGAAAAAACAGAACAAAAAACAAACAGTTTAAAACGAAAGGACAAGGTTCACATGCAAAAAGTAACGCCTTTAAATAAACTACAATGGCTTGACTTTATTAGTAGTTCCCGTGATAACACAAAAATATAACTATTAAATAAAAATAATGTAAAGTGGTTTCGGTATATAGGTCTATGTCTTATACTAAAATAACAGCTGCAGTTCAAAAATTGCAGAACAAAGTAGAGATATATCGAGTAAACAGACTTAAGTATAACATAGGCATAAACAGCACATACGTATACTTCTTGCAATACCAGTTCTTGTTACTAAGTCAATTTAGAAGCGCAAGATAGGCGGACAAGTAGTAACAGGTTTAACAGTGTGGGGAGAATCACTCTGCGTTTACGTGCACGAAAACGGCTCATAGAGATGCATCGTGCCCATCTTTGAGATAGTTCATACTGCAGTTTATGGTAGGCCCGTCTGACATGCAATATGCAGGTGTTGTTATATACTAATAGGAGATGGAAAAACCCCACTAAAGCACCGTTTGGCATTGGCCCACTCCAATTTTCGTTTAATTCGCCTTCAAGAGCTGTACAGTGTTTATTATGTGTTGGCAACGTCGCGGACTAATGAGTCGAATGATTACTGGGGGAACACATTCTTTAGTAGGGGTATCCCCTACACAAAAGCAAAAAAAGGAAAAAACAACGTCAGTACTTAGCTGCCATCACTTTGATACCCTGACCCGGAACACTGGAAATAGTGGGTAGGTGTAATTTGACGCACTTTACGTTGATACGTTGATCTGTTTGAGTACCTGTGGCCGGTACCCTTCTTATTTTGAAAGAAAACAGGATACAGAAAGACGGTGGAGGAGAGAGAGAAAGGGGAAAGTGCGCGCGGGCGCGCGCGCGTGTGTGTGTGTGTGGGGGGGAGAGAGAGAGCGAGAGAGAGAGAGAGGCTCTAAGACGAAAGGAACATAACTCACAACATAACGGGCGACACAGCCACAAAGACTTTTCTCTTTTCAGTCGTAACTGTCCTGCCGAAAAGAAGGCAAACAGACGCTCTTACCTCGTTAAGATCTACCTGAAACCTGGCGGAGCCACAGAGACGGTCGTGCGCATTGCCTGTCACAGTGTAATGAGTCACCGTTTCTTATGATAATGTGTACTCCGGCGATTTTCTATTCCAAGTGGACAATATAGGCACGCAAGTGGAAAAATCAAGTTGCTTTAAAGAATTTAAAAGATACTGGACATCTGGTAAGGAAAAAAACGAGTAGCTTCCTTTCATTAAAGTTTCCATACATTGATTTTTTATATACATATAAAATCGTAAATTTAAAGTGCAGCTGGAATAGACATTGAAGTTTTGCTCAGCCTTGTTACGTAATATGCTTGTATGGACATTCTCGTGGAATAAAAACGACACCTCGGTTAACACAACAAATTTATGCCTCTGAAGAATAATGCGACGTCGACATGTTCGTATTTGCAGTTACACGTTTTACAAACAGAAACAGCAATAGTAATGGGTAGTGGAAAATATCACCGTAAATAGTCCAAATGGAGCATTTTTAATTGTTGCATTTTCTTATGTTTTCAAAACAGTGTAAAGATCCTAATTTAAAGATGTTGACTGTAGCACAGTGACCGGCACGATCTGAGACATTAGCACATATCAACAGTAATATATCCTACTGCATGCTGTTGTGCTTAGTTAAGCGACCACTAGTAGTATAATCACGCTACACTCAGACGACAGTGCAGGACAACACCAACAGCAAAACACTCCTGCAAACATAATTTCATTTGTACAGCTTACTATACATTGTTCGGCATTGCGTTTTCTCAGAGCCGACTTCATACCAATTTGCCAATAGAGAATTTTTTCTACGTAGCAGGAATATATAGCATTTTTTTCAGCAATCGTGTGAACAATCTTATATGGCAAATTCCGACGAGCATATATTAATAGCGATGCTGTTATTCACGGTTGCAGTAATTACAGTATTGTTCATGGAAGATCTTGTGACAGCGCAGGAGAAACGCTCAGGGGAGCGTTTTAGATACTCGCCGCTTAACCATGCGTATGATAGCCGGCAATGAGTGCGGCCGCTGGTAGCCATAGCGTCGGGCAGTATCATACATATTATAAATGCATACCTATATACATACCTGCATACATACACACCAGTAAAATAAAGTGTTCAGGCCTATTATAATAATTTTGACGAATCTCATGCCATTGACGAAATGTTGATTTAAAAATTATTTGCACATACATCTCCGCACAGGATGAAAGTATTTATGGTTGGTCATGTTGATTAACGGTTTACAGAAACCTGTGTCAACTGTTTGTTCTGAATTCAATACAGGACTAATCTTTAATCGTTAAGCAGGTCAGTTCGTGTTAACAGTTCGTGTTAAGTACGGAAAACAGCGCTTTATTTAACTACAAAATAGCAGACACGCTTAATTTAATCGCGGTGCATGATAGCAAGCGATGAAAATTAAGCATTAATTATTCGTAATTTATCTATTATTTGGTTTAGGATAACTTGCTGAAATCACTGAAAATGTAAATATACTAAAGGTAAAAACATCTGTTTTTTAATATATAACAGTAATTGAAATGCAATCAATTTGTAATCATCCTCGGTGTTAATCGGCGATTGTTTGTTTTATTAGCGTTTTTGGTAATATTGTGTTATGCGACAAAAACCTTACCCTTACAAGTAAAGCATAACCGAGAGATATTATGTTCAGCTTTCACTAAAATATTCATTTTGTGTTATGTTGATTTTTATGTGCTAAAGCGTAAAACGCTTCATGCAACTGCAGGATTGTCATTTTTCGCGGAGCGGTTTTCATAGTGCAACATTCTGTATTACATTTAAAGGTAAAATGTGCGTTTCTAGCTACTTTCGTTGGCCTCGAAACATTTTTAGAATGAAACCCGTGTACCTCCACCAGCAGCTACATGTAGATTTCTGCTTTAGTTTTTAAAAACCACAATGACTTATTGACTCCCTGTCTGAAAAAGGTCAAAGCTCTAAATCCATATTAATCTGAGCAGTAATCCAGATGAAACAAAGACGGGGAAAAAAAACCCAATTTCTCCTGAAACCACCTTCCCTCCAGCTGAACTTGCGATTTTGTGCTGTTAGTGTAAAGCCCCTCTCCTAGGCTACAATCTAATTAACCAAGATCTGGATAATAATTCTGCAGATGGTTTATGTCGCTCTCTTCCTCACTCTCTCCCCTTGCTCTCTGAGATCCAGATTTGCCTGATTATTGGGGTAGGCCTTTCCATGGTGGCTGCTTCTTGGACAAAGGCACACAATCATGTGCGGTGGGGTACAAATGGGACAAGTCCGTGTCACAGCATTTAATATGACTACTGTGCTCACTGCATCTTTAAATGTGTTCTGGACTGTTATATCTGCATCACTATTATTACTTCTCTTGCTGGGGAACTTTTGAAACACGTTGACATCTTCAAACAATTTAAATATTGCTAATAACAGATAATTAAAAGACAAGTTCTAAGACAACTTGCGTGAAAGTCTGGGAGTGGATTATTCCCTACTTTCAAAACAAACTGCTTCTTAAATTCTGAGCCCCCCAGAAAAAAATGTCACCTTGCATTGCATATTAAAGAGCCCCTGTAAGTCAGTGGGCCCCCTGAATCTGCCAGGGTATCCGTGCCCTTACTATGCCCCTGTTAATAAGTAAGGCATGTCATGGTCAGAGACTACATTCAATTCATCATCAGCCTACTTAAAATGCAGTAAAGCTTCCCGTGGTTCTGTAATCTATGTGGATATCTGAGTGCCATGAATACAGGTAAAAGGTGCTTTCCGGTCCATCTGTCTTTTGAAGAATACATTTCTGGTGCACTTTGTTTAAATATGTTTTGTATTGTTATGTGAGTAGTATGCACGGCTCAGTAGTATGTATGAGTAGTATGCATGAGTGAGTAGTATGCATGAGTACTATGTATGGCTTTGAAAGAGGACCCTATAGCAAACCAGCTGCAGGTTAGATGTAAATTGCAGGGTATTTTAGCAATTTAAAGTAAAATATTTTGTGGATGTATATTTAATTAGATGAATTAGAGTCGGCGGGCAAAATGATGATTTTTGAGCCACAACACAGTGCCAGGTCCTGATTGGGATATGTGTGGATTGAGCATGTTCTGGTATTTAGTGGGATAGCGCCGTCTGCTCTGTGTCCTTGTGCAGGAGCTGCTGGATAGAGCTCTAAAACCGCCTGTTTGTGTGGCTCAGAGGGCATGTGTCAGGCCGTATCCCCCCCCCCCCCCATTTCCCAGCAGAGGGGGCTCCGGTAGCTCCCATACCTACTCTGGGCTCTCGACCATCATTTGGTGTTTCTTTGTACAGGACTGAGCGGCTAAAACCTGCTACTCAATAAGGGAAGGAGGTGGCGTAAACCCCCAGACAGCCAGCCCACCCAGGTGCCTGAATTCCTGATACCAGAGGCTGCTTGCAGAAAGCATCCCTTTTCCATCTCTTACACCGTTCAATTACAATTTAATTGCTTTAATGTAAAATGTACAATATGTTGGCCTTACATAGTTTATGTTACTTTGGAGAAAAACACTGAAAACATAATTATACTGACTTATGTTTATAACTGAAAACATAATTTACTTAATTCAACAGCATGTTCAACTTATGGATCAATACAGCAGTAGTACTCAACAACATTTTAAAAACAGATAGACGGAATATTAATAAATTAATAAATCGTTTTCACAACAGAAACAAATTTAAGTAGGCCTAATTCTTGAATTTGTCATGCCGTAATTAATTATTAACTAGATAACTTTCTTGATTGAAAAGGAACACAATGAGTGTTTATTACTGCTCTTGAGCATGGCCCCTAACCTCCAACTGCTCCAGGGACTGTCTGACCCAGCTTCCTCAGAAAAAAAACAACATACGTTGCTCTGGATAAAAGCATCTACCAAATAAATTACAGTAAAAACAGCTGAAAAATCTATGGTATTTTTATTGTACAATTTGGGGAAATCCTAAAAGGCGCTAGTATAACGCAGTATGTCACGTCAAAGTTGACCGTTTCCGCTGAGATTTCCAGGTTACAGACTTCTCAGTTGACTGCCATATATGGATTATGTTCAGACCCACCTGCTTTCTCGGGATAGATCAGCCTTGCAGTCTGTTGCGGGATCGATTTGGAAACAACGGGGAAATTATAAAATAAGAAAATACAACAGATGCAGTGGCCATAGTAGAAGTTATTATTATTATTATTATTAGTTTTGCGTCACGACATAACGTGACATAATGGCGTGGCATTTGCTGGGAGAATATGTGTTCCCTGCCAGTTACTTGTCTAAAAGAAGTAGCAACGTCACTGCCTTTATATCCGTGGAAAGGCGCTCATTTTAGTTTCGGAGCTACATGCATGGCTTGTGATTGCCTTAAAATTTAGTCCAATCGGTGGACGAAGCGCTAGACAAGTACTCTGAATTAAAAAACTAATGTAGTGATTAATCTATTACTACAGGGAGTTTCACAGCCAGCGGGCGCCGTTATGTTTTAAGAACAATGAAAACTCTGCATTAGTAGTGAAAGATGAGCACCGATTTCGACTGAGAAATTATTGAAGACAATGATACAGAGACCACAGTAAGACACACATTTGTGCTGCTATTAGGCCTACGCGTTGTTTCACTGGACGTAGCACGACTCCTAAAGGATGACACGCTTATTCAGCGGTGCGCATAAAAAAAGATGAAAAAAATCGCGGGTAGATTACTCGCGGCTGGTGATGGTTCTGTGTACGGATGGCGGTGTGTTTCTGTCGTTTAACATACCATGTATAAAATATATCCTACATATGTAGTTTATACACAGGCTGTCCCATACGTGTTTGGGATGGACACATACATTTTAGTAAAACCTAAAAGGGACTATGTTTAAAGGGATGCATAAATTAATATTCCATCAACAGAAAGAATTCTCAGCTAAAGCAAAAGCCTTTAATCCCATTGTTTCTTGTACAAATGACCACATAAGCGAATTCACTGTCAGTTAATTTTTTTGGTATTTTGAGCTGCAATATTTTCAAATAAATTATATAATATGGAAGGAATATCTATAATGATACTTGCAATAATGGACTGTATCCATATTCCATTTCTATTTTTTATGCTATAGCGCGACCTTGCATAGGACAAGCGAGTGTAGAAAACCGATAGATAGATTTCACATTAATTTGAGATCGGAGTATAACTAGATAACATACATTAATAAATACTTACATAGTTTAAACATCTATTAAACTTATAATTTTATATTGTCCTTCTGTGCTTCATAAATTATCGTGCCGTTTGTAAATTAATGTCATTTTCGTTTTAGAATATGTACAAATGAATTATATCTTAGCAATTGCTCCGATTACACGTGTCTTTGAAAATGAGCTCCGTAAATTGCTTGGCGGATTAATTTGTCCAAAAAACTTGTGACTTGCCTCGCACTCCGCAACCAGACTGTATTTAGCGAGTAAATTTCAGAGCGCGAGCATTCCGTGGAGAGACTAGCCAATGGCGGCAGTCGACAGCGGCGATTGGCCAGCTAGAGGTCACTTCCAAGCCAAAGACTCCGCCCCTGTGCACATGATATGGAATCTACTGGCGCCAGCTCTGACAGTTTGTACAGCTGCATGTCGCTAAAGACTTCTTCAGTGTACTGTTACTTGATTGGCCGACGACACAGTTCCAAACCTGAAAATCAGTAAATAAAATAAACAACAGATTTTTTAGAACATTGTTGAAAAGCTGCGATTTCCTAATTACCGCACTAAATCGACAGTCCCCAGCTTGGCACGGATTATCGCAAGTATTGACTGAGACACACGGGCAAGGTATGGGTGTATTTGTTGTGTGTATGTGTGTAAATCCTAGGTGTTTTAAAAAATCTTTCGGCATGCATTGCACTGATATGATTCGATGCGACGTGGAAGAACTGCTTCTGTACTTGTTAGCCAGTACTAACCGCATCTCTTACGTGTACCGAGGGCTAAACGCGTCTTGTCGGGATCTTCTCTTATACGAATGCGCACTAATCCTTATTGTACTTTTGAAATGTATTGAATGTTTTGTCAATATCGTTTAATTTTATTTACTTACAGGTATCCTGTATCAAGCTCGTTCACATGCTTATCTGACAAACAGATAGAGTTTTGGACTCCGGCTTTATGAAAACAACTTAGGTGGAAACGCAAAACGCATAAAATATATACTTCTCTGGAACAATTTAATCGCATTTCTTCAAGTCAAGAGGAGTGTAAGTGGAGCATCAAACGAAGAGGCACAGATTTCAAATAGGACGAAAACATCTAGGAGGAACGACTCCACTGACGGAACGTGCAGGAAAGAAGTTGTGGAGATGGATGTCGCAGCGGATCAGCCTCGATGGATGGCCCATCACCACGCTGTACTGAATGGCCAGCACCCAGACTCTCACCACCCAGGCCTGACACACAACTACATGGAACCCGCGCAGCTACTGCCGCCGGACGAAGTAGACGTTTTCTTCAACCACCTGGACTCGCAAGGAAACCCCTACTACCATAACTCAGCTCGGGCCAGAGTTTCTTACAGCCAAGCTCACGGTAAGGTGGACTACTCTAAAAAATTATCAGAATTTGTGCTTAATTAAATTCGTTATAATTACTGCTACATGGAACTACTAAGATTATTGTCAGCATGCATGTGAAAACCATGTCCTGTTGTGGGGATCATCCCGTTCTCCTGACGATAGCGTTAAAACTAGCTTGCTTTCAAGTTAAACCTTAAGTTACACGCAATGTTCATCTGTAAGCTATAACGGATGCTACCTGGCAAACTGTTGTTTTAAGGATGTAGGGAAAGTAACGCAATGTACGCGACGACTTCATTACTCAGACTTTTTTTCTTTCTCGGAAAAAGACAATTGAGAAAGAAAACTTCCATATGACAAAGCGTAGGAAATAGGAAGTGCAAGGCATTTAACCTCACCAGTACTTCCCGGAAATGGGGGG
>JAODKN010000104.1:26025398-26038169 GCA_026774425.1 Petrocephalus zakoni | reverse complement strand
TCGGGGCAGTAGCCACAACTCCGGGTGGACAGTGTTCTTACATAGGGTTAGTCTTCTGTGATTCGGGGCAGTAGCCACAACTCCGGGTGGAGAGTGTTCTTACATAGGGTTAGTCTTCTGTGATTCGATATATTTTACATTCGAGGTGTTAAAAAGTTTATCGTTTATCTAGGATAACAGTGTTTAGTCCAAATCAGATATATGTGATATTGAGTATCCAATTTGCGATTCACTTACACTGCTACTCAAATTGAGTATCTGATACTTTTGTAAAGAGGATATGTTTAATAAGGTTACAGAATGTAAATCAATTAGTAAAGAGAACGGGAATAACCTTCTTTAAATACTTTTTAAAATAAGACGACTATGCCCTTGTTTATTTCTTGCCAAGTCGCTGAACTCATTGATGGAGGAAAAAACGGTTTTCCTCAACAGGTGTGAAAAGTGTTTACTAATCTAATTCCTTTCTAACTACAAGTTCTATCTTAACGTTGCAATCAATACACGGATACATTTGTGATTATGTCATGTTTATATATAACTGTTATCAGACAAGGAAATATATTTATTAGTAAAATAAAATGTTTCTTTTAGCTCGCCTCACAGGGAGCCAAGTCTGCCGGCCGCACCTCATTCACAGCCCAGGCATCCCGTGGCTCGACAGCGGAAAGGCCGCGCTCTCCGCTCACCACCACAACGCATGGGCAGTCAGCCACTTCAGCAAGCCGGGGCTTCACCCCGGCGCCGGCGCCCCGGGCGGCCTCTCCGCTGTCTATCCGTGCAGCAGTTCTTCGAACACCGCCTCCGCGTCTTCGCTTACTCCCGCATCCCACTCCAGCCCGCATATCTACAGCTTTCCCCCGACCCCTCCCAAGGACGTCTCGCCGGACCCCGGAACTGCGTCTCCTTCCTCCGCCAACAGGATGGATGAAAAGGAGTCCATTAAGTACCAGGTGTCGTTAGCGGACGGTATGAAGATGGAAGGAAGCAGTCCGCTTCGGAGCAGCTTGGCGTCCATGAACTCCCAGACGTCCTCCACCCACCACCCGATCCCGACCTACCCCGCGTACCCGCTGCCGACCGCGCACGACTACGGCGGTAGTCTGTTCCATCCCGGGAGTCTGCTCGGTGGATCTTCGCATAACTTTACCCCAAAGGGTAAAAGCAAAACTAGGTCATGCTCAGGTGAGTTTTACACTAACCGCGAATTTACGTAAAAAGAAATGCGTCTCATTTTTTTTTTATAAAATTTTGTACGAATATTCTGACAAAATTTGGGATTGAATCTGCGCAGTGACGAAACGATATTTATTGTGATTTTAGTTGTCGATATATGTTAGGTGCGGCAGGTATTTTACAAAAAATAACAAAATAATTCTCATTTTAATGGCTACATAATTTCATGGTAAAAATACTATCTGGATTGTACTGGTGCCCCAACTGTGTAAACGCAAACAGATAAATTATCTGTTGGAACACCGTTTGACTTCGCTGACAAAGGAAAATGTTGCTGCAGTTGAATTTTTCTTTAAACGGTGAGACCTGTTGTCACTACCGAAAGCAAATTTTGAAACAGAGGCCTTTAGTGAAAATGACCTGAAACAGTTAAGCAGAGGGAGAAATTAAACACAATAGAAGCAAAACAATACATCTACTGCAGAGTCATGGCCAGAAACAGTAACGAGAAAGACCGAAGATGGATTAAAAATACACCTCGTTTTAGCATTTACTGCTGCACAACTGAAAGCGAATGTTTATAAAAGTTCTCAACAGTGGAAACGCGTGGTGGAGTAGAACGGACTAATATTTAGAAATTTAACAGAACAACACGAATTTCATGTACACAGTGCATTTCATAAAATATTTTCAACATATCCAGAGCAGGAGATAACCTGATTTCTAATTTTAAAATAATTAAAACACCAACTACGTTAAATATATTTTTTATCCCATTTTTAAGTTAATTTCCGTTCTTGTATGAAACAGCTTTTAATAAGCTGAACCGCTTATTTTTAATTAAGTGTCATAATGTGTAATAATATAGTCATAATGTTTTTTAAGTGCATATACAATACAATACAGGCATTCTGCAGCCTGCTTTAATTACTACAGATACACATTATAAATCAGCGGGATTTATTTAAATGTTTAGCATTTCAACTAACATGACACTACGTAACTATATCCGTAAGTAAAACCGCATTTGAATGTAAGTATTTCCTTTATTCAGTTATAAATGACACCCTGTCGAATCTGTCTTTCTGACAAGTGTCGGAGGCCACGCGGTAATGTTCTCTACTTTGGTTATCTTATCTCCAACGAGTTGTCAGCGTTTTAGCAGCTCTAATCAAAGATGATTCCCATTCCCACCGCAGGTAAACACAACACACGCTTCTTTAAAGAGCCACTCAAAGGAAGTTAAAGGAAGTTATAGACAAATTGAGCTAGCTGGGGCAATCGACAACCACAAATATGTAAATACCCCAATTTATGCTTAAATAATCTCAACATTCCTGTTGCCGGGCAACTTCTTAAACTATGTAACAACGCAATTCTCAGTCCCCGATATTTCACACCACCTCCGCAAAACGCTGCCTTCGTTAGAAGCTAGGTGTACTAACACGAAATATATGCCTAATATGTTTTAACTTAGATGAGATGTCTGATATGAGTCACTACTTAATTCTTTTGTCGATATCTCTGTATCAATATACAGTATAAGGGTATTCATATTGGC
The DNA here is from genome assembly GCA_026774425.1 of Petrocephalus zakoni. Classification (NCBI taxonomy): domain Eukaryota; kingdom Metazoa; phylum Chordata; class Actinopteri; order Osteoglossiformes; family Mormyridae; genus Petrocephalus; species Petrocephalus zakoni. The sequence continues at coordinate 26,035,432 of JAODKN010000104.1, read as the reverse complement.
GACTGCGTTTAAAATGACATTAAAATTTACGGAATTCTGGCACATTTCGGGGAACATGAGCGCGCGCATACACACACGCGCGAGCGCATCAGTTCGCTGATGAATTTAATACCTTTCCCAGTAATTCACAGTAACATTTATAATGCTGTAAAACTCCCATGGGGGGACATATTCGACAACCATGCCTTAAATAATATAATAACACAATATACAAGGAAACTCTCAGGACACAACTTTTCCTTTCCTCTACCACATGGTGGAAGGCATGAAACACGCCCAACCCTGTCCTCCACAAACTCCTAACCAGTGATTATAAGCCGATTTCAAATAATTAATCATCATTAAAATTTAACTAAAACGAATAAAAATCTAGTTAAAAATACCAGGGTACACAACACTAAAAAGCAGTAAAATGATTCATGACGGAGCTAATCTGTGGTTGTTTCCCTTTAAGGGCAAAAAGGTGGTAGGGCGTGGTATATTTTAAATTCCACTTGGGAAACATGTTATTTATGTAGCTGTAGTGATACACTTTGTAGAGCCTCTCTGCCGATAACATTCATTTTTAAAATAATTATACTTTTATTCTGCGATATGTTGCTGATGTTTTCTCTGAAGGGCATCAGCTGTAAAACAATTCTGATATAAAAGAAAGTTTGGTCTTCATAAATCGCCACTCCACTGCAGGAAGACAAAGAGGCTTAGAATACAAATATGATACTGACCTCTCTAAGAAATAATGTAATACAGGCACCTGCAGAGATACATCACTGAGCAGAATTTACAATCAACGTTTTACTGCTAATAATAATAATAATAGTAATAATAATAATTCAGTTGTCTTGTAAGTGTTGCACAAATATAGTGCTGCCAGCTGTGCTAAGCACAGTCATCGTTAGGGGCAGGGTTCTTGGCCATGGATTCTCTTAACTGATAGATTAATTAAGCTGCAGTTCCCTCAGGCCCACTATAATTTGTCGGTTCGCCACTAAACACTCCTTCCTAGGCCGTAAGACCCCCAAGTTGAGTGCCAGTTGCTTGTTAGATCATCCTGTAGAATGCAGGATAACATTAGCGCGGCAGTCATAACATACATACATACCTTCCTGGCGCTTCCTGTTTGATTAGCCCTCACCCAGGCTGCATTCCCACAGGGCAGCCAGCCTGCATCCCCCTCGCCATCGCTTGACTGACATTGCCCACAAAGGGCCCAAACAATGACCCCATTTCATTTTCATCTCATGTGATTCTGATGCACCGGAGTTTATTCGATTGCTACTCTCTCCTTACTACGCTTAGAAATGTGGTACAGAGCACGAGAAACGCAAAAACATACAATCCGGCCATGTACCTCTGAGTACTGTTTACATTCACTGACACAGGCAGATGGCGGGGAATGTCTTGTTTAAAAAAAACAACCACGAGAATGAGCTTCAGGTAGCCTGGATGGATAGTTGCTTTCTAAGGCTCAGACCTGATTGGGCTTTTGCGTAGGTAAAAATTCTTAAGGCAGAACTCACAGAATAGCTATTGTCCTGTGAACCAGAGCTGAGTCTAAATTCCCTTTCATAACACAGGGTATATGTTGCAGACTTCATTCATTTTTATATAAAAAGTTACTGGCACCCCAGCTGGACACCAGGACAACTGGTGATTTTCCCACAAGCATCCTTAGGAACCTGTGCTGGTGTCTCTCGCGTTCCTGCCTCCTCCACACTGCTGTAAGGAGCGTAAATAACTCTGAACAACTTTTTTACAAAGATCAGCCATAGCAACATTTCCCCTTAACTGCCTCTGTCAGCAGAGGAATAAGCAGTTTTTAAAGCAGTGGATGGAGGTACCAATACAATCCAGACCTCAGACTTGTTGGTGGAGAGACAGAGCTTAGAAAGAGCTCCCTGTTTACAGTTGTGGCATCACTAGTGATGTGCCTAGATCCGCGTACTAGTGCTCGTTTTATAAATTCCCCGCCTGCTCTTCTTTCCACCTGCATGCTGCTCAGAGGGGCGTGAATGTGTCAACTGCGGGGCCACCTCCACCCCCCTGTGGCGGCGGGACGGCACCGGACACTACCTCTGCAACGCCTGCGGCCTCTACCACAAGATGAACGGGCAGAACCGGCCCCTCATCAAGCCCAAGCGCAGACTGGTGAGTTACTGACGCCGCACGTCTCGCTACAGGGCCAACGGGCCTGTAAATGGGGGCCGTAAACACAATTTCAGGAAAGTTGTATTTTCTCAATCAGCTTCCTAGAATTGTGCTGCACGCTCACCCCAGTGATCCCACACACAGACCATTACTGCACCACCACTGGCGGCATTGTTAGCACAACAAATATTGCTGCTACTTCTGATAATGTCACTGATACCAGTACCAGCCCCGTTTAATTATATCTAATAAAATTTACACAGAAAGATACGCAAATGCAATGCTCTAATTAGCACTCCCCGCTTGCTTCGAATAATCGAAAGTAGACCTACAATCTTAGGCATATTATCTTTACTGATCAAATAAATATATACTTAAGAATAATTGAAAAGTATTATTTCTGTTATTACTGTTACAGATATTTATGGTGGTTATTATAAAGGATTATGAATGATTTAATATTTATTACCGTTCCAAAGGTAATCAATAGTCAGCTTGCTGTTACAGGGAAAATGGTATTAGATAAGCAAAATTAGATAAGCAAAAAGTAGTTTTGATTATGTATTTATTACATAATAACAATAATTATTTGGAAAAAATCATAAATGCTATAATTTAGAAAAGTTTTGTTAGTTACTCCAAATACGCGCGATTTTGGTTCCTATTAGGTCCGAAACACCAAAACCTGAATTATTCCTGAAAACAATTTCTGATGATTTATTAACTGGCTGAAAATCGTTTTGGCCTAATCCTGGTATATTTATCAATGCTGACATAAGAAATTCAGAACTTAGATGCCCACTCAATACACGATAAAGGTGTATTAGTATAAAATAACAGCTATTAAATAACAATTGATTGGATTCCTTGGCTAAAGCTGATGTGAATACCTCCACAATTTCCATATGTATATCTGAGCTGTACTACGGAACTGTGCGGACAAACGCGAATATGTTATTGAGTTATTCAAAAGTGCTGACTACAATCCATTCGTAACGGTTTATTAATCGAATTATAACTGGATTCGCCAGATGTGCATTTCAATTTTACATAGGAAAACAATTAAGTCTTAAGATATGTGCCTACATAGTTTCTCAAAATAGATTACGTTCCACCTAACAAAGTAAAATAAATATTTCCAGGGTCTGGAAAAGACCAGTGCCTGTTTCAAATGTTGCATAACTGGGAAAAGGGCAACAGAGTCAATACAATTGCCTCTGTATGAAGCAGGGTCAATTCTAGAGAACAGAATAGGCGCAAATACGGAAAATTAGACAGAAACAACGCTGCACACCTTCATAATATTATTAGTATAGCATAAATCAAGTATATCCACATGTTCTTCATTTCGGACTGCGTCTCTCCCCAGTTTTAAAACGTCCATGGTTTTTCCATAGAGTATGTCGCCACTGCTTTGTATTTGTACAGCTCACATATTTTCAGTGTTAGTCCAAAGGCCATCCAGTTGTTTCCTATCCGGATATCTGCCCGGGACCGATAAGGAAACGGGGCTCACGCGTGTTTCCGTTCGCAGCCAGACGCGCCGACTTCTCCGCGGGCCGGCTTGCCAGCCTCGGACACACAGTAAAGCGATTAGCGCAGCAGTGTACGATCCACTTATGTGTTAAGAAAGACGGCGACGCGCGGAGGCGGGCCGCTCCGGGGGAATTGGAAAATAAATGGATTTATGTTCTGGCCCCATTGTTTGTCAAGGTTGGTATGCAGTCGCGTACCCTGCTAGACTGTGTTTAACGTTTCTGTTATACAGAAACTAACCGCTGGGTCGCCGCTTTTAGCGCACGCGTCTGATTTTCACATCAAGCACCAGCTTTGAGTTATCCATCGGTTGCACAGTTCCCCCAGTCTCTCATTGGGCGTAAAAAAGTAACCAGTTACGAATACGACGCAAGTCAAAGTGATAAAGGAATTTTAATTACCAGACCCATTGTATTAGGCTACCAAATTCTGGGATCGATTCTCGTTTTACGCCACAAAAACCTACAAAAGACGCTTGCAGCCTAAATCTATCCATCCTTTATAGGCCCATCTAAGGACGTCACCGCAAGGCGTTCATATAAATACATAGACCAAGCAAGTGATATAATCTGTAAATACTCTTCTCCGTAAGCTTACCTCCGTTGTACCATTGGTGCCGTGTGGGATGGGGCCAAAAGTCGCAGTTAGTAATTGGATTCGCGTTGTTGGGGCCGCGCGACACAAAGCGCGCGGGGAGAATATGCATTACTACGGCATTTCCAAATGCGATTTAATTTCACAAAAGTGGCTTTACTACACTGCACGTATGGACCTGTGTAATTTGATTATTCGTGCATATTTCGTTAATAATTAATTTTCATCTGAACAGGGCGGGTTTGGGGGACTCGATACGCGCACTGCCCATGCGTGCGTTTATTATATTGATATTCATATATTGCTTTATATTTTTCCCCCAGTCCGCCGCAAGACGAGCCGGCACCTGCTGCGCTAACTGCCAGACAACAACGACCACGCTGTGGCGACGCAACGCGAACGGCGACCCGGTGTGCAACGCCTGCGGCCTCTACTACAAACTGCACAACGTGGGTACTGCTCGCGTCACACTGCATGGCGAGCCGGCCGAGTGGGCGGACGGCTTGTATTCATTAAGGCCAGGGATGGGAGACTGGGACGCACAGCCTGCTTACCATGTCAAACGTTGGCCGTTGCTCCTTTCTCTTCACGCCTTTTTTGTCTCCATGTGAGGGGTTATTCCTTTGAGACGCGGGGAGGGTGGGACTGTCATTCAAGAGGCGGCGTCTGTTATACTAATGCCAATGTATTAAAAGTAGCCCTTTTCAAATTTAGCGTGGCTTCTATCACTATGTATTATTAAAACACCGTGCGCTTTTCCTGAGCACAGACAAAAGCACTTAAAGATTTTTATTGCCATTATACCCAAACAGCTGAACCAATAGCTGGTTCAATGCTGAACATCTGTAAAAAAATAGATTTAAATAAAAACAATACGTCTCCTGACAAAAGCCTAATATAATTTAAATGTAAAACGCTGATAAACACAAAGACTATAATTATATCCTATTTGCCTCCATTATCAGCTCTAACTAAGTGTTATACAAAATGTTTACACAACACAGAGTTTGATGGTTATAATGAAATGCACTGAGGCGAAAGTTTAGCAGATTAAAGCTGAGATGAAGCACATAGCAATGAATAAGAGTAAATAAGAACTAAGTGGGAATGGCTGTCTGGGATTAACTAATACTGCAGTCTGGGGAAAAAGGCAACAGACAGTATCTCCTCAGTGTAACAGGTACATTTCGGTCTGTTAACAGGCTGAGTCAGGAGGTCTGAAACGCCGCGACTGTGTCACGTTACGCTTTGAATTTCGAGGGCATCCACGCCGACCCGCGTGGCAGGCCGCTGACCGAGTCTCCCTCCTCCTCCTCCACGCAGGTCAACCGGCCGTTGACCATGAAGAAGGAGGGCATCCAGACCCGCAACCGCAAGATGTCGAATAAGTCCAAGAAGGGCAAGAAGGGCGGCGACGGCTTCGAGGAGCTGTCCAAGTGCATGCACGACAAGGCATCCCCCTTCAGCGCGGCCGCCCTCGCCGGTCACATGACCCACATGGGCCATCTGCCGGCCTTCAGCCACTCTGGACACATGCTTCCCACCCCAACCCCCATCCACCCGTCCTTTGGCCACCCTCACCACTCCAGCATGGTCACGGCCATGGGCTGAGCGATGCCGACTGCGTCCCACTGGTCCGACGGGGCAGGCCTGGGGGGGGGGGGGTTAGTAGGATGTAGTGGCTGGGAAGATGGCGATGACCTTAATGAAGAGTCAACAGTGTTTTTACTTTGTACTGCAGGAATGAGAGCGTAATCAGAGGGGATGAATATGCTATGCGTTATCCCCACCATTGTAAATATCATAATTAGACTTTTTTTTATTACTTGGTACCTCCTCAAATAAAGTGTATGATATCACTGGGGCTGCTGCATAACCTCCCCCCCCCCCGAAAAGATGACAACATATCTGCATTAAGGCACCAGCGCCCTGCCCCCGCCACACCGAAACACCTGCCCCGCTACCCGTCATGTGCCCACTGCACCATCAGGACCTTCAGTGGAGCCTAGAGAAGCTGCAGGAACTGTGAATACTGTAAATGTGTGAGATGTGAGAAGCAGACCTGTGGAGAGGTGCGGACCCGATCCCTCTGCGCGTGGAGATAAATATATGCTGGATTTCTGATCACAGACTCCTCCTATTTTTAAAAGAACTTTACGAAGAAAAAACATCCACAAGGAAATGAGCAAATGATAATTAATTTTAAAACATTTTATATTATTATTATTATTGTTATTATTATTTTTATCTGATAATTTATTTTCATTCTACCTTTTTCCTTTTCCTAAAAACCTACAAATTTTGTTATCATTTCTGTTGTAATTAATTAAAGTGAACACTGACTTGTTTTAGCCATTTTTTGCTTTTTCTAACCTGTCGACCATTCTGGTAACTTTTCATTAAAAACAATTGGGACGATTTTGTAACAAAATATGCGGTTTGTGATTAAGTCCTGTTGAAATGGAGCCGCGACGGATGCGCTCAGTGGTTGTCTGCCGTTCCCGTCGCCCCGAAGCTTCCGCCCCGGCTCAGAGACACTCGGCGAGCTGATGGGACCGTGACTTTGACCGGTACCATTCCACCCCGGGACCGGCTCTAGCTCACACCTACCTGCAGCTCACATTCGCTCGCCCTTTCATTTGTCGGCGTCGACCCACTTTTGCAGCTTTTTCTGGTGTTTCTTTCAGAAAGAAAGAAAGAAGAAAGACTGCTTCTTTGTTGAAATATCTATAACCTGACAATCTAGGAACAACTGCATACTGATAATAAAGGAATTGATAAAGGTTAACGCACCCGTTTTCCGATCTTTTGATTTTTGCAAGGCTACCCAAGACGAACCTTGTACATATGTAGACAGACAAATGCAGATATCTGGTTAAAGGCGACTCTATTACTATTATTGTAGAATATTGTATATGTACCTTTAATAGACGATCATGGTTCAGTAAATTTATTGTACTGTCTCTCTCAGGATCCCCTGCCCACTGCCACCTCACTCCGCGCTGAGCCGTCCCCGCCATTTGCGTACCGATTCGCCCCACAGTACAAAGTTTCCGTCCTGAAGTTGTATCGCATTATTAAACATAACCGATGCCAAGTTACAGAACAGCCACAATCAACACATCAATCAGACTGATTTAATCACGCAGTTCTGAATGTTACTGAATGTTTTAAAATAGTCTTTACTCCAGCCCGCTGTTCAGACACTTTATACACACTATGTTTTAGATAGTCAGTAGATGAGAGATTTATTGCTCAGCCACTGTTTCTATCAGTATTCATTAAATTGTAATAAAAGCTGTTGCCATTTATATATTATAATTATATATATATATTGCTATATATACACATTATATATATATATATAGCAAACAAGAATTGAATTACTATAATAGAATATAATAGTATATTTTTTCCATTTTTTTTTTTTTTTACATATAACAAAAAAATCGAAGTCTTTTCCTGCTTTTCATCAGCTCTGACCATTAGGTGCTACATGGTAACTAGCAGTAATTTTTAATCAAACTTTTCGGAGTTATTAATGTGTTGAGCTTATGTGACTGTAACCATTAAAGATGAATAAATGCTATCACATTACAAAAAAAATATTTTATTCCCGTCAGCTTCTATAAATATGTATATCAGTTTATCATTGACTAGAGCTTACATTCAATAAACCAATTAACCAAAAATGTATTAATCTCTCTTTCTCACTACTTGGTTACTGGACGCGCTCACCACCCCATGCCCAAACACCTCTGACTACCTTACGGTCCCAGGACTGCTGTCCACATGTGCCCAGATGGTCGCTTCTCTGCACCTGTGAGGCTCAGCTGGGACCCAGATGTGAGGAAGACAGTCTAGCTGTTTGATTGCCAGCTCCGCTGGCAGGCAGGCTGCCCGTCTTCCTGCAGAAGCGGCGCACGCCCACATGTCACCGGGCACTGAGCACGGGGCCAGCAGGACAGTGCCTCACACTACCTACGGTGGGGGTGCATTGTGCTGCATACTGTAACCAGGGTGCTGTAGCAGTAATGGGACACATCGATCATAAGGTGGGCCATAAATCCTTAGCAACCGTGCAAGTTATTCATACCTCAACATTTGAGGAAAGGGTCTGAATAAATTAAACTCACCCTTTATTTACTTTTACTCCCCCTATAACAACATAATGTGTGCAGTGTGTTTCTGCTCGGCCCTGTTCTTGTCAGACTTTCTGCCACCAATTACTGTGATTCCCACTGCTGGAGTCGGCTTTAATGTGTTCCAGCAAGATCGTGGCTCCTACCTGGACAATGCTGCTCCGGGAGAGGGTTTGTGTTCCGTTGGGCTGTTGGTGGGTCGGCACCATGGCCAAGCGGAGCACGCGCCATGTCACATACTCAGAAATGAACTTGTGCCTGCAGACCCACTGCTGCCCTCAGACCCTGCCCCCCATTCATTCTCATTTTTATTTTTCCTGTCTTTCTCGCGCTCGCTTTCATATTCAGAAAGGAGATATTGAGGAAGGGCAGCAGGTCTTCAGCAGGACAAAAGAAGGAAAGGCAATCAGAGGACCAATGAGCGCGTGCGTGGGGCCTTGGGCGAGGGGGCGGGGCCAGGCGCACGCACCACACAGGAATACTTACAAGGCAAATCAGTCAGTGGTGCTTTAGAGCTATCATACACTATACACAATAACCTACGCATTTAACTCTGGTGAGCTGCTTGAACATTGTCACTTTAAATGATTTTCTCATCTGCCATATGTAGCTGAGCTTGAAATGTTGCATTGAGGCAGTAACGGAAGCATGAGGAAGTGGCCCAGATACTCAAAGTGGGTAGCCAGTGCCTTGAGTCATTAATACCCCGTTAATACTTCAAAATTAAAATGAAAATAAATACTGATATTACTATTTGGGCTTCCTTCTTGGGAATATTTTGTTCCCAAAGATTTCCCACCATTACATTTATTAATTTGGCCTATGTTGTTTTCTATAAAATCCTACAAGTCCAATTTAACAAGAATGTTGGCGTTGCAGAGATGTCAATGTCTTTATTGTTATATATACCAGCCATCTACAAGTATGTTCATGTATATTCCAGCTCGGAAAATCTGCCAAGGGAAGCCACAACATTCACAGGAACAGTAATGTCATTCCCATAGATAGTAATAGCAAGTAGTAATTTAATAATAATCATTTTTTGTAACCGGAAAGTACCAAAGATTTTCCTTAAAGTCTTCTGCATTTCCAACTTTTAAAAGTAAAGTTCTTATGCCAGATCATCTTGCCATATTCACGCAACTTTTGATCTGCATAGCCGGTTATTTTAAAATCTTGCGTAAAGACTGATGGCACGTGCGGCCGTCCAAGATATCTCAATTTAAATCTACGGCTTTGCTGCACTTAAATTAACTCGAGCGCCTGGTGTATTCCTTTATTTAAGCTGAAATTTGGCAAAAGACCTTACTATAAAGATTTTCATAGATAGGAACCGGGAATGAAATTATTATTGCTAGTCAGAAACTAGGGAATACAGAGATTGTAGGAGGAGGGAGGACGTCGGCATGAGGATGCCTTATCAGGTGGCCTTCGATAATCCCAAATGAAAGGAACAAAATAAACATACCGGGATATCTGTGTCCAGCACAGGTGAATATCATACTGTTCCCGTGTGTGTATGAAGGCAGAGAGAGAGAGAGAGAGAGAGAGAGAGAGAGAGGAGGGACAATTCCGGAGCCAAGTGATTAGCGGGACAAACTGGTATGGAATCAT
>JAODKN010000104.1:26001523-26019303 GCA_026774425.1 Petrocephalus zakoni | reverse complement strand
GTCGCTACCCGGCACATATCACCCACCTGCGGGATGCCGGTCGCTACGCGGCATGTATCGCCCACCTGCGGGATGCCGGTCGCTACCCGGCACGTATCGCCCACCTGCAGGATGCCCGTCACTACCTGGCACGTATCGCCCACCTGCGGGATGCCGGTCGCTACGCGGCATGTATCGCCCACCTGCAGGATGCCCGTCGCTACCCGGCACATATCACCCACCTGCGGGATGCCGGTCGCTACGCGGCATGTATCGCCCACCTGCGGGATGCCCTTCGCTACCTGGCACGTATCGCCCACCTGCGGGATGCCCGTCGCTACCTGGCACGTATCGCCCACCTGCGGGATGCCCGTCGCTACCCGGCATGTATCGCCCACCTGCGGGATGCCCGTCGCTACCTGGCACGTATCGCCCACCTGCAGGATGCCTGTCGCTACCCGGCACATATCGCCCACCTGCGGGATGCCGGTCGCTACGCGGCACGTATCGCCCACCTGCGGGATGCCCTTCGCTACCACCTGCACTTTACACAAGCGCACATTCTGGGCCTTAACACGTGGATGGACATGTGTCAGACGCTGCATTCATTTTTGAGAGATTATCAGTCCATCAGAGAACGCGCGGCCTGTCAGATGTGCGCCGGTCGGCAGCGCAGTCATATTGACGGGCGAATCAGTACGAAAAAAAAAAAACAGCCCTGCTAGATCGCTGAGATGTTGCAACCCTAGCACTCTGCAGACCTTATCTGCCAGGGCAGATCACAAGGGTTGATATACATCTCAGAATTGTGGAAGTGGCTGCTACCAAAATGCAAGATGACTTATATATATATATATACATTAAAAAAAAACAGAAAAAGAAAATACCACAACTCTATTTCCCAACCAGCCCCAACTGCTTTCCCTCTCAGCATAGACATGAACCAGCTCTCATAAGCTCCAGTTTGAGCGGACGGCAATGTTAATGAACCTGTCTTGTGTGGTGCTTCTGATGCACACCTGTTGATGATGTCTAACACCCTCCGTAGCCCACTTCCTTTTGAGCATGAAACTCCTCCTCCCCGCTGCTACAGAGGAGGAGATGTGCCTCACCCTGCCCCCTCCTCTTCCACTATATGCTTCAATCTGCTTTAATTTAGACCGATTGCTGGGCGACACTCTTATCATGCCCAGCATCCACTGACGCTTTCATTTCCTCCGCGCAGAAGCTGGGCTTATTGCGTTTTTTTTTTTTTGTTTTTTACCTCCACTTCACAGTGGAGTGCCTCCTTAACCCCTTCCACACCGTGTTCGTTTCCAGTCAAACGAACAGCATCGGCGACATCATTCTGACCCAAATGCCCTGCGGTTCCAATTTATCTTATCTTTGCCCTCATTCTTTGTCATGGCTCTCATTTTCACATATCGTCTCTGGGTAAAACAATGCGAATTGGCGGAGGACACAAATTCAGAGGTATACGCGTGCAAGTCCTTGCACTGCGCTGAGCACATACACCAGGTCACCCGTCATTGGGCATCTTTTGCATTAGATGGGACTGGTACCTCTAGGCCCAATGGGACACAAGGATCCCTGCTCAGTGCCGGCAGAACACACAGCGGACCCTGGCAATTCGCCGGATAGCGAGACGGCGGCTCACTGCATCTGGTTTGTAGACATTTGGATCTGCACCTGATGGGCACGTCTGACAAAGCGTTTTGCTTTTTGTAAAGGGCACAGAGAATGCATCGCTCTTGGTTCCACGAGGCATGTAATTTACTTCTTCAGATGCAGAACTAGCTTCTCTAACGAAGCTGGGCCAAAGCGCATGTCATCGCATGTCATCGCCTGAGACATTGAAATCGGGTCCCCGGAGTGCTTAGCTACTCTGTCACATGTCACATGTCACCCTTGTCCCCCTGCCTCCCTATACGCAGCAGCTCCGTGCAGCTGTGAAATGCTCAGCCCTCTGCTGGATGTCAGCTGTTCAGGTGATCACCAGTACTTACGGAAATTCCCAGTATGACAACAGTGTCAAACAGTCAATTTAATGTCACGGGGGCACGGCTAGGCTGGTCGATGTAAAACAAAATGCAAAACAACAACAAAAAAAAAATGCTCTGGGATGCAGAGAGATCAGCCTGCTGAAGAGAAATAGAGAGTGCCTCTGGGAGGAAGCCATGGGGTGGAACATGCTGCCCTGAAGCTAAGTTGAGGGTCCAGTGTGACAGAGCTCCAGGTCCTACTCCAGGTTTGCACTGTCCAATGCCTGCAAGATCACCTGGATAAAGTTCACATATCATTTCATGATTGTGTGGATCACAGGTCGATGTTAATTCATACCTCGGTTGCTGCTGGACTGAAAACCGAAGCAGGTAGTTGTTGGGAACCTGAGGCCTGTTCCAGGACCCTGGGAAGGAGGGACCCTGCCCAGGATGACAGCCCACTGCAGGGCACACAATCACATACTGTGGGCTATTTATAGGCAGGAATTTGCCTAACTGATAACATACAAACTGAGCCACTGCATCAGCCTGGTAACATCAAGCTCAGAAAATGCAGAAGTTGCATCCCAATGCAATGACCAAACCCGCGGCACATAACATAACTCGGTCTCTCTAGCCTTGCGCGCCGTCACTGCAGACCAGTGCATCGGCTGAATCTGAGTTTGTTTAAAAACGCGAAAATGCATTTCGAACCCCCGGGTTCAGCGCGACGCATGCCATTACACCCCTGGGTCAGTTTCCCAGCAGCCTCTGCTCCCGCGCATGACATCACGGGTCGCGCGGATGAAAGCGGAGCGTGCGGAGGCTGCGGGGTGCTGACACGTCCGCGGCTTCGGGGCCGAATCGGGGAAGAGAGGAGAACAGGGCCGAAATAAAGGGTAGCTGTTTGATTAGTTTCCTTGGCAGGCGGACAAAACTGTGCGGAATGCAGGCGGGCAGAGAGAGAGAGAGAGAGAGAGAAACAATTAAGGAGACAAGGGGGGATGCAGGGGTTTGCTGCTGAGTAAGCCTGCAGTGCAGAGCCCCCCCCCCCCCCGGCCCCTTTTGATCCTCCCCTGCTCTCTCTCCCTCTGTCTCTGTGAGTGCAGGAAACCACTGCAAACCCGCTCCTCTGTCAAAGAAACAAGGCCCCTTTCTCCTGCTGATCGGGAGGGCAACGTAGAGCGGTGGGCCCTCCCCTTTCCTCCCTGTCCCGTCCCGACCCGGCCCAATGCGCAGCGCTGGAGATGGGAGGCGTTGGGGGGGGGGTGGCGAAGCACAATGCACGCACTGTTCACCGGCCCACAGACTGCCAGATCTGCCGGAGACGTCAATGCAGTCAAGGTCTGTTTGAGCATCTGGGCCTTTAGGTGAGACGGCCGTCAGATAATGCAGGCCACCTATATCTGCACTCCGAGCCCCGCTGAGACTGCGACAACAGACAACCAGGCCGTTACACCTCCCTACGCCTCCCTGCTCCAGTTCCCTTGTCTCTTTCTAAACAAAGTGCAGTACGACCACAAACCATGACCATCAAGGAAAGGCAAGCGCCTCTAGTGAGTGTCTTGACTTGAGCTTGATTGGTTGACCATCACCTGTAGGCATACTACATAAGTGAAGTGAATCAGAGATGCAGAGATATGCCGTCAGTGGTCCACCTACACACATGCTCGCTGGAGTACGCTCCCAGGGCCTGAGCAGTCAATGAGTATGAGCGGTCAAGCCAGCCCCTTGTGCGGGATCCGGGTAAATAACAGTCTGGAAACTCCTCTCTCCGAGTCCCACATAAGGCTTGTAAACCGCAAGAAGGCCCTGTGACACAAAGGAAACTCGGGTAACAGATTAACAAAATGCTGAGGAAGAGAGGCAGCTCATTTGCATCAGCAATTCACATGCGGGGAAGTTCGCGTTTCTGAAGCGGTGTGATAAGAAATCATGGTTTTTTTTTCGCCAGCAGATACAAATTAAATAGGCTGCAGTAGAAACTTTCTGTTTAAAATCATTCAAAAAATATTCATGCAGAAACTTATATCATTTAACCTTAAATGAAATATAAACACCGGCAACTATAAATATAAAGAAACAAATACAACTAGAATATATATATAAGGGATACATATAAACCAAGATATCCTGTGTTTCTATCGATCCTGTACACAATCATTAACCTCCAGAATCATCCGAAATGCAGACCGCAGGTGTGTGTAGACCAAACTCGGGGATTGTCTTAGCCAACTGAAATTGAGCTTGTCTGTTTAGTTTGAAAGGGGGGCGTCCTCTGGTACAGTTTACGCTTTGTTTATGTGGATGGGTCTAGGCTAAGTGCATATCTGGTTTGAGGTTAAGTACCTGTGAATGGCTCATTCTGCTACATTGAGGTTTTTACGAGATTTAGCATATATGCTGAGACTTAGTGGCACGGTCTCTGTGTGATCATATGTAGGTATGTTTTCTGGTGAGCAGGGTTGTGCATGTGTGTGAGAGTGCACACAGCCTACATTGTCCCCCTAAGCGCCTCCCACAATGCACTCTGGTCCCAACAAATGCTGTCAAGCCCATTTGCACAGTGTGCCCTCACCTGCCCTGCAGCCGGCCTCATCTTGGCCCATGCCTGTGGGCCCGTGGCCACCCGCTCCGCTGCAGGGTAGGAGGCAGGAAAGGCGCGTTCACGCCCTGATTAAAATGGAGGCCGCGTAGGGAGAAGCGGGAGGATCGCTGTGCCGTGACAGGCCGCCCCTGCTCCTGGGCACAGGCGACCCTAAGCCCCCGGGTGGTGCTGGAAAACTCTACTCGATTCGGCACCTGTCTCCACAAATTAGTGCGTCTAAGTCTCGAGCATTAGGCCCCAGCTTTTGCAAAAGATTACAGTCACCAGGAAAATGCCAGTCTTCTGCCGGCCCAGGAGGATGGGCTCCCCCTTTGAGTCTTGTTCCTCCCAAGGTTCCTTCCTACGTAGGAGTTTTTCCCTTGCCACTGCCATTGGTTTCCTCTTGGGGGTATTGGACTTTGACAACGTGAAGTAATTTTGTGACTATATGCCCTAAAAAATTAATTGAATTGAATTGAATTGAATTGAATTGAATTGAATTGAAACAAAATGAAACGAAACACATGTCCAGAATGTTGGGTGTCCTTCCAAAGCAGGCAAGATGTATCCAAATGGGCACACCTGCTAAGCAGTTGGGATTTTCCCTTCGAACAGTCATTTATTACAAAACATTCATTACTAGTGCTGTGATGAATTCTAGAAATAATGACTCATTTGGGCATCTTTATTTCTTCTCAACAGAACAGCACCATGTGTTTGATGGTGCTTAATCTGTAAGTGGCTTGTATGTATGGTAAGTGATAAGGGTGGACAGGAATGTCCTCCCTGCCAGCACGCCAAACTTTCCAGGGGTTTTTCTTAATGTGGTCATGGAGGGCACCGGTGCAGGGTGCCGGGGCATTCAGCGTAGATCCTGGCCATGGGCAGCGCCCTGCATGCACGCCAGATTGTTCACTGAAAAGAAGTCAAGTTTTTTAGATCAGCACACGTTTGTTTTGACAAGCAGAGGGACCTTTTTCTTGTGTAGGACCACAATGCTCCTTCTTCCTGAGCAATGACGTGCTCTGACGATGGCGTGCCGCTGGGAGGCCCTCCCAGGCCATTCCCTGTGCCTTTAGCTGTTTATTTATCCATTGTGGCCAACTCAGGACAGGCGGGTCAGGCTCATTAGCGCCAGTCCCCATTGTGTGCGCAAGTGGACCCCTCCACCCCAGCACCCCACCCAGACACACAGACACTCACCTAAAGCTGTTCCGCCAATTTCTATAACAGGAAGTGAGGCTGGAATCGACCCAGACACCAAGGATACTGGGAGGCTGGAAGCTAAGAGCTACTACCATGGGAGAGAGAGAGAGCAAGAGAAGGCTGGAGAAGTGAAATGCAAAAGAGAGAGAGGTGAAATGCAAAAAAAGTGTCGGGGGGCACATACCATCAAGTGTTTCGAAATTTGTAGAGATTAGAATGAGGCCGAATACAGAATATCTAGCGTTTCCATATTTTGGTTTTCAAAAAAGAGGATTCTGGGCGCAGGACGCAAAGAGAGGATCAAAAGCCACATAAACACGCACACGGAAAGTATTCTGGGTGAGGAAAGCAAATGTCGACATAAAACAAGGTAAAAGCCCGGATATTTCAGGCAATTTCAAGTCCCAAACACACATTTTTAGGTTCCAAAAAAGAAGACAAGTTCAGGGAAAAGAGGTTCACCCTGCAATATTAGAACGCGACGAGGGCTCTGCAGCTTTATAACTTGTGACGTGGGGCTGCTCTTCACGACTCGATCCGAGGGCCGTCTTCCCGAGAGCCATTTCAGCATCCAGTCATACGGTCAAAGGGCAAGGGGAGGGCACATGACAGAACAGGCGACTGACAGAGGGCACGCGTCCTCTGTTTACACGGCGACTGCGGCCTCCTCCCCCGGATAATCCCATAACGATCCGCCACTGAGAGACTCTACGACTGCCAGAGATATTATCCGCAAACTGGCCGGCGGTGCGAATCAAACCGAGACGCCGTGTGCTCTTGCATATGGATTTTCAAAAGTGTCTCACAGGACTGCTGAACATGGGTGCAGTGGGCCTGAATGGTGTAATGGCTTTCCGAGCGGCTTTATTAGGGAAGATCGCTTTGTGAATTGAGGTGGAATAGAGACGTGCTAAACTGGCTGAGCAACACACCGACCTGGTCCAAATACAGGGACAGTGGTGCAAACGTAATCTCAGGGATAAGAATATAATGCGGAAATGATAACAGAACTTGCTGCTGCCTTGTTATGGCCATACTGCAGGCCACATTTTATTGTTTTCTGGGATAATATTGTAGTTATAAGGTATGCCTGTTATACAGCTTTGAATACCTATTCTTTATTTCACATCTACTGTTAAATCCGTTAAGCTGTAACCTTGTTAAGAGTATAGGTTAAGAGTATATTTCCTCCTCGTCTTTCCTCTTTGCAGTTCACGGGACCTTGACACTGAACAGAGAGCGCGGCCAAGCTGGCCACGACATGAAAAATGCGACCGCTTTCATATCTTAAGGATTCTGTGAGCAAGAAATATTTCATATTTTTTCCAGAAAAGTCCCGATTGATAAGAGGGGAGGTGAATATGTGCTCCCTGCGGGCAAAGGGCCGGTCGCCCGTCGTGGTGTCGTGTGCTTGTCCTGGCCGTGCTCTCCGATGAAGAGCACACAGCTCAGTGAAATTTCTTACGCCTGTGTAGCAGGGGCTAAATGGACTGACTAAGCAATCTGAGATGAAAGGGACCGGTACTGACTGCCCCTCGACACAGCCCCCCCCCCCCACCCCCCCATGACTGTGTCACCAACCTGGCTGCAGGGAGCCTCCTCAGCCAACATCAGCATGATTCGGTGCACAGGGATACCAATGGTGCCACTTCAAAGGGAAGCTTTTCAATCAGCGACACCACTCATCATTATAGTGGGCTCTGCATCGTCTCGGGAACGCCACGGTGTCAGAGGGACAGTTTGCAGAGCTGGGAGGCAGGCAGGCAGGCAGGCAGGCAGGCACGCACACACACACACATAGTCCATGTATTACTTTCTTTATGGGGACCCTCCATTCATTTCTATGGGCACATTCCTAATCCCAACCATCCCTACCTAGCCCTATCCTTAACAACATGTAACAAAATTAAATACAAGGCTTTTTTTTTTGTTTTTTATTACAGTCACAGATTTTTATAAAATAGAGGTTATTCACTTAGGGACCAAAAAATCCTCACAAGGAAAATAATATATAATAATAATAATTACAAAACACACGTTTCTATTCCTATATTAGTGAGGACCATTCATTAATTTCTATAAGCATAACTAAATGACTCCATAAGTAACCAAACAAAATACAAGACGTTTGGCATTTTTACTCTTTTTTGATTGCATTCACAAATTTTTATAAAATTAAGTCTGAATTAGGACTGAAAACATTACCGCACTAGTCATGCTTTTCGTGGATTTGCTATACTTGTGAGGTTCTTTGGTCACCTGTACAAACACACACACACACACAGTCTCCAGCTGCAATGGCCATTATGGCCTTCTTGAGCACAGTTAATACAGGTCAGGCATAATCATTAGTACGCCATTGTGTAAATGGTCGAGTGAAGTTACAGAGTCAGCAGATCATGTAACTTAAGTCCGCCTGCCCCCCTCCCCGGCTCCCTCTCTCTCTCTCCCTCTCTCTCTTACACACAAATAGACACACGCTTACCTTTCCAGGCCCAGCCTAGGAGCTTTGTCAGAAGCTGAGAGGGGGGCCATCATGTGGCTGGCATGCCAAGCACTAACTCAGAGTCTTTCCTCTCTGACAGGATTGATGGGTTCATATGGGACCACTTAGGAAGAACCAACTACAGTACACTCCGCATTTGCAGGTCCGGGTTCTAACACTGTCATTTCAGGTTTTCAGTTAGAGCATCACCCGTGTGATTCAAAGGGAAATATGAACCTGAGGTCATTTTCTTTGGAGCGATGCCGGGAGTCGTCTTCAGTGCTCACTCATACTGCCAACTGACTCAGCGGCACATGCCGACTGACACAGGCTAGCGAGGGTTTTGGCTGTGCTGCACAGCACAGCATAAACACAGACACAGGACAGCAGCCCAGAGACCGACGCGTCACTTATGGAGGCCTGATCCCCGTCCCGGTCCTGGCCTGCCGCTGCTGACTAAGTGGATTTGGATCGATGACAGG
Source organism: Petrocephalus zakoni (assembly GCA_026774425.1). NCBI lineage: Eukaryota > Metazoa > Chordata > Actinopteri > Osteoglossiformes > Mormyridae > Petrocephalus > Petrocephalus zakoni. The sequence continues at coordinate 26,010,582 of JAODKN010000104.1, read as the reverse complement.
TGTCAGTTAAAACAGAAATGAATTCTTCATGGGTTACTAAATTATGGAGAACTCCTGGATGTGTCGGGCGGTGGGGGGAATGCCAGAACTGGACAGGTTTCTCGCTTGCTGGGATCTGTTCCAGACACAAGGATGCTGGGACAAATCACACGCACAACAACTGGCCATCGGAGAATACGCGGCTCCCTTTCTGTCACAGAGAGGGGGGGGAGAGAGAGAGAGAGAGAGAGCAATCACCCTAACACTCTGTGAAAAAACATAAGATAAAGATGAGATAGACTTGAACTTTCACACAGCCACAGACAAACACATTCGTGTGTGCGTGAAAAGGGTCATTATGAAAATCTCACCCTCTGTTGCAGGCACCAAAGCAGGTTTACACACACCTTACCACTTCCTTAAAGTCTGATTTTTAAATTTTGCCTCAATTAATGTTTCATCCACTTTACTGGAAAGCACAAGCCAGCATTTGCACACACTTACACACACTTACACACACTTACACACACTCACTTCCTTGTCCTGTCATGTTTTTTGCACACCCCCTTCATAGATGGACTCTCTCTCTCTCTGTCTCTCTCGCTCCCCTCCCTCTCTGCCGGTTCCCTCCCTCCCCCACTTCTCCCCCTTTTGTCTCCTCTTTCTGCATCTCCCCTATCCTCCTCTCCCTTTTCCTCCTTCTCTTCCCTCTTTTTTCACCCCTCTTCTTCCAGCCTTTGGCGATCTCCCAGTTTTGTAACCCAAATCTTCGGCGGCTCTGCCCTCCCCACAAAATTTAGGAAGCCATTAACGACATCAAATCAGTACAGAGAGGGAGCGGGGATGAGGGGGGTGAGTGGTGGAGGGGAGTAGGATCGGGTTTCCCTGTGTTTTCATGCGTCCACTCCATTACTGTAATGTGCTGGGGCCCATTTAACTAATGCATAAAAGCACATTGATACCCATAATATACAGCATTACACAATGAATTAGGGTTTGAGGAGGAGACAGCGAGGCAGCGCGCACACACACACCGAAAGTACAATAAGACGTCTAACCTTGTTACTCTGCACATTCTTCACCAAGAACAGGGAGAATTTAAACCCACTTACCACACTAGTTCTAAATTAAAATCTTTTCATTATGACCCCCAGCCTTTAGTGGAAGCATTTTTGTTGAGTTTCATAATCTGCCTTATCCATGCTTGCTTCAGCTTTGCCTCTTTCTTCTTTTGTCAAGTTCAATGTAACAAAAAAATGCACTGTACTAATAGTTTCCAATTGCACTGAACTATTACTAATTTACTAATAGCTTCCAATTGCACTGAACTCAAACTGTTCAGATTACACTTACACAGATGTTATCCAAAGATCCATGGCACTTCAAGAGGCTCTATTGTAAATACATGTTAGGAAGATGTGTATGTATTCTGATAATTACCAGAGATAACATAAATCTGCCAGGGAGCCAGCAGACATACACATACACGGTGACAGCTGGAGAACATCACAGAGACTGATAAAAATAGACTCAAAGAAAGACAAATTCACGGGCATCGCAAGAAAATATGTAATGACAGAACGAAGGAAAGAATTCGACAGGGAAAAAGTCCTTGGCAACAAATATAAGCCTAATATAATAAATCATAAGGTGCACGTATTTTTCTTCTTTCCTTTACTTTCAAAATTTCGACATGGCAAAGACGATGTCGCACAAGTCACATGGGTTGTGCTGCGTCCCCATAGTGCATGTGCACAGAGTTCACCAGTTACCGTGAGCGTTACTCTCGCACCAGTTACGTTTGAGTGTAAGGACGTTTAGGCATTTGTTTCCCCCGCAGACAGTATCAGGTGTATCAGAGTAACAGCTCCGGCTTAAGAGGGTTAGGCTATGAGCACACAGGGGCATGTACCCGACCCAATTAACATAAGAGTGTGAGAGCATTCACCTTGACTATTTGTCCAGCACTGAGTGCCTGTCTAAATTTCACAGAGGGGTTTTACTTGTGAACAAGCAGTAACAGCGAGTTAACCTAAGAAGAAAAGTCTTGAAGTAGGAAACGACATACTAAAACACTGTAACACTTTAGGTTAAAGTTTGTTGCTTTAATGATTAATGAACTATTACTGATCCATCCATACATCCATTTTCTGTAAGCGCTTATCCTATTCAGGGTCGCGGGGGGTCCTATCCCAGAGGCTACGCGGGCAAGGCTGGGAACAACCCAGGATGGGGTGCCAGCCCATGACAGGGCACAATCGCACACCATTCGTTCACAGGTGCACACCTATGGGCAATTTGGTAACTCCAATTAACCTCAGCATGTTTTTGGTCTGTGGGGGGGAGTCGGAGAACCCAGAGGAAACCCCACCTGTTACTAGTCGTTTGATGATATTTTAGTAAATAAAAATATTTCGACCAATCCAAATATTTTGCAAATACTTTATTTATTTATTAATTTGCTTCTTAATAGTAAGGAACAGACCTTAGTAATTAAAGTGTTCCCCAAACATACATGTGTATTGCTATATATACTAGCCACACATTTGAATTGGGTGTTAGTGTGGCTCTACCTGAAGTATTTCAGATTTCATCTCTGAGCTGCTGAGGGGCTGGGCTCATCAATGCTGCACCGCGGCTCACCGCTGACCTTTCCCCCACCCTGCCGGACAGATAAGGGCCCTTTGCATGATCATCATTGCATGGGAATGAAGGGCAACAGAACCTCTCAGCTCCGGCCACGCCATCTCTAGGGAAAGGCAAATTATAACACCCTTTGTGGCATGCTGGTCTCACACTGAAACCCTGACTGGCAGGCGGTGGTACCTCCCCCAAACCCAGCCCAGCCCTGAGACCCTGTCAGCCCCGACCTCCCACGGCTCCCCACTCACATGAACCCGGCCAAGCCTTTAGACCCCGCCGTACTAGTGCCCATGACCCTCCCAGGCCTCGTTCCCACTCAGCAGTCCATGCCGGCACTGTGTGGCTTCATTCATAAGCACCGCGCTTGTGTTTGAGGTGCCCTCAGGGAGCACTGCTACCCAAGCCACCCTTCAGCCTTCACAGATCGTTCCTCTCCGCCCCAAACTCTCCAGCCCAAACTCATAACTCAGCTCCAAGCATGCTGTCAATATTACCCCCTGGAAAGAGTCCCCTATCCATTCTCCCAGGATTCCCCGAGGACGCCCCTGCCTCTGTCTCTAGCCAAGCCAAGCTTGTACGTTCCTCACCAATTCCCCCAATGACAGTACCATTCTGATGAGGCTGTCAGTCAGGTTCGTTCGATCCCACCCATGTGTTTATTTCACTGCGACCAAGCGCAGTTCCCATCATTGCTGCTGCATCTCTGCTCGCAGTACCTGCGATGGCCTGATGCCTCCAGCTTTGCATGCCTTCAGCATTCATATTATGATCGCTATCCTGCGACGCCTGCCTCATAGCCCTGAATTCACGCCTCATTATCAATATATCTGACCTTTTTAACCAACGACTAGACTATGCACTGTAGTGTACCCAGAATCCCATCTTGTCATCTTTAAGCAACCATTCAAGCGACTGGAATTATCGCGGCAAAGTCCTTCAATGCATGCAACCTCCCACCCAACGCCCCCCCCGATTGCCAATGACTAACAATCAGATACAGATTTAATTGTGCTCTTTAATTAATAATTACATTTATCATAGGGAAATCTGATGTTCTGCGGGGGTAAAGAGCTTGTTAATTTAATTATGGTTGTGCTAACTGATAATGGATGCTTTTAGCCACCAAGGTTATCTGTGTCTGTACCTTCTCTGTCATTTACCATAGATGTGGGTTGATTCCCAGCACTAATTACACTCTTCCTTAGTCTCCCACCTCCTCAATTGAGGACTATCTGCTCTGTTTCTGAAAACATCAGGAAGATTTAGAGGCATTAGAAGCCCACCTATCCATCCCATTGATCAGACTGCTACTGGTGAAGCTATCGAGAGCCTTTACTCATAAACTTTCCACCATTCCTGGTAATTGAAGTTATTTTATAAATCGTCCAAAAACAAAGAAGAACCTGTGCAGCTGAAAAAGCAATAAAATAATGTAACATTTCAGGCACGGAGAAGATAAGGAGACAAAAACCAATGTGTTTAATAAGATGTAACCTTTAGAAGGCATATTATAAGACATAGGAATTTTAATTGGTGATTGGCTTGTTTTCTGTTTTCTGACAACAGTAGATTGAATTGAACGGTATTTATGCTTATTGGGTTAAGCCCATGTGCTAATGCAATTCTCTAATGCTGCCATATTTACAGACATCCGTCCCCCAGTCTTAATTGGGTTATGCCATCTAGATAAGTCAGAAAGGACTGATCTTTTGGATCCATAACATTCTCTCCTTGAGATATCAACAAAGGCTAATTTTCATTGTTCCCTTACTTGTGGAATGGATTCAGAAGAGAGGTGATTTCCCGGTGTCTCCTTGGAATACCCCACTAGCCGGTGGCCATCTTTTGATCTCTATCCGTCCTCCAGCCACTTCTTCTGGGCAGGGTAAGGGGGCATGGAGCCTATCCCGGCCAGCACAGGGCACAAGGCAGGGGACGATCCAGCATGCCAGTAAACCACAGGGTCACACCACACACATACAGAAAATACATTTTATAAATAACAATTAGCCTAACTGCGTGCTCTTGCAGGGGGACACAAAGGCCTCCAGCAAAAACACATGACATGGGAAGAACATGAAGGCTCACACAGGGCTGCACTCAGGAGGTGTGAAGCAGCAACGCTACCCACCCAGCCACAAAGGGCTCGCTTTTGCTTTCCAGCCTAACATTTCCTCATGACTTAATTCCACCTTTCTCACAACCTGCTCAAAATAAGCAACCAGATGATGGATGGATGGATGAATGGATGGATGGATGGATTAATTCTGCCGTACTCCCTCCCACCCATTTCTTTCCACTTGGTCCCTTGTGCATTGCTTGTGTTTCCCCTTTAGGGACTTATGTGGAGCCCCAACCGTTATCTGTTACAGCCTGTTTACATTCAAATGCACCAATGACAAGTGCTGGGGGAATAGAGCCACAATAAAGACACTGAAATCAATATACAGGCCACATAATGCTGGTCTCTTGTGTACATATGGTAGGTGCAGGCATTCTAACAGGCAATCACACAGCAGCCTCAGTGCAGGCACTGCTAGCACAGAGTCACGGGCTGCTGTTCATTGTGTCCGCGCCCTGCCACTTTCAATTTTATCTGACAGCTCATGCCTGACCTGGCTCGAGCTTTAAAAGTTCGCTGTCTGAAAATGACGCGATTACGGCAACTCTTAATCGCCCCACCCAATGTAAATAACCGAGCTAGGACCTCATATCCGTCCTTGGTATAAAAATAACAGGCTTAGTTAAAAAAAAAAGAAAAGAACAGCAAGTCAGAACCAAAAATGTGAACCATTTATATTCTTAGCCCGGATCATTCTCATGTGACATTCTCAGCCACTTTCAATGCGTGGAGAGTTGCTCAGTGTGTCCCTTGTGTTTCTTGCTCAGAAATCATGACTACTACTCTGCATTAGCAATACCGACGCTACAGATACTATATTATAGGATCCAAATCACAATGCTCCAGCCACTCACAGCCCTGGAGTCTAACAATGTCTCATACTGCCGATTAGTAGTTTCAAAAACAGGTACCCCCAAAGCCACCCATCCATCCATCTATTCATCTGTCCATCCATTCTCTAACCACTTATCTTGGTTAGAGTTACTGGGAGCTCGGAGCCTATCCCAGGCAGCACGGAGGAACAAGGCCCAGTACATCCTGGACAGAATTCCAGAATCAACAGTTATCAGCAGTTACATCTCAAACACTGCATTAGTACTGGCAGCCACACTGTACATGAACTGTAATGCTTAAGGGTCACTTAAGTGTCACTGCACTTATTGTGTCCTGTTTCACACTCCTCCTCGTCTGGAGCTACTCTATCTATCTTGTATTGCACTAACGTCTATTGGCTATTTATTATTAAACGTCTATTGGCTATTTATTATTAAAGTGGCAGCGTCCTCTGCACTTGTTACACATGTCCACAGAAACATCTTAAATTTTGAATTTTGAGGCTGACATAATTATATACAGAGCCAAAAAAAAAGTAAGGAACATAGATAAAAAAAAGGAAACTTTCTTTGGTGATGAGAGACAGGTCGTGTCTTTGAATCTGACCTTAACATAAGGGCCTAAAAGTCACATGATAAAGGGAGATATATGGGGAAATGCCAGAGGCCCAGGCTGCCATTCAGAAGAGGGGGCATGCTTGGGAATTGGGATGTTTGTACCGTCATTGCAGCGTAATTACAGCACAGGAGACTTGTGCTCTTTCATCATTGTCCTTTTTAAGAGTGGTTGTCGAGGTATATCCTCACCTCGCCACGCCGGTGACGCTGTTGTACATGGTTACTTTGCTGTTGGTTTCTCTCACCTACTCCCTCACTCTCTTTGTATCGTTCGTTTTTAAATTGTGTCATATGCTGGTATCACTGCAGAAGCGTATCTCTCCTGGCACAAAGGACTCCCGACACCTCGTTACATTGCTTTAGTACTGCAGCTCTCTCTGTGCCCAAGCAATATCAAATAACATAACAATGAAAGCAATAACCGCGGCGCTAGCCGGTAAGTACATTGTAAAGCGACACTGCTCTATATGCAAAACACTGTTGCAGTTTAACGGAATGGCAAGATAAGAAAGCAAATGTATTTGTTCACACACAAATTAGTTTGTAAGCCATAATCACTCCCCTCATAACACTTCTGCGTCGCCGCGTCCCACAAGCGGCATCAGCGCGATAGCCAAGATGTCAACAATGATATCAAATATCATTTATCTGAACAAATGAATAAATTAGTGCCACTTGATGGGATTTGAATAAGGGCTGAGTCACGCATTGATTGCCATTGCGGGGAGGGACGACGAGAGAGGAGAGCCGTGCGCAGGGGCGTACATGTGCTGCAATTTGGATAATGAGCGGTGGTCGTGGCTCCGAAATGATTACGGTAAAAGCATGGAGCATGTCGAGTCATAATCCCACAGATCTTATCTTTCCGTCGTTTTGCATTTGACAGAAGCTGCATTACAGGCCATACACAGTCATTGAGGTTTAACCCAGTAAGTTTTCGTTTTACCCTGTCGTAGCCTTGATTTTCATTGGGTAACGTTAAACGTGAGGGGATAGAGCGGGTGGAGAGGCAAACCCCGAAAACGTCTGATGAATGCTCATGCTGCCACATTTTATGAAAGAGGTCAGAAGATAACTCAGAGTGGCCAGAAAAACAAATAGAGGAGATGTGGAGGGTTGGACCCATGTTGCTGTGCGGTGCTGATATCATAGATGAGACGCATGGGGGAGGGGCACTGTGACCTCTACCTGAACTCTCAGGCTGCCAGTCGATCCTGACCTTGGCGAGTCATACATGCAACCTTCTTCAGGCACGAGGGAACAGGGAGGAATGTACAGAGAGACCTTTCCCTTGCAGAGCATCTCCGTTCTCATCTTTGGCTGTCACATGTAGCCTTGTCAGAAGGTCAATCCCCAGAAATAACCCTCTTGAAACATACATTTTTATTTACCGTGTTAAAGAAATTGCCCCAGGCAGGAAAAAGGGGGAGACAGAGAGCCAGAGGAAGCTTGCGTTTCTTAATTCTTTTCCTGCTCAGTCAGAGGGACGTTTCGGAAGCTTTTCCTTTTAACGTCTTTCCAGGGTTCAAACCGATAATTGCAGAGGATCAGATGCTGTAGTATTTAAGTGTGCTCTATTCACAGACATAAGCACAGTCATTAACATGAAGTACCATGTTTGAGGAGAGTCACCAAGTCTCTGTTTGAACAGAACAAAGTGTATCAGTCCCCAGGCTCCGCTCTTAAAAGGCTGACGGCTGAAACCCTCCTTGGCGTCTTTCCGCATGGATAGCGGGCGACCCGGCACTTGGAGCGCTGACCCCTCGCGGTCCCCACTTCTCTTTTTTTTCTGACTTCCATGTTACAAGGTTACAAGAAAAATGAAGGGAATGAATGAAAAGTAATTAGAATTTCCTTTTCAATTCCCTGTGTGCCCGAAGTGGGAGCCGTATGAGCTGCAGAGCCCGGCGAGGCTGGTTTCGTGGGGGGCCATGCCAGATCTGGAGGCCCGCACATACCCTTTCACATGCGCCCAAGCAGTCACAGGGGGCACCTCTAATCAGGATGGAGCGGCAGAGGGTCTCGCTCGCTCAGATTGGGATAACACCTCTAATTAATACGAGCGCTTGCAAATCCCTTTAGAAAATAATCTGTGCAGGTCATTTATTCTGCTGGGGAAAACGTAAGAATGGGGAAGAACATGAACATGAAAAGGAGGGAGAGAACATCGGGGGGGGGGCGTGAGATTGGAGCATTGCCATGCAGCGCGTCAGTGCGGGGGAAATGGAGGTCCAAGATGGGGGCGGGAGGGGGGTGATAGTTTTAACTGTTTCAAAGAAAGGCAGATAAGGAAGAGAATGAGGTGGTGGGCAGCGGGGTGGGGTAGGGTAATTACCTAGACATGGAAAGAAAGATGGTGAAAAAGACTGGTGAACACGGTGGGCGGCACCGAGCGGCACACAGCGCATGCACAATGCACATGTGTCACTGGGGGGTGGAGCGAGCCTGGGGCTTCGTGTATCACGCAGACATGCATGAAACAACACTGAGATGACAAACCCCAGGAAGAGCAGTGATTACACTGCCTTCAGGGCGCTTTAGGAACGAGCGGGTAATAGCTCATGGTGCAGTGATTAGTACTGTTGCCTACTACCTCAGGGACTGGGGTTTGAGTCCCTGCCAGGGTTCTGTGTGTGGGGTTTATGTGTTTGCCCCGTGTTGTTGTGGGGTCTCCTCTGGGTACTCCTGTCATGCTGAAGTTAATTGGAGTTGCCAAATTGCCCATAGGTGTGAGTGAATGGTGTGTGTGTGCCCTGTAATGGGTTGTTCCCTACCTTGGTCCTGTAGTCCCGACAACCACCCCCCCCCCCCGGGGCCCGGTCGAGGAGAGGTGGTGTAGGAAAATGGGTGGGGGGGGTGTTTGG
>JAODKN010000104.1:25983380-26000251 GCA_026774425.1 Petrocephalus zakoni | reverse complement strand
ATTCTGTTAACGGTGTTGGATTCTCCCTGTCTTAGCTAATACTGTTAACAGTGTTGGATTCTCCCTGTCTTAGCTAATACTGTTAGAGGTGTTGGATACTTCCTGTTTTAGCTAATTCTGTTAACAGTGTTGGATTCTCCCTGTCTTAGCTAATACTGTTAGAGGTGTTGCATACTCCCTGTCTTAGCTAATACTGTTAGTGGTGTTGGATACTCCCTGTCTTAGCTAATACTTTTAGAGGCGTTGGATACTCCCTTTCTTAGCTAATACTGTTAGAGGTGTTGGATACTGCCTATCTCAGCTAATTCTGTTAGCAGTGTTGGATACTCCCTGTTTTAGCTAATTCTGTTAACGGTGTTGGATTCTCCCTGTCTTAGCTAATACTGTTAACAGTGTTGGATTCTCCCTGTCTTAGCTAATACTGTTAGAGGTGTTGGATACTCCCTGTCTTAGCTAATTCTGTTAGAGGTATTGGATACTCCCTGTTTTAGCTAATTCTGTTAATGGTGTTGGATTCTCCCTGTCTTAGCTAATACTGTTAGAGGTGTTGGATACTCCCTGTCTTAGCTAATTCTGTTAGAGGTGTTGGATACTTCCTGTCTTAGCTAATTCTGTTGGCAGCATTGGCTACTTCCTGTGTTAGCTACACTGTAAATGCAGGGCAACCAGCCTGGGGGATTGTGGGGTTGGGGGGATAAGAAGAGGAGAATCAGCATCAGTGATGAGGGGGAGGGAGTGAGGAGCGGGGTTAGTGGGAATACTAGAAGATAAATACGTTGGTGCACTACAAGAGGTGTTCAAGCGAATGCTATTACTGTAAATCACCGTACCCATACTAACATAACTATATTAACTTACACATGTGCCAATATTCACTAGGAAATCTGACATTCTTACTCGCAATACTCCACGCTAATCATAAAGTGGATTACTGAGATAACATAGGTGGCCTTGTTGGTTCGTTGTTGGGATGTTTCGGGGCTGTTTTTGTCACAGAGTCCTGCCTATTCACTGTCTTCAGAAGTGGTTTTGCTAGCTTGTGTGCGAGCTATTAATGTGGCCACACCTGCTTTTGCTAGCGTTGCCATTTCTCTTCGCCTCCCTGCGTCGTCTTTTGCCTTCGTAAGTGCTGCAGAGCCACATCCCTCCCCAAAAGCCCCCTTTTCTTTCCCCAAGGGCATTGAAGCATTGAGTGCAGCTCCTCTAACTCAGGATGATCTGATCGCAAGGAAAAGGGATCTAGATGCTGGATCAGCTGCCCGCTGAGGGTGGAGGCGGCCTCCCGGGCGTGGCCTGGGTCCTGCTAGCGCCGGGCCGGAGGTGCTCCTCCCTCATGGCTCGCGGCTCTCTTTTCATTCTCGGAAGACACCTGTCAAACCCAGCATTTGCTCTCTCTCACTCTCTCTCCTTTCTCCCGCTGCCTCGTTCCCTCCATTGTAAAGTGTAAGCACTGTAGCTTATTTGGAAGGGCAGGTCGCCATAGAGGCTTCTCTGATGCAGACCTTTGATAAGGCCGCAGCTCCCAAATGAAACTGCATCAGCGATAAGACAGAGGAGGTGCCGAGGACAGGGGCAGAGAAGGCCACGCGCGGCGCCGATTGGGCGCTCACCTTTCCATCAAGCTGCTTATTTCTCTGCCTTTCACTCCGTCTTTCTCAACCCACAGGAAAATGTTGTGGATGCAGAACATCCCCCGTGTGTCACTCCCTCCCGTTTACCCAAAACAGTCAAAAGGGGGCGCTCCACTTGCTTCCACTTTCCCCTTACAGCCCTTAAGTGTACAGCTTAAATGCCGACGCCAGGCGATGCTGGCACGTGGCAGTCCCTGAACGGAAAGTGCTCGAACTTGCCATAACTTTTGACTAGCTGAGCACCGACATTTTCGGCAAAGCAGAGAGAGAGAGAGAGAGAGCGAGACGGAGAGGAAGAGGTGATGCAGGAAGCCACTCTGCCCTCCATATTTGCTAATAGACTCCAGCAATCAGATCATTTCCAGTTTAAATGGGGCCTTGATGGCCACAGCCTGCATTAGTGGTGCTCGCTCGCCCAATCCGATTAGCCTGAGACAGTGACAGTTGCCAGCTAGAGATGCAGGTAGCCCCCGTCTCCTAGCCGCCCCCTGCCCCCCCCCCCACCCTTCCTCCTGCTCCCCAACAGGTCCTCTTACTGTCATTTTGGGACACTAATTGGATTGGCCAGAAGCAGATGTCATTATTGTTAAGAGGTCAGGCACTTGATGTTTCCAAGTTGTTGGCAGTCATTTGGGCATATTAGCGGCTTCTGTTTAGAGCAAAGGTCACTGTGCAAACAAGGCACTTAGCAGAATTTCACGAACCGTCTCTGCGTATGTGTGCGCGTGCGTGCCGCTTATTTGCTGACGGAGTACGTTCCTGACGCCGAGCGCAGACGTGCGCAGATGTAGCTGCGAGCCTGTTAATGACTGTGAGTCTCTACGGATGATGCCGGCGAAGACGCAATGAGGAAATGACAGGCAGTGGGAGACGATCGATAGTATCAGAGGCAAAGTTCTGCAAAGAGCAAGCAAATAACGGAAGATCCACATGGATGAAATAAATATCACTCTAACGAGCTGGACAGAGGACAGAAATAATGGCCTGATGATCACATGGTAGGCTTGTCTGAAGCACTGATCATACACATTCTAATTAGGTGAAGCCTATTTAGAAATCAAACTTTATCGATATGCTACATAACAGCTAACGAGCATTCAGCAGGGCGAGTAGCTAAATTAAACAAAACTCTACGTAAATTCATGCTGCATCAGTCAGGCAGAGGATAGGGGACAAATAACAAACGGAAGACTGATTAAGTGCCGGATCGAGAGCCAATTTTCTCCGCAGCACATCTACAGTAGCTACATGCTTATTACATAAACAGATAATCAGGAAGTGTATCAGAACACAAATGCCCCCAACGACACGAATACAAATGCATCTGATGCAGGCCGGATCGGCTTTCAGCTTAAGTGCTACGGGGGAGAGAAGCGTGTCCATGGGAAGAGCAGATTCAATTGCACGGGCAAAAATCTAATCACGGCACATAAACGGGTCCCCTCAGCGCCGGACAGAGCCGCGCTTAAATAGGTAACCTCACTGTCTCTGGTTACCCCCCGTGCATGAGTACGCCTTCCGCCCCACCCCCGGATAATGGGGCCGAGGGGGGTTATCGGCGTTCTGAGCAGGAAGGGGCAGATCATGTGCTCCCCCCCCACCTCCCTCCCCGAGGGTCACGCAATTAAGTCCGGTCCATCCACGCTCTGGATATCTTGACACCTGAGGCGGCGGGGAGTGCAAACTGCACATTGCCGATGTACCTGTCAAAGGCGCAGGGCTCTGCTGGTCTTCAGAGCCGGTAATAGTGACCGATAACAAACTCTTCAATTTGTGAAGAGAGGAATTACGCACTTAATTTGCTGAGACTTCCGCATATGTTTTATGCCCATCGGTTTTCACATAAAGCCGCGGAGCATTGCCGCTGTTTTCAAGAACTACAGCTTCTGCAGTCTTGGTGGAAGGTATCTGGCCCATATATTCCCAGCTATGGGAAACCTGTCACATGGTTACGAAAGGAATCTGCTGGGTTTACCTGTCATACTATAGTGAAACTGAACAATTTGATTCCAAGTACAGTACCCAACGGTATGGATTTGGATATGGAGGGTAGCAGCATTGTGGAGGTACTGTGTGTGTTTAGCAGGGTGTGGGCGTCAGGGCTGATTTGGGAACCAAACCTATGCCCTTGGCAGGAACTTCCTACCACTGTGCAGTTCTTCTCTTTTAGTGTTGAAGGTGGTGCAGGAAGACATTTCTATCTTTGTCTTGTTATCATTCACCTCTTTGACCAATATGCGCACCCATTAGCATGTGTAAGAGCTGTGTTTTGGTTTATTCAGGACATTTTCTGCTAAACAAGTGCTTGGCCCATTTGGTGGGACCATATGAGCAGTGGGGATTCAGTTCTCCAATGAACCGTGATCTAGATTAACGATGATGCCCAGATCTCCACTCTGACTATGTAAGTCCTTACCTCTTTCTGATACACTCCTTCTCCCAGTGATATTTATTTTACCTGGTCTGCACCTGATCAGAAACATCCAGACTGTCAGGAAAAGGAACTGATCAATGATTCGGCTTTTGTGTACAAAAGGCTGAATTCCTCTGAAATTCACGCACAGAGTGCTAAACCATACATTTTGGAGGAAATCGCTTTTTTGTGTTTCTTGGTGCAGTTTCTCATCACTCTACAGCCTTTCTGCCCTCGCTACACACCCCAGCATGCTCAGTGCTGCTGTTATGAGTTTCTGACACCGGGGCTAATGGCAGTTCGGCGTTGGGCTTGTGATAACAACACAAACAGGAACCTTGTGGATGTTTAGCTAGTGCTTGAGTTGGCTACAGGACTTATGGAGGTACTCTTTAAACGCGACTACTTGCAAACTCCATCTGGTAAACACCTCACCCTTGTTTATTCGACCTATGGTGAGGCAGGGAGATTAAACTACTATTAATATCCATATATACTGCGAGCATCTATAAATCGCCTTCCTCCACTGCTTCTCGCTTTGTTCTCGCAGTGACCGGGAGCCAGCGAGTCCAGCATGCTGTCCCATGGTGCATTGCTTCCTGTCAGGGACGCTGTTCCAAATGGGGGGGGGTTGCTAACGGATTTTCCAAGGTCACCTTTGAGGAAGTGGGTCTGGATCTGGCTGCAGCCTTCTTTAACCCCTCAGACCTTCTTCTGACTATGTAACATACCTCGAGCTCCTTCTTACTATCTCTGTACTTTTGCTTTCTGGAAACTGGAAAAGTGCTCCAGGTTCTGTGGTGGGAAAAGTGTCCGGATGCATGATAAAGAGGCTGTCTCCTGAGCAGCACAGCTCTTTAGCAATGAGTTGCTCTTTAGCTCCACACTTTCCCCTGGGAAACTGATGCGCTAAATTCAAAACCACACATAAAAACACATGCAACAGCCATGCGCACAGTTTAATTAGCACTGAATGCATATCGCACGTGTATGTACACAGGACTGCTCTTGTATTTCCATGCATCCATCCATTCATCCATCTTCAAATTGCTTATGTTGGTCAGGGCCATGAGAGGCCTGGAGCCTATTCCAAGCAGCACAGGGCACAAGGCTGTCTGGATGGAACAGCCCTGCATTTTCAAGTCATAACTTTTTCCTGCTGTCATTGCATGTGTACAAGATTTGCTGCAGGTAGGGTGGGTTCTGGTATGACTGTAAGAAGGAGGACACCTGTGTGGAGGGGTGGGGTCTATATCATACACAATACTATGGAAGCTGAGAATGATAAATCTATCATGATAATTATCGCGTTATCTCAACAAGATGACTCAAATATAATTGCAAGCCCATTCTCGGCTCCTGTAGTATGTGTGTGCGTGATTTTCTTGTTCTTTATGCAATCACGGTAGGGGGGTGTGTGGCTCCAGTTTTTACTGGGAGGTGGGTAGGGAGAGGGAAAAAGGAGGAGGAGGGGGTGGGAAGACCGAGCAATGTGGACAAAATCTGGATGAGTGGACACCCCACCTGCAAGCGGAAGCAGAAATTCCACCCCAGGGACCTAGGCATGGTCCTCTGGTCCCCTTCCTCTGAGACATCTGCTATTATTAGATTTCATTTTCAACAACGTTGGCAATAATCCGTGACCCTTTACCCTGTTTTACTTACATGCACGACAGAATCACAAGATCACCAACTGAAAAGAGTTAGCAGAAAACCCTTATAACAGCTATAAGTATACCCCTTTGTCCTGTGGCAGACTCACCTGCTAATATAGGATGTATTCATTCAGCACCATAATCTGCCTTAGTGCTTTGTTTGTATTGTTTAGAAGGTTAATTAATTTCGAATCACTTGTAATTCCTACTTGTTCCCTGGACACAAGAGCAGGCGATTGGAGTGTAGCGTCACCCTCTGCTAAAGCAGACTTTCAGACTGGTCGACATCATCGTGCATTTAGTACAGCTAAGCAGGTGTTATGACAGGAGCAGGTAAAGTCGTTCTGTAGGGCGAGAGCTTCCTCATCCCGGGAATACAAACAAACAAACAATCAGAGGTCACAGCTCCTGGGTGAACTGCAGGCCCCAGCAGGAAGCAATAATGTGGCCGCGCCGGGACACGATGTTCGGGCCGCTGACAGACATCTGTGAGAGGCAGGGCGGGGGGGGGGGGGTGTAGCTGATGGAGCGGGGCCTCCCATTCCATGCCGCTGCATTGTTAAGCATTTCCTCAGTTCCCAAAAAGCAGCATTGGGGTATAGTGCGAAAAAAAAATGCTGAAGTTCTGCATCGGAGTGGGAATTCAAGCACCCAGCAGCTACACAGCTATATTATGTAAGATATTTCTGGATAGTAATTCACCTCACCTTGTCTGCCAGGTGTGAATCCGGGGCTAATTGAAAGTTGACTCAATATATTCCTTTTTTGTCGGAGTCCCATGGAACAGCCCGTGAATATATCCCATCCTGTAAAAATAACCGTGATGCACCTCAGATATAAGTTTGCGCGTTGACATTCAACAGTGCGCTAATACGAGTTTCTGCACGGAAGACAGTTTTGCAATAGTTTTGCAGCTTCATAGAAACAGCGTAAACTAAAATTGCCTTCGCAGAATCGAGATTAGGGCATCCGCGTCTGACTCGAACCGAAGTGATGACACACAAATTATATGTTGGTCATTGTGGTTAGTCGGGCTGTTGGATGAGGCTTAGTCACCAGCGGCCCAGTGCAGTGGGGTTCAGCCTGCCAAAGCCTAAAGCCTTTAAGAACATCTACTCTCAGAGTTCGGCTTACGCAAAACTCAAAGTCGTTGGTCAGAATTATACTCATTCTAAAGTTGTCAGTTAGATTTATCTGAATATTCTTGTTTGATACATACATTCTTCATGTCACGTTTGGCTTTTTCTGAGGGTAGGAGGCAAAGAGAACAGCGACATATTTGGTTGGTTCACCCCAAATGAAGAACTTGTTTTCTTTAAGCAAAATATGGGCGAAAATATGCAAGATATTGTCCTTTAGAAGAAGAATCAGAGGAAATTCCTGGGCTTTTTCACTCCAACGTTAAATTACTCTTGTCTCTCCAAGGTTCACAGAAAGCAGAGGTGTTTCCTGTAATTCACTAAAAAAGACACCAGAACGAACGAGTGCAGCCGGGGTGGAAGCACGAGGGGAGGCAGATCCTAGGGAAAAAAAATGCTTGCCAAATTTTTATTCATGTGTTCTGTCCCTGTCTTCAGCATTTAATACTCGGACGTTTCTTGCGAAGCATCCCCTGTATTAGTGTTGTGCATTTTTTTGTACCTCGCCGAGGACTCGGGTGCGTCCACGACAGAATCCGGGCCACGTATGAGCCAGAGCGTCTCTCCGTGTGTCTGAACGAGACGGCGCGTCTTCCCGTGTGTGCACAGGCCGCCGCCATGGCCAGCCGTGTCCTAAAGGCCGCTTGCCGCTATCTGAAATGGAGATCTGCTGCTGACAGGCGGCCCGGGCCGGGCGGCCGCCTCCTGCCCTGGTCTGCCGCGCTCGGTCGCCTTTGTGAGTGGGATTACTCAGGAGGAATGTCTGACAGGTGAGAGCGGCGCCCGCGGACAGACTGCCCGGAACACGTGCCTGCTGCCTGCAGCCTCCATTCACCCTTTAATTCCGCCTTAAATTCTCGTCCGAATGGAGCCCCGTGTTTCCTCTGTTTTCGCATCACCCTCCCTAATCCCCCCCCGCCCCGAACAGACCGTCGCCGCCTCTCGTCTTCATTCCATTCACCGTTTTGTCACCACACAACTTCCTCCCTTTTCACTTCGTCGATTCTCCCCACCTCTCGTTGTCTCAGCACCTCGCCTATCAGCTTCTATTCCCCATTCTCCCTTCTGTCTTTGCCCCTCCGTTCCCCCCCCGAGTGCTGCGGGCCGCACTGAGTCTAGTGTTTCAGCTGATAACAGAGCAGTGACACGGGGGGCCCTGAATGGACTCTATTCTCCTGGGAGACTTCAAACAGCAAGAGGGCCCGAGATGCTCGGACAGCCAGATGGGCGCGCGTCTATCCCACAATGCTCTGCCAGCGCTCGTTAACGCGGGTGCGCACCACTGCGAGTTTTATAAGGTTTGAAGCGACCAGGAGAATGAACCACCAGGGCGCAGCCTGGAATCAATCACATGCTTGTCCAGATCTGGTTCTGTCATTCAGTTCCAAGGACCACATGTTGTCAGTGAGATCAGGCACCAGAATCTGAAAACTGGCCTTCAGTTCTACCAGAGAGCCACAAAGTACATAGCTGACCTTTGACCCCGTGGCATGTATAATGGACATATGTAGGTAAAATGATCTTTTTTATGACGGCGAGTCTGTTGTTCAATGAGGCAAATAACACAACAGTCAAAAGTAAAACACATCCCAAAAGTAAAACACAAGTCTGTGTGTGTGTGTGTGTGTTGTGAGCATCTTCTTCCGAGTGTAAGGGTGTGTATGGGCATGCATGGGATGCCTGGGCGTCTTAATCCCCTCCAGAATCTAACTAAGGGTCACCTTTTCTCCTCTGCAACCTCCACAGGCTTTAAATCTGTTTTATGTGCGTGCTGGCGGGTTCCTGAGCATGCTCTCGGCGGCGAGGGAGGACATTCCCCATAAAACATGTCCACGGAGATGGAGAAGGGAGAAAGCAGAAGAGCAGAGACTTCCCCTCTTCATCAGCCTCCACCGCAGCTGCCCACACAGACCTCCTGGACACCAGCAGACGTTACGGGGGCCATCTTTTCCTGTTTTGGTTCGGTCTTGCACACCACGGCGCGCCCAAAACTCTGTTTTACGACTCTGAAGGATGACTTGAAAACGAGCGTTGCTGTAAATTTCAGGGTAATGAAGCCATTAAATAATGCTGTCTCTGTCGCTGGCGTCCTGCTCCCCGGTGTTCTGTGCAAACTGGAACCAGCGCCGATTTCAGAGAGGTGACAGCTGCTCTCCGATCCCAAACCCCACACGTCCACGTCAGACCACCTGCTTGCTCGCTTCGACCCCCCACCTCAGAGCCACGTAACCCCCAAAAAACCTTCACCGTGGCCTTTTCCTGCTGTTTAGCTCCACAGCGCGTGAGGGAGGATGTTCTGGAGGATGTTCTGGGGGATGGTGGCACAGTTTTATCTCCCAGTATTTATTGGCTGGGTTTTTGGGGGTGGTATGCACGTGAGCGGTATGTCGGAGCAGGCTTCTAGCCAGGGAATGCCTGAACATATCAGGTAGAGGCCATCGGTATCCTGCCTGTCACTGTAGTGGCTTTCAACTTCAGACTGGCTGGCCTGCAGAATGTAAAGGACGAGATGCAGGCATGCAGTGGCCGTCATCGCAGGTGTCCCTGATGTTCCCGAAGCTCCTGTGCTGTAATCCGGCCTAAGAAAATGTTTAATGACAATTTAGGGATGTTACTTCATTCATAAATGAAAATACATTTGAAACTGTAATGTTAAAGATTAAGGATGTTATATTTTTTTCCAATATTCAATATTCATGCACGCTTGAGAATACACACACACACACACACACACACAATGATGTCCTACCCAAAGATCATAGAGCCGACTAAGGAGCTATGGCACAGAAGGTGTCTTTGTCTAAAGGTGAGCCAGGAATGCACCAGGGCTTTTTAAGTAGTGAAAAAGAACCTGATAGCACTATGCACAGAAGAAAGGGGGAGAACACAAGGCAGATGACGTTTGCATTTACTACTAAATGATGCCCCCATACTGACCAGAGGCACTGAATGGCTGATGGATGCCTAAGAATTTCATTCAGAATTTCCAGTGGCTGCCCTCAATTTGACCAATCAGCTCGCAGCATAATTGAACTTGATGTCAGCCATGCATGGTTTTGGGAACCAGATGGTGTTTTTTCCCTAATATTACATATATACATTTTGACATTGTCTGTGCAAAGAATGTCATGAATGTCATGAATTATTCTTCAATTTTAAGTGCTTAATATGTCATTTCAGCCAAGAGTAAAGTTAGAAATCCTAGCAAAAGCTCACCTTAAAGGTCCACCCACAGACCTATGGCTTGTCCTGAATGATTTCAGGGATTCCTTTCCATTTGTGGGTTTAATATAACATGTGAACAATATTTTATTGCATGGTATTTCATTTTAAGAAAAGATTCAGTGGAGGAGCAGGTTGGCTGGGGGTACCACCAGGGCTATAGGATAAAATGCATGTTTGTGTGTGTGAAATTTGCTTTTGTTCCCTGGGCTTAAATAGGTTTCCTCCCCCAGTTGAAAATAATTCAAGAGGCACACGCCTCTATGGCCCGGTGGGATGAGCAAGTACACGGCACCATGCCTGGTGGGATGAGTGAGTACACGCTGCCATGGTCCGGCGGGATGAGCAAGTACACACCTCCATGGCCAGCAGAATGAGCGAGTACATGCTTCCATGGCCCGGCGGAATGAACGAGTACACGCCTCCATGGCCCTGTGGGATGAACGAGTACACGCCTCCATGGCCCGGCGGGATGAGCGAGTATACGCTGCCATGGTCCGGTGGGATGATCAAGTACACGCCTCCATGGCCCGGCGGGATGAGTGAGTACACGGCACCATGGCCTAGCATGATGAGCATGCACACGCCTCCATGGCCAGGCGGGATGAGCGAGCACACACCACCATGGCCCGGGGGGATGAGCAAGCACACACTGCCATGGCCCGGTGGGATGAGCGAGTACACGCCACCATGACCCTGCTTGATGAGCGAGTACACGCCACCATGACCCTGCTTGATGAGCGAGTACACGCCGCCATGCCCCGGCGGGATGAGCGAGTACACGCCACCATGACCCTGCTTGATGAGTGAGTACACGCCACCATGACCCTGCTTGATGAGCGAGTACACGCCTCCATGGCCCGGCGGGATGAGCGAGTACACGCCTCCATGGCCTGGCGGGATGAGCGAGTACACGCCACCATGACCCTGCTTGATGAGCGAGTACACGCCGCCATGGCCCGGCGGGATGAACGAGTACACGCCACCATGACCCTGCTTGATGAGCGAGTACACGCCTCCATGGCCCAGCGGGATGAGTGAGTACACGCCTCCATGGCCCGGCGGAATAAGTGAGTACCTGCCGCCATTGATTTCTTTAATTTGGGGCAGCATGATGGTGCAGTACTTAGCACTGTTGCCTGACCCTTCTGGGAGCAGGGTTTGAGTCTCTGCCAGGGTTTGTGGAGCTGGCACATTCCACCCCCACAGAGCCACGTAACCCCTGGAATTACCAAATTAATTATAGGTGTGCGTGTGTGAATGCGCCCTGCAAAGGGTTGGCGCCCCTCCTGGGTTGTTCTCAGCCTTGTATAGGCTCCAGACCCCCCATGACCCTGAATTACAGAAAATGGGTGGATAGATAGTTTGCCCCCCCCAAACACTTTCCCTTTGCTGACCTCAGCTCACGCTGACAAAGAAAAAAGAAATAAACCCTCAAGAGAGCATTAGTGGTGTGTCTCACCAGAAAGCGGCCCGGCAGATTTACCCCCACGCAGCAGAGCTACACCTGGGTGGCTGCGGAACCCCCAGCCCATCCAATCCATCACTCCTGGGGGAGTGTGGCCTTACACTAAATCGGCCAGCTCTACCCCTCCACGCGCCGACCCTATAAAACCTGATTCATTAGCATGGTGTCCATGTCCAGCGTCCTGCTTTGTAGCTTAAAATAGGCGGATATCTGGGAATCAGATCGCTATCTCATTCCTGTGCTCAGTACTAACAGAATTTCCTGAAGTGATATTGCAAAACAACTTAGTAAACTCTCATTTCAGCATTACGAGTCTGGTCTAGATGGCTATATACAAAGTTTCGTTCATAACAATGTGACCCGTAGCAGAAACACTGGAGGTGCCTAATGAAATCCTCGCTTGGGGCGACTGATGGAATTAACAGGCCACAGGCATCACCAGAGAGGAGGAAGGAACTGCATCTCTAGCCCTGAGCGACGTGAGACTCAGACAGAAAAGTTTCACTTAATTGGTCAAAGCTTATCAAAAAGGAGAAGAGCACAGATATGATAATGAACTGTGGTCAGAACAAACCACATAATGGGAACTGTAATTTAAATTTCAGAAAGAATAATTTTGTCGTAATGTAATTTTAACTACTGCGATGGATTGGCGTCCCGTACTGGGTTATTCCACGGCTTTAGCCTGTAGCCTCCGGGGCCCCTCGCGACCCTGATTAGGACAAATGGGTACAGAAAAAGGCTGGATGGATGGAGAATTTTAGCTACTGTGACGGTGGGTGCTCCATCCTGGGTTATTCCCTGCCTTGCACCTGTTTTTTCCAGGATAGGCTCTGGACTCCTATGACCTTATATAGGACAAGCAGTGTAGAAGCAGAGTGAATGACTAAATGTATGAATGAATGATTTTAATTAATTCAAGAATAAGTCAACAATACAAAACCTGCACAGTGACAAGACGCCAATAGACACAAGAATTCACAAAGCATAACAGCAGTGCACGTTTTAGAATGTTGTGTCAGGTTTAGTAAGCAAAGACCATTTGTCACAGAGGAACAGAAAAGATTGTCCAGGCTGCAGTAAATTGCTCCCTTAATAGCTACACACTATTATGAATACACTATGACCTTTATACAACACCGATTCAGAGCTAGCATAACTAATAACATCCTTACAACAAGGAACTACTGTATTGACTCAAGGAACAAACAGACAAACAGCCGTCAGGATGAATAATGCTAAAGAAGAAACAGCATACAGATGCAGTGTCCCAGACGCTTAAGTGGGTGTGTGCAGCATACTGCAGCCATGATGTCTGGCAGTCACTCCTTCTCTGGGCAAAAGTGTGGGAACCAGGCAGAAGCTTCCTGTGCCTGCAGGCTTTGGCCAATCACAGTCAGATTAGAGATAAGCCATCCGCCAATCAGAGAGGAGCGGGGGCGGTCACATGACGGGGCGCCCATCACGATAAGGCCCAACTCGCCCTCTTGAAATGCCTGCTCTGATCTCACCAATGCTAATAGTTTGGTGGCGAGTTTTTGTTTCGCTGTAATTATGCAGTCTCTCATCTGGCCCAGTTCCCCTTGACCTCTGGGCAAGGGTCAGAGCCCAGGATATCCCCCTTGCCACACACCATAATGTCCCATTCAGCCTGAGAAAGAGAGGTATTCACACCAGGCCAGACGAAGCCAGTGCACTGGCTTTCACGGCGGATGCTCCCTACTCTGTCCTTGGCACTGCATTGTCCAGGCCGTGCTATTTATGGCTTGTGTGTAGCACTGGTATCTGCCCTGCTTTCCCCTGTCCTGGCTAGGCAATGGCTATGCCTTCCTTTGATGCTCTTTCTTTCATAATGAGACTTCAATCCTGACCATCGCACATCAGATAACATGGCAATGCGCCACGTCTGAAACATACAAAGCCCCTTCCTCTCCATGTAAACAAATTATGCCTGCCTCGTTGGGCTGAGTGCCCCCTCCGCTCTGAGAGCGAGCCCCGCAAGGTGCCGTCCTGTAAAACGGAGCGCGGGCCGCTCGCTACTGCACAGCTCCCCAGACACGTTAGGGCTAAATGTGCTCCAGGCCTCTAACTCACGTCGGCTCCTCGCGTCAGCCACCTCATCCCTACAAATCCCATACAAAGGAAATCATGTCAGCCCAGTACAATCCAAATGGCCAGGCATATTCAATATTCAGCCAAAAAAAACATGCCAGGACTAAGAACTTAGATCAATGGCTGGATTAATTGATTAACTGGTGTGGTGCTTTCATTATCCTGAGCACAGGGCCTGGGGGTGGGTGGGTGGGTGGTGTAGGCCAATATGGAGTACTGGAGTAAGGTGCCATATATGGGGGGGCCAAGGGGGGTGAGCTGAGAATAAGACTCTTGGGTTACCTGGCAACCCACGAAACTGCTGTCAGATTAGAATCTGAACAGGAGAGATAACAAGTTTATTGCCCCCCGGACAGGCTGCTGGACCCGGGCTGGAGGAGGGCTGGGCGTTTCTGTTTGTTTTAACCTGGGGTGCGGAGCCCAGGGAGGCAGCTGCAGGGCCCTTTTGTCAGGGAAGGCAGTAAAACACACGGAGGTTAGGGCACCAGCGGGCGTCAGCATGGGCCCCATCCATCACAGCGAGACGGCAGTGACTGGGCCCATGAAAAGCCTGTCGATTATCTGTGCGGAGCAGTCGGGGAGACTCCCGTACGGACAAATAGCGCCGCCACCACAGATCTGCATCCGAATGGCCCACCCCAGCTCGTCCAGGCCAAAGGCAGCCCACTGGGAAGGCAGAGCCCCTCCACCGGAAGGCAGAGCCCCTCCACCGGAAGCCATCTCCATATGAGCTACACCGTACTTGCATCATCTCCAGAAAATAAAGTCCATTGGCTTCTGGGCCGTCGCTCTGAAGACTGAAGGGTCTGCAAATCTGTATGATTCCCTGAACGTCAAACGACAGCCACGAGGCACGACCAGGGGCACCCTAACTTTCAGGAGACTCCTGACTTTGTTTGTGAGGCAGAAGAAACAGCTTTGATTAAAACTAAAGAAAAAAAAAATCAAAAAGAAAACAAATTTGGAAAAAGTGAGAGTTTTGGTGCGGAAGTACTAGGAGAATGCGCCATGCTGATAAGCCCTGGAGACTCCGGAACGGATGCCGATGCAAATAATAGGACATTTTCAGCTGCTCTTCTGAGTGCCAATTCCAGGAAGGTCGCCATATTCTGAGGAACTGAGGAATGGAAACGACTGAACATGCAAATACAGTGCAGGTGTCATGTGAGACTTCCTCCTCTCTAACTCAGTATCATAGCAAAGTCAGGCACACACAAACACGTGCACGCGCTTACGTGCCGCACAGATGCAAAAACAATGTTACAACTGATCAAGACACAAACACACACACACAAACACACATTTGTATTCCAGTCTTTGTGGGGACCATCAATCCATTTTTATGGGCATAACCCTAATCACAGCAATGACAACCTTAACCCCTACCCTACCCTATCCCAACCTTATCCATAAGTAAGCAAACAAAATAAAAGATTTTTGACATTTTAAATGTTTTGATTGCAGACACAGATTTTTATAAAAATGGTTCATCGAAATAACAGATTTTGTCATATTATGGGGACATTTAGTCCCCACAATGTAATATATACATAACCCACACACACACACACTGGGAGAAGGCTGTCTGACATTAGATTTCCATAAAAATAAAAAAGGCGCGTTCCGGGCCTCAGCAGACAAGGCCTAAATACTTTTTCTTCTTTATTCTCCGTATATTGTTCTTACATGCTCCCCTGTTCGCAGTAACACATTTCCTCTGAGTGCACTTATCAGCGCAATAATCTGAGCAGTAATAGAGAGTGCAGCTGCATCACTGGATCTTCCGGGCCGCGGGGAGGAAGCCCGGGCGAGCCTCTGGCCAGCCTCTTGCAGCGCCTCACCAGGATCTGCGCCCCGTGCTGCAACGGGGCGCACCTCATAGCTAAGAATGGAGAATGGATTTATTGACGTTTTGCCGGATTGACAGCCCGATGGCTGGGCTTATTGGGTGTGGCAGGGCTGCCAGCTATCGGACTGATGTTAACCTCCACGGCGGTCAGATGTCCTTCGTTGGAAAGGGTCTTTTGCCTGTGGCACGTTCTTTACAGGAGCTGGCGCAGCTTTCTGCTGTGTTCTGGTGTTTGGACTTCATGGATATTTATTGCTAAGGTTTCAGAAAATTCTTGCACCAACTGTAACAGAGACAGGGTTGGGTTCTGCTGCAAAGACACACAATGTAATCTATACAGGGCCCAAATGGAAATACAGAGACAGGCACGGACAGACATACACACAGCAACATGCAGAGACAGGCACAGACACACATACACACAGCCACATGCAGAGACAGGCACGGACGCACATACACACAGCAACATGCAGAGACAGGCACAGACACACATACACACAGCAACATGCAGAGACAGGCACAGACACACATACACACAGCCACATGCAGAGACAGGCACGGACGCACATACACACAGCAACATGCAGAGACAGGCACAGACACACATACACACAGCAACATGCAGAGACAGGCACGGACGCACATACACACAGCCACATGCAGAGACAGGCACGGACACACATACACACAGCAACATGCAGAGACAGGCACAGACACACATACACACAGCAACATGCAGAGACAGGCACGGACACACATACACACAGCAACATGCAGAGACAGGTACGGACACACAGCCACATGCAGAAACAGGCACAGACACACATACACACTTACAGGCAGAAATTTACATGCACAGCACACTTACAGACAGACATTCACACACACAAACACACTGACACACTTACAGACAGACATTCATACACACAGACACGCTTACAGACATTCACACGCACAGACACATCTACACACAGACATTCACACACACAGACACACTTACAGACATTCACACGCACAGACACACAGACACATCTACAGACCGACATTCACACGCACAGACACACTTACACATACATAGGCACAGAGACACGCTGGCATAGACACACGCGCAGGGACAAAGGCACGCAAATGCAGGCAGGCAGACACAGCAGCGACACACACACACACACAGACTCACAATCAGACACATTCAGTGTGATAAACAAAGTGAGAGACAGGGACT
Organism: Petrocephalus zakoni; assembly: GCA_026774425.1. Classification (NCBI taxonomy): domain Eukaryota; kingdom Metazoa; phylum Chordata; class Actinopteri; order Osteoglossiformes; family Mormyridae; genus Petrocephalus; species Petrocephalus zakoni. The sequence goes on along the minus strand of JAODKN010000104.1, from coordinate 25,983,540 downwards.
TCTGCTGCACACACACAAAGCGGCGTGGCCCCTGGGCAGGGGCGCGGCGCGGCGCCTCGTGGAGGGATTTACCGAGCGGCACGTGAGCCGTCCGCGGCCGGCCCCCTGTCAGCTGTGTTTGCACTGTGACGGGCGGGGGGGGGGGTGGCACATAAGAAAG
>JAODKN010000104.1:25939907-25961962 GCA_026774425.1 Petrocephalus zakoni | reverse complement strand
AAATGGGGATGCTGGGAGGGCCATCAATGAAAGGAGGTGGGAGGAGAAATGGGGATGCTGGGAGGGCCATCAATGACTTGGCCATGGGAGGAGAAACGGGGATGCTGGGAGGGACATCAATGAAAGGAGGTGGGAGGAGAAATGGGGATGCTGGGAGGGCCATCAATGAAAGGAGGTGGGAGGAGAAATGGGGATGCTGGGAGGGCCATCAATGACAGAATATGAGCACTTCCTCTGGGGTTCAGAGCAACATTCTGCATGGGCTACTGGGGAGGGTCCTAATGTGAAATACTCATCTGCCCCCCAACCCTAACTGATGAACTGCTGTCTAAAAAAGTTAGACTTAGTGAAATTCCAGTGGCCAAAACAAAATAAGCCATGTCAGAGATTCAGAGATATGCCACATACTCGCTGTTCTGCTGAGAGCAGGGCAGTTCCAGGTCTTCGTGCAGAACAGTTGTGCAGAACCTTGACAGACTTCCACCTCACCACTATGAGCCCTGACCTGTTCTTGCTGCTCCTCTCCTATCAGGGTTCTTGTGGGCGTGTGAACATGGGAGTCCAAAGCAGGCTAGCAAGGCCACACATGGCACCTCTGACACTGAGAGCTTGCACAGCTATGAGCCCCCCCACTCACTACTCTTCATCCACTTTCTGCAACCATCTGTTAATTCCTTATTCTATTGGATATAGTATCTCCTTTACTGCTTTTAACCAACTCATACCCAGAGGAATGTCTTACTCCATACCCTTTACCCAACTCTTCACCTCAATAATGTGCCTGGTGATTCTGTCTCCTTCCGAACCTCCTCACACTTCTTTCTGTCCCTGACCTGCTCTTCCCTTCTCATTCTCTTTTGAAGCCTCCGTAGACTTCATCCATCGAAGGATGCAGCCCCATGAATTCAGGCACAGCCACAGGGACAGACATTTGGAACCGCAGACTCGGATGAATACAGACAGAGGCTAATGGACACAAAGGCAGGCTGACAGTATGAGGCAAATGGATGCATACAGACAGGGACAGACTAGGAGAGTGAGACTGGCAGGCAGAATGAGACAGAGTGGGACGAAATGAGACAGGCAGAGTGAGAGAACCAGGCAAAGTGAGACAGGCGGGCAGAGTAAAACAGGCAGAGTAAGAATGATAGACGAAATGAGAAAAACAGGCAGGGTGAGACTGACAGACAGAATGAGACAGACAAAGTGAGAGAAGCCAGCAGAGTGATAGAAACAGGCAGAATGAGACAAGCAGACAGAGTGAAACAGGCAGAGTGAGACAGACAGAGTGAAAGAGACAGGCAGAGTGAGGCAGGCAGAATGAGACAGACAAGCAGAGTGAGACAGACAGGCAGAATGAGACAGACAGAAAGAGTAAAACAGGTAGAGTGAGACAGACAGGCAGAGTGAGGCAGGCAGAATGAGACAGGCAGGCACAGTGAGGCAGACAGAGTGAAAGAGACAGGCAGAGTGAGGCAGGCAGAATAAGAGACACACAGAGTAAGACTAATAGACAGAGTGAGAAAAACCGGCAGAGTGATAGAAACAACAAGAATGAAACAAGCAGACAGAGTGAAACAGGCAGAGTGAGACAGGGAGGCAGAATGAAACAGACAGGCAGAGTGAGACAGGCAGAGTGAGACAGACAGACAGAGTAAAACAGGCTGAATGAGACAGACAGGCAGAGTGAGACAGACAGGCAGAGTAAAACCCGGCAGAGTGAGACAGACAGGCAGAATGAGACAGACAGGCAGAGTGAGACAGACAGAGTGAGACAGACAGACAGAGTAAAACAGGCTGAATGAGACAGACAGGCAAAGTGAGACAGGCAGAGTGAGACAGACAGGCAGAGAAAAACCGGCAGAGTGAGACAGACAGGCAGAGTGAGGCAGGCAGAATGAGACAGACAGGCAGAGTAAAACAGGCAGAGTAAGAATGATAGACAGAATGAGAAAAACAGGCAGGGTGAGTGAGCTGGCTGACCCCCCACCACTCCCCGGAGGTCAGTGCTGGCTCTGCTGTAGCCTCACAGTCATTTGGGCTCGTTAGGCAATGGCCTGAGAAGGAGTAGCTGGTGGAGAAGAGCCAAGCTTACATTTTTTCTATCAATTATTAGGCTAACAGCACACACCGAATAACTGCTTCCGACACACAGGTCAGTAAGGCTGATTAGCTCTTGTTAATCTAGTTTCTGTCCATATATTATTTTTCTTTGAGTGCTTTGTGATGTATAAATCTACAGATTGAGGGTAATTTTGGGTATTTGTTTTAATCGGCATCACCCTAGCTCCGCCAAAGCATGCACAGTGCTGGTGTTTCGTTTTTTCCCTATTCAGAATCTAGGGGGGCGCACTAAGTGTGCATTTCCTGTTTTTGCGTGGGAAATGGCAGAGTTATCCCTTTGCTCACATTGATGTTGTGCACATGTGTGTCACGCGCACATTTACACGTGTGTGCACATTCTCATTCTCCAGTGGTATCCATGCATGCATGCAGGTAGAGAGTGAGCGTGCTGATAGTGTGCTATATGTCTGCCTAGCCCTGAGGGGACATGGGGAGGGTACTGCAGTGTTTTAATGCGGTATGTGTGTGCGTGCCTCAGTGTTTCTATGGGGGGGGGTGTGTGTCCAGACTTAGCAAGCAGCCAGAACGCTTGACGTCAATCAAGCAAGGTTCTAATTAAAAGTTGCTGCAAGAGGTAGATGATTGTTGCTAGGAAAAAAATCACTATCAGTCTCACATTTTCATATGAATGGCCTTTTTTAATTAAATTGAACAGCTAATGAGTGCCTGTATCAAAACGATGTAACATTTTACCAGACAAAAGCCTTAAAAAACACAGGCCTGGAAAAAAAGGAAGATGACAGAGGGATCTTCACGGTGCAGAGAAGAGTTTAAAGACAGAGAGGGATTCGTCGTAAAGAGTAAAAAGCACAGAGATACATTCCTTTTGAACCTGTCGTCTTTGTGTTCTTGCTAAGGCTTAAAAGAACACTATTATGATGCTACAAAGCAATGTAAGTGTTGATGGTATTAAACCATTTAAAGAAAATTAAAAAGAAATTATTGAAGAGAGATAGCTTAGACAACTACCATGAGGGGGGAAATATATATATATATTTAAATTGAAGCAAAAAATCCAGAGCTATCACAGAAAGATGAAGAAGTTCCTCAATAAATGCTGTGCGTGCCTGTGTTTGTGTGTTTGCATGCAGGCTGGCCCTTTTGATTCTTAATTAACAGTAGCAGTACAAAGAAAATGAATTCCACCAAAGGTAACAGCTGCCCTGCACCTTCTGAGGCAGCTTCAGGGCGCTCCGCTGTAACCTGCAATGACATGCAATCATTGGCTTTCCCTGGGAATGTGCGTTATTTCACTTTCTAGCGCTTATTTTTAAAACCTCTCCGCTGATACACAACAAATTTCGGCTTCAGTGATATCAACAATATGGGATCGCGAATGAAAAGGAGCAGGGCAGGACCATGGAGGGCAGTAGGAACTGCAAACTAGTTGGTATATCTGCCAGCCCCAGATCGTAGCTGAGTTAACATACTACAAAAGCCCACCATTTGGACGTTTCTGTTATTAGGTACTGCTCATTTCACACTGACATACTTTGTTGAGCATTTTGCTATGGTACACTGAGCCTGTGCGTCGCCTTTATGGTTTTCCATATGTCTGAAAATACTTCAGTGAGACCAATCAGTCTCACCAATCTCGGGAGCAATCTGCAATAGTAATCTACTTACTATTGTTTCTGCTGCCAGAAGAGCAGTCATGAAAACTGCAGTCTACAGAACACGGGGCCATGAAACAGCTCCTAATTCTGAGCTGAGCCATCTCAGTTTACCATATACAGGATGGATGCTTTGCAAGCACCCTTCTGAAATCCGGGCCATCTGACATATACTCGTGTTAAAAATCAAACATGGCTGGGAGTCATACAACAGGTACAGGGGCTCTGAAGATCAGGAAGCAACTGTGTCACAAATCCAATTAACTTCATCCAGATTTGTTCACGAAAACCACCGATAGCAGACCATGAACAGAAACCTCAAGCATGGCACTGTGCAAATTTCCCTCTATGAAGAAATGAAAAAACACCAATTATTCAAGCCATTCATGATCATGAGGGTCAACCCCTCATGATGATATACTTTTTTGCATTAACTACTGAGTGTGGCGATGACATCTACGTGAATGCAGTGCAAAGATCAACTCAACCCAGAGCTACACCAATGCATAAGACCCAACCTGATTACTGCTCCCTGATCTCCGACGTGCACGAGGCCCCAAAGTAGGGAGAAGAATCCAAATTTGTTCACATTCCTCACGTCTTCCATCACTCACTCACATTTTTTTCCTTAAACTTTTAACATTATGACCCCGGGAAACATTTGCGAACTATAACAATAAAATTAACTTGTAATGAGTAAAATAATTGTACATCAAACACTCCAGTTATGAGAGAAACATTCAGAAGAAAGGCAAATTTTATAGATTACACGGCTCATGACTGCCCAAGTTCAAAACACAGGGAAAAAAAAAAAACGTGCTTCCCAGATACTCCCCAGCATTCTTTAAACTTGTGTAATGGATATGCTGTAGGCAACGGGCAAATTTAATATGCAAAGAATTTCCATTCTGCATGCACTACTTCAAAGGGAAAGGAATGGGGTTTGAAGAAGCCAGTGGGAAGGAGACAAGGGCCAAATCAGCGCTGCGACATGCCCTTGTCTCCCGAAGAGGAGCAAGAGCACAAGGATGGGTGGGTGGGTGGGTGGTGTTTAATAGATATAGTTGATTTGGGGCGGTGCCATTTGCCAGTCAACACTTCAGGTCTCCCAATCTTCAAAAACAAAATGAAATAAGCTAATTGAGGGGAGAATGTTTGGGGGGGGGGTTAAAGAAACAAATCAAATTCGGAAAATGGATTATGAGAACTTTTTCTTCCACAGGAGTGATGTGAGAGTTGGAGTCGTGGTATCCAGCTGGTAATAAATACCGAAGTTTCCTTGGAGGTGAAGAAGGATGGGAAGGAGAGACAGCATCTTATGGCAGTCAGGTTCAGCCAGCCCACCCGTCGCTGACCACGCCCATTTCTTACTGTCCAGCGTCAGCTGACCACTCATTAGCCAGCCCACCAGTCACTGACCACGCCCACTTCTTACTGTCCAGCGGTCAGCTGACCACTCATTAGCCAGCCCACCAGTCGCTGACCACGCCCACTTCTTACTCTCCAACGGTTAGCTGACCACTCATTAGCCAGCCCACCCGTCTCTGACCACGCCCACTTCTTACTGTCCAGCGGTCAGCTGACCACTCATTAGCCAGCCCACCAGTCGCTGACCACGCCCACTTCTTACTCTCCAACGGTTAGCTGACCACTCATTAGCCAGCCCACCCGTCTCTGACCACGCCCACTTCTTACTGTCCAGCGGTCAGCTGACCACTCATTAGCCAGCCCACCAGTCGTTGACCATGCCCACTTCGTACTCTGCAACAGTCAGCTGACCTCTCAGTGGAGTCAGTCACTGTGAACAGCAAAACTGAGCAACCTTGGCAATGATCTCCATCTTTCCATCCATCCCCAGTAAACCTGAAGACCAGAGAACCAGGTTAGGGAACAGCTTCAACAAGATGGTAGTCCATTTCAGAGCGCACTGGAATGGATATATTGAAATAGAGCAATCATATGATTCATGGTTTATACAGTCAAAAACCTACAGCCAATATTTTCTTCTTAAATCTGGGACAACAGTTGTATGATTTAGAAATAATGTTGACTTAATTGCAATGCCATAGCAGTACAGATGGTTCTCCGGTAACCAACATGATCCATTTTGAATTTGTAGGTAAGTGCATGCAGTTCTTATTTAGCATCAGTTAATCAAATGTTTAGTGAAAGTGATTCATTGTCATTGTTGATACACCACAGCGAAACGTGTCCTCGGCATTTAACCTATATGTGACATAGCGGTGGGCAGCTAATTTAGCACCCAGCTAGCAGTACCTTGCTCAGGATACCTCAGTGGTACCTTGTTGGTCAGAGGGCCCAGCTTCACGGGGGGGGTAGGGTGGGCCTGGCCCACCCAATCACAAGGCTGGCCCACCCAGCCAAGAAGGGGAAGTGTATTTTTTTATATGTAACTGCCCCCCCAAAAATCTGGAGAGCTGGAGGCAAGCCTGTCGGTCGGTGAATCAAACCAGCAAACTTCCTTGACTATTAGGCCACCACTGACCATTATCATAGTCACCTAAGTGTATAGTTTATATCGACTACATGCTAGTGTACTGTATCTTGAGCCGACAAATTACAGAAGTCACACAATGTTTTTGTGGGAGTCACAAAGTACTGCACACTTTCGTTATTATAAACTATTGTATATAACTTAAACTTTTAATATAACAAGCTTTGTGCTGATCCATTCGTAAGTACAAATAGTTCGTAAGTTAGCCGTTCTTAACCTGGGGACTGCCTGTGGACCAAGACAACATAAAATTCTAACAAGCCAGAACTGCTTATATTTTGGACATATAAAGGCTAGTGTTCATTATGAAAATGTGTCAGGATCTAAGCGAGATGCAGCTACGGAAGCCCCAGTGATGGAAAAGCAAAGTATTGTGGCCTTATTGATGAGATTTTCACAGCATTGTGAAAAATGTTCCACTGAGGCCTTATTGATAGCTGCAGTGTCCCAGTGGGCAAGTGAGAGACGAAGAAGGCAGGGACCTACGGAGAGATGGTGGGGGGGTTACACGCTTTGCCTCATGCCCCCTGTTCTTCCGATGCCCGTTCGGCTGGCTGGCACTGGCCGGCAGGCTGCTTGCCTCTGGTCGGTGTGCCACCAGCACACGATAATTATGGCTGGGTGAGGCAAGAATGGGACACCCCCACAGTGCTCACCCACCCAGGGGGGGCCCGCCACCCTGGTAACTGGGCTACACACACCCAGGAGACCAGGCACCCATCACCCTGATAACAAAGGCCGACCTATAAGGCTGAGGCGAAGATGACGCCTGGTGGGGCTGCATGGGTGCTGTAACCCCCCCCCCCCCACACACACACACACTCCAAGCCTGGCGACTCTGTGCCGCTTGGAGAGCAGGAAAAAAAGAGAGCAACGGGGCAAATTAAAAGTGCCCCATGACAGGACATCAGTACTGGTTGAGTGAACAGCAAGTGCTGAATAGCCGGGCCAGTCACCACCGGGGAGGGGGGGGGGGACAAAGGGCCGCTATTATGAAGGTAATTAGTGCTAAACACTTCTCGGCTTGTGGGGCATGAAACCCACCCTGCCTGGAGTGCAGGCCTGCAGAGTGCCCAGCCACCTGCGGGACAGGGTGGCGAGAAGGTAGAAGGGAGGAGCATAAAGGCAGATTGAAGGCAGCAGCAAAGCAGCGTGAAGGTGGTGGAAGGGGGCGTGAAGGAGCGTGAAGGAGCGTGAAGGAACGTGAAGGAGCATGAAGGAACGTGAAGGTGGAGTGAAGGTGGAGTGAAGGAGCGTGAAGGAGCATGAAGGAGCGTGAAGGAGCATGAAGGAGCGTGAAGGTGGAGTGAAGGAGCATGAAGGAGCATGAAGGAGCGTGAAGGTGGAGTGAAGGTGGAGTGAAGGCAGCAGCAAGGCAGCATGAAGGAGCATGAAGGCAGAGTGAAGGTTGGGTTAGGGTTAGCTGTGAAGGCTATAAGATGTCAGCGTGATGGTGGCAGGAAGGTTGAGAGAAAGCAGAGAGAAAGTGGCAGGAAGGCAGGATGAAGACGGTGTAAAGGCAGCAGCCAGATGGCAGTGTGAAAGCCGCATGAAGGAGGCGTGAAGGTGGTGGGCCAGAGCGAACGGCAACACCGAGATCAGCACCATGAGCGCACCATCAGCTCTCGTCGCGCACTCCTTTCTGCGTCACGCTCTCCCTCCTTTTCAATCCCTTTCCGTTGGAGAAGGTTAGCATAACAGGGACACAGAAGGACACCCTGCCATGTGATGATTCCTGAGCCGCCATCGAGAAATCAGCAGTGAAGACGGGGATTGAGAAAAAGCACTGGGGTTAGCCGTCGGTCTTTTCCCCTTAAGGATCCTTAAGTGCTCCATCATGATCATGTATTAAAGCACATTTAGGTCTATCATGTTGCTGTTATTAAGTTTTTGATGTTGCTTGAAAGTGTTGTGTGTTTCCCTCGCTGGTCGTTCACGTCACCTAGCCTTTCAGATGTATCGTTCAGCCTCCCCCCTGGCTGCCTCTGCCCCCTTGCAGAGACTAGGCCAGCTGCCAATCCAGCTCTGCGCCGCTATCTGATTGGAACCCGGCCACTGTTTTCATAAACACAATTTTTTAGGGGTTGCATACATACATAAACACCGGCACTTCAAACCCCCGTGTCACAACTCCCTAAACCAACGTCAATCACGCTGTGCTTTTAAAAGCCTGGCAATTTCTGGCCAGCGGGCTTATTTAAATACGTCTGACAGCCTCCCCTTTTAAGACGGTTTATGTACAGCACAAACGCAACGCTGTGTTTGCTCTGCCCGTGCATTAAAGCCCACGGGCTACAGACACGGCGTTTCACTGCCCATCCCGAATCTCGGCGTGTCCATCATCTCCGTGCACTATGACCTGGATTTCCTTCCCACCGCCTTTGCCCCTTGTACCTATGTCCCCACAGGCATAGCCCGCAGCACAGCTACTACACAGCACAGCTACTACACAGCACAGCTTTCCTATCGTTATCCTGTCGCTATCAGTCACACTTCCTCTTTTAATCCCAGGTCTGGACGATTCATATATGTCCGAAATCCAAACATCCGGAGCCATACTTCGCATGTGATATTTCAGCACTCAAAGAAATCATATTTGCATTGACGTTTTCACATTTTGCGGACGCTTTTGTCCAAAGCACTGTACAAGTGAGACAAATAGCACAATACAAAAATATGTGGTGTCTTGAGGTCAAGTTCAGCTAGGCCGAGCTTCCAATGAATGCCCAGATACTAGTGCAAGCAGTGCTGGGACACGAGCTACATAACAACTTCTAATAAAGTACCTAAAAAGACAATTCAGGCTAACATGCTTCACAAAGAATGGGAGGCAGGTATAAATGACATACCTCCACCCTCATTGATGCTCTCTGTCGGCTAAGGAGGTCAGGCCCGCGGTGTCCTGGGCAGTTTAGAGGTATGTAATGGGGGCACCCTCGTCACACACACACACACACAGACCCACATCTATCTAAATAGGGCCCAATCCATTTATTTCTATGGGCAAAACCAGAATCCCAATCACGACACCCTTAACCCCTACCCAGCCCTAACCTTAACCATAAGTAACCAACCCAAGTTTTGGCGTCTTTACTTTTTTGATTGCACTCACAGACTGTTATAAAACTGAGGTTATCCAAATTGGGACCTGAAAAAATGTCCCCAAAAGTAAGACAGTTTCAGGTTTTGGCACCCAAATGTGATCTATGCAAACCCACACACACATACACACCAGGCTGCCCTGTTTGAAACATGTACCCCACATACTGATTTTATACTTTTTGAACATCTGCTTTCCTTGTCATTTCCATCTTTGATGTATACAAGTGCCCTTGGTTACTGTACACTTTTGTAAGCTCTATATTTTCCTGTGTTTTACACACTATAGTGCCCAAGGTAGCATATAACAGATGGTTATTCTCTTCCATTTCCGTGGGTTTCTTCCTTCAGAATTATCTGCTTTATGCTCACGTCCGGTTATTACAGTCGCTTATTCAGACTATTACAGAAAAATAAAACAGGACCCGCGGTTCCCATAAACAAGGATTTTTCATAGATTTAGTGACATGACCACATCAAAGTCAATCAACTTAGCTCAATTGTCATGTGTGGGATTTTCTCATGACCCCATCGACATGAACCTATGCACTGCATGTCCTTCTAAGAGCCCCTTAACTGCCCCAGAACAAGAGCACCAGCTCAGCCTCTGTGTGACAAAAAACCGTGGCAGCCAATCAGCTTCCGGCCGTACAGCCCTACACACACGGTAAGCTGAGCACATTAGATGGGCCGCACAAATTACCGACATTTGAGGGAGTTAAACTGCGACAAAGACCTCAAAGATATTCGGAGTCCGTGGTAGTAGGAATGAATCATCAGCAGGACACATCAAAACCACATCAAACGTCTATGGTCCCAAGCGATGATGTCGTGCTGATGCAACAATTGGTCATTATTGTAAAACGTCTGGCCGAGTGTCTGTTTCAAAGGTGACGCTGAATCTGACTACGGTTTAAGCTAAGCATGCTGTCATGTCCTCAATACTTTGTCTGGAAGGTTAAGTAGTTAAACAATCCAATGTAAGTCAAGTCTGGCCCAGCGATCTCGGTTTCTATATACCGTGAAAGATAGAGAGCGCCTTGTGTCTGGGTGATTACACGGAGTTAGCAGCCGGGGTGAGGAGGTTAATTAGGAGCTGCGGGCCCACAGTCAAAAGTCCCGTTCTCGTCGTTTATTTCACAAGGAACTGGTGTTCAAACAAAAACCACACTGGTACTTATTGTGCTTTTTTTTAGGGGCTCAGAGAATCCATCATTCATGTTTCTGGTCTGCGGTGAAAAGACATATTTTGGCAATGCACAATACATATATAGCCTGCAGTTAATTCTATTCCTGAAATTCTAAAACATTTTTCCACCCCACCGGACACTTTTTTAATCCCTTCTCTTCTCTGCCGGCCCCCCCTCCCTCATTGTTGTCCTCCCTCCCTCTCCTCCGCTTCTCAGTGCCGGGCCAGAAGCGCTGTGACTCTGCTGGGAGGCTGTGGTTTGTGAGCAGTGAGCTGGGACTGGCCCGCCCTGGGGAATACATGTCTATGGCAAATTAGCAACATTTCGTTTTACACGGCTAACAAAGGGCTATTGGCTTACTAATCGCAGAGGGGCTCCTTCCCGCTGCAGGGGATGAGGAGGGCAGGTGGCGGCAGGTGCCGGTGGGAGGGGCTGGTGCATGGAGAACGTCTGAAGCGGAGGTCAGACAGTGAGGTGGGTGGGACGGGGGGAGTGGGGGGGAGGCAGGGGAAAGCAGTTTAGGTGCCTAATCACTTTGGAATGCGGCGCTGTCAGGCTTCATCCTGCATCATGACATCGCAGGTCCTACAGTGCAGTGAGCAGAAGCCGGAGACAGTAACTCAATTAGCCGGCTCTGCAGGACCCACATTGATGCTACCCAGGTCTGGCTGAGGCTAAATGGGGACACACAGGGACAGCCAGGGACAGATAGGGACAGCTGCAGCAGACAGGGACAGACGATGACAGACAGGGGTAGATGGGGACAGACAAGAACAGATAGAAACAGACGGGGACAGATGGGGACAGAAAGGGACAGACAGAAACAGCCAGGGACAGACTAGGACAGCTGAGGACAGACAGGAACAGCCAGGGACAGACAGGGACAGACGGTGACAGACAGGGATGGCTGCAGCAGACAGGAACAGGTGGGGACAGACAGGGACACCCGGGGACAGAAAGGGACAGACAGAAACAGCCAGGGACAGACCAGGACAGCTGAGGACAGACAGGGACAGCCAGGGACAGACAGGGACAGACGGTGGCAGACAGGGATGGCTGCAGCAGACAGGAACAGATGGGGACAGACAGGGACAGCAGGGGACAGAAAGAAACAGCTAGGGACAGACGGGAACAGTTGTGAACAGACAGGCAGAGCTGGGGACAGACAGAGACAGCCTGGGACAGACAGCTACAGCAGGGGACAGAAAGGGACAGACAGTGGCAGCTGAGGACAGTTAGGGACAGCATTGGACAGACAAGAACAGAAAAGGACAGCCAGGGACAGCCAGGGACAGCCAAGGACAGACAGGGGATGTGTGTGACAAATGGAAGCAGTCGATTTTTGTGAAATTAATTTTTTTAATGTAGACCTGAAATCTGAAGAGGCATCACTTTGAGTTACCATTTCATGAGCTGTTTAATGTACTGATGGAGATTCAAAATAACTGCATAACATTTTGCAAATAGTTCTGCATAACAATCCTGCACTACAAGTAAAGTCACACCTATGCTAACTGCTAGTTATTGTTCATTATCTATGCAAGCACTGCATTTTTCCTGAGTCACCCTCAGCTAACAAAATCAGAAGGATAATTATGTCTTAATGACCTGTATGTAGTCTCCATGAAGTTCTGTGCTCATATACAGAATTAAATGTGTGTTGGCTAACAATAATAATCGAATAAATGGAGTATGTCAGTTTGGTTCCATCGCTCGCTGTCACCTCCGCTCTCTGCTTCCCGCCAAACCTCCTGCAGCTAGGATGGACCTCCACAGCGCCGCTGTCAAAGTTGTCACGATGCTTTCTTTTGGCCGCCAGACAGGAAAGTAATAAATGGCGGGAGCAGAAGAGGATTGTGGGAGCACGTGGCGAGGGGGCCGGGGCGGCGCGGGCGACGGCTTGAATGGACGCCTGACAGGGGCTCGCCGTCACCCTGGCCCAGAGTTGCCACCGTCGCCATGTCGACGGGCCGCTGGCCCCCAATCTCTCCCAGGCAGGCACAGGTGTGGACGCCTACGTGCAGGGCCCCAGTGAAACGTACCCTCCTAACTGTCAGGATGGGCGACAGCGAGCCGGACGGCCCGCTGACGGGGAGCCACGCCGCGTCTCCTTCCAGGGCCCCGCCGTTTTCGTCCTCTGACCCCAGTCGGTTGGCCTCTCTCCGCGCCCACGGGGGCCGCTTAAGCGCCGTGATTGGCGGTTATTCTTCACCCTTTATTGTTCCTTCCATTCATCCCTCCTCTGCTGTCTGACTAAAGTAAAGCTGGCCGATGGATGAGGCCTGTTGACAGGTGCAGTATATGCGGTGATGGGCAGAAACACAATGCTGCCCCCCCCCCCCAGAAAGGTGGTGGGGGGGGAAACGCAGGCAAAAACAGGATATCAATATATTGCTTTACCAGGGTGTCAGCGCAAATTTACATAAATGTTTTCCCTTTGTGAATAATAAGGCAGAGGGAGATATGCAAACAAGCCGCTTGTGAAGAGGGAACAATGGTGGCCTTGAAGGGTCATTTGCCTTTCTTTCGTGAGGGTGGTTCTCTGTCTTATGTCACTTTCATTCACAAACAGCTGATGAGGGTATTTCGTCTGTAAATGCGCTGCACAGATCTCTGGCTCATATGTTTCCTGTATAGTTTGATATATTTATAATCCTAACTAAAATACATATTTGCACCAGTTAAAATATTGTACAGTGGCCACATCTTTAGATTGTCTGTGCATTTCTGAAAAATAAAACTGAAATTTCAACAAGGTGACTGCGAAAAATGCCTGATTCAGTGCCATCCCTCCGAGACTGTAGCTGATGACATTTCACCCTCTGATGGCGCGTTTCAGTTGTACGTTTAACTCGTAAATTCCGAGTTCACGACCGGAAGTTGCAACTGGAACGCTCCCCGAAGTCGGAATTTCAAGTTGTGAACTCGAAGGAATCGAGACAACCCCGACTTCAGAATTTAAGATGGCTGCGCCCTTTAATCAACGGGAGTTGTTGTAGTTTTATTGGCACTTGCGTCTTTTGTGGCTCATTAAATTGGTCGACACACCATATTGCCCAGCCACTACCTGTGGACATGTTGCTAGGGTGTTTTTATGCACAAAATACTGTGAAATTGGGATTTCTCGCTTAGCCGGATAACCTGTCAGATTTAACGTCCCCGGCATCGCTAAATGGTTTTCCGACTTGTTGTACTGGAACGTGGTGAACTCGTGCGTGACGTCATTCCCAGTTCCAAGTTGTGACCTCCGAGGTAAATGGAACGCACCATGAGACTATAATCAGAGAAATCACACCCCCCTCGACCTGTCGCCCACCACCCCCGGCAGCTACAATTGCTGTTAAACTGTAGATTTCTTTTAAGGTTTGTGGGAGCAAATACCTCATCATGTGCAAACCGTGGCCAGCTCCCAAAACAGGGCTGCCTTCCTCAGGGTTACGAGTCCAGTACCGGATCGTAACGGACGTGTGATGCACACAAGGCCGGTGACTTCTAACAAATCCTGCACCATATATGTGAAATTATAACCATCCATAAGGGGAGCTGCAAATATAAAAATGTGCATACATTGAATTTATCAATCAGCGTGCCATGTTCAAATTTTAAAGTGCATTTGCTCCCTCCTCCGCCTTTACACTGTCAGGGGACCAAGCAGACACGGATTTGGAAATCAGGTAGCACTGAAATTCTATTTCCCAGAACAAAGCCGGACAAGTTTCTAAAATCTGTTGCCAAAAATCTTTATTTTCAGTTTTATGCTGAATGTTTCCTTTTGCAACGGTACTGATAAGCCTCCTATTAGAGGTGCCTCACTTAACGCTATTATGAAAAACCAGCCCCAGACAATGTTTTGAACACGGCTCCTTCTTTCAAGCCTCCAAGTCACGCTGCATGAAGTTCCATCATTATGTAACGAGAATTTTTCGCCCTATATTGCAATGCTCCATAAATATTCACCGCAGCGTGGCACCCCACTTTTATTTTAGCCTGATTTACTGTACTGAGCAATTCAGGCATGTTAAACAGAAAATACTTATTAAAAAACATGGAACGTGTCTGGTGACTTTTCTGAAGCAAGCTTTTTTTTAAACACAAATGCATAGCTGAGCATGTGTGTGATGCTGCAGTCACTTTGTTTGATAAATGGCCATTTGATCTATAACACCATAACCTGTGTTCTGGCAAACCTTGTGTTGCACTGGTATTCTCTGGCTTCCCTGGGTGTCTTACCCAGTCAAAGCAATTAGGCTAACCGGCACCCCTAAATTCCCCACAGAGCACCGTTTCCCGATCCAGTCCTCAGGGACCCACAGCCAGTCCACATTTTTGCTCCAAAACTGTGTGGGCTGTCTGGCAGGGGGCTGGGAGGGAGCAAAAACCCCAAATTGCGAAACACTGTTGTAGAGTGACTGTGAGTGAGTGCACGTACACACTGTATGACGGACTTGTGATCCAAGGTGCCCAGGGTGTATCCCAGCCTATAGCCCTATAATGTCTGGGATATCGCTGTCTAGGATAAGCGGGGGGAAGTAATGGATGGATGGATGAATGGATGAATGGATGGATGGATGGACGGATGAATAATTCCCCATCATTTGTTACCAGTAGTACTTCATTACCTTCAAACCTTCACACCTATATTTCATAACACAAGTTAGCCAAGCAGCTGCTTTCAGTTATTTGTTTGTTGTTTGTTTATGGTAGTAGGGCTACATGAATATCGGCGTATTCTTCTTGAATGGCAATTCTGAATCATAATACAATTATATCATTATGCGATTAGAAATAAGGCTCAATCAAAAATCATTTTTAATTGTTTACCTAGAAAAAATGGAAGAGTAATTATGTATTTTGTAGAGAAACATTGCACTACGAAGCATATTGAATTTAATCAAGTAAAATGTTATTTCATTTAACTTTATATATTAAGACCTTTACAATGAAAGGTTTCATGTAGATTTTTGTTATCTTTGACTTCCAGTGCCAGTACACGAAAATAGCTACAGATTCATATACTGTCTCAAAACCTTTGCTTGCTTGAACCATATTCTAGGCCGGGGGAGGGCAGAAAGGGCCGCTGTGTATGCAGGTTTCTGTTGCAACTCCTGAATTAGGTTACTAATTAGAGGGCTGATTGGCTGAAGAGTCCTCACACCTGGGTTTGATCAGCTGATCTACACGTTATCCCAAAAACCTGCCTACACAATGGTCCTTTGCGGATAAGATTGCCCACCCCTGTTTTAGGCTATGTTTATATACTTTATTACAAACAGTTTACCTGGTTACACTTGAATTTTTTCCAACATTTGCCTGCTTGAACATTGGATCGTTAAAGCGCCAAGGTCAATGTTTATAAACCACCAAAATGTATAGTATTGTATCCAAGATGAAGTGAGTTGTCTTTTTGTATGTACTATTGTACTCTGTTATATGCAGTAGGTGTATTTATCAAAAGCCTTATTTATCAAAAATTGGAGGGTAAAAAATGGGATTGAATAAAAGGCAGGACTAATATGCATGTGTTCATGAGCACTGGGATGATGGAGGGAGATGGAGCAGAGAGGCAGGGTGGAGATGGATGATGGTGCTGATATGAGAAGAGCAAGTGGCCAGCCTGCCTTCTTTCGACTCACTTTATCGCCATGGCAGCAGGCAGGGCTGTCCCTGGTGATGAGTGTGCTGTCAGCGCCTTGTTTATGAGACACATCCTCGCCACCGTGCCACAGATTTTTTTGCGGCCCTGCTCCATCCATGAACATGATTTACGCACGGCTCCGTCCTCGGCCCTCCATTCTGTATCCCGCCTCTTCCTCCATCCGCAGCCATCCTCTATTCTCTGCCTCCCATCAGCCATTTCTTACTCTCTCTCTTTTTGTACTAAGCCTTGCCTTCCTCGTCCTTCTCTCACTGCTCTGAGTTTGGGCCCCGGCAGAGTTTGGAGAACTCGTTGAGCGTCGTTGAGCCCCAGTAGAGTAGAGTCACTGCTGTTGTGTCGTTGAACGTTGTCCTCGATGGATCTGCTTTATCCTTTGAAATTTAGCAACTACATTCATGGGTGGAGGGCCAGTGAAGGTGACCGATAGCAGTTATTTGGTGGACCATGAGGAAACAACATCAAGATCTGCTGCTCCAGTCTGATTCATCTTCGTAAGTCCTTCCACTGGCCCGGAGTCTAATTTATCAAAAACGATAAGAAGGATGTAGCCAAGACATGGTAGCGTTACACAGATGCTACGTTAGCTAGGCCTCACACCGCCCCATGCTCTCCATTGGCACTGTGCCTTAACCCCTTTATTTGGCTACTTGTGTGAGCCAGTAAAAGGCCTCTCTTTGTTTTTATGCTCGGCAACCTGGCAGTCTCTGCTCTGGCTGTAGCACCGGGACAGCGTGACAGGGGTGCTGGTGTCCACCAGCTGGCCTTCGCACAACAATATATTGTGCCCCTTGTTTTATTACCAGGTCTGAGCAAACGGACGCATGAATACGCGTCCACGCGGGCAGCGAGCGGGGATGCGAGAGCCGCGGAGGCAAGACAATGGGCCAGCGAGCAGGGGACAGGGAGAAGCAGAGGGGAACAAAGTATGCAGCACCACGCTGATTAAAAATAGCTCATTTTCATCAGAGTTAATTACATTAACAGGCAAAAGAGAGCAAGGGAAGGAGGGGAAGGCCGATGTTATCGCCACACAAGCATTATTTCATCACTGGAGCGCATCAGCACAAGGCAGAATCCTACAACAGAAACAATATTACCGTCTTAATATTATCTACTATATTAACATTCGTAAATTAACTGATAATGGGGGGGGGGGGACATTGCTGGAATAATAATGTATTTCTTTGCGGATTTGCGAGTTTCGTGACTCGGCCAGTGCGGTGGAGAACAGGCTTCGGAGAGGCTCCGGCAGGGCAATGCGCCGGATCCGAATTCACATGGGGTGGTGGGGAGGGGGGTCCCAGTCAAGTCTGCGGATTAGAGAGGAAGGAGCTGACGGACGGGCACAGCTAGGGGGCCCAAAGACAGAGGAGAGGGTTTGATGGGCTGAGAGAAGCGGAGAGAGGACAGGACAATGGGAGCCTGACTGCATCCCCACCAGTTATACCACTGTAATTAATGATTCTTTCGTTTATCAGTCACCCGGCTGCTAATTACTCTTTTTAATCTCTTTCCTCTGCTGCATGCTCCTTTTCTCTCCCTCCTCCTTTTTGTCCCTTTTTCCTGTCAATTAACAAGCCCCCCCATCCATCTCTTCTTCCATCTGACTGTTAGAGACGCCACATTACTTCTGAAGGTGGATCCCCATGAGAGCACCATATTATTTCTGAAGGTGGATCTCCATGTGAGCATTTCTGAAGGTGGATCTCCATGTGAGCGACCTGTTATTTCTGGAGGTGGATCCCCATGTGAGCTCCCCATTAATTCTGAAGGTGGATCTCCATGTGAGCTCCCCATTAATTCTGAAGGTGGATCTCTATGTGAGCACCACATTATTCCTGAAGGTGGATCTCCATGTGAGGCCATTTCTGAAGGTGGATCTCCATGTGAGCATTTCTGAAGGTGGATCTCCATGTGAGCTCCCCGTTAATTCTGAAGGTGGATCTCCATGTAAGGGCCATATTATTTCTGAAGGCGGATCTCCATGTGAGCGCCCTGTTATTTCTGGAGGTGGATCCCCATGTGAGCTCCCCGTTAATTCTGAAGGTGGATCTCGATGTGAGCACCACATTATTTCTGAGGGTGGATCCCCATGTATGTGCCACATCATTTCTGAAGGTGGATCTCCATGTGAGCACCACATTATTTCTGAGGAAGGATCCCCATGTGAGTGCCACATTATTTCTGAAGGTGGATCTCCATGTGAGTGCCACATTATTTCTACAGGTGGATCTCCATGTAAGCACCACATTATGCTCTTATATAGACTTTTAAATTTATTTACTGTTTGCCATTTGGGAAACAGGTTGGATGGAAATCAGACTGGGAAAAGTATCTAAATTGTTATTACTCTCAAATCATCTCCTTTCCTGATAGAGGTACATGTTGAGGTTCAAAATAAACTTGGTGATAACAACCAAGATTTCTCAAAACTCCAGACGTTCCTCATGTGTGGTCCGTATGAGCTGCCACACCACATTCTGTCTCCACCTGAAGACCCACCTGTCCCATGTATTCCTTTGCTGCACCTCTGCCTCTTTATGTTCTTTGAAGGCTCTTGTGTTGCACTTCTAGTCCTTGAATTGTCTCATTAGGGTCTTACTTTGGTAGTAGATATTTATGTGGTTGTCTAGCTCTTAAGTAGCTCTTGCTCCAATACTGTTTACCTTGGTACCTGGGCATTCATTGTAAGCTCAGCCTAGCTGCACTAATGCCTAGTTGACTGATTTGCAATGTGCTATTTGTCTCTCTTGTATGTCGCTTTGGACAAAAGCGACTGTTAAATATGTAAATGTAAATGAAAAATTCAAAGTGCCGATTGTCAGACCTCTTTCATAACCACTAAGTTGCTGCTAATTGGCATTCGGCTTAATATGACCCACCTTTGTATCTGCGTTTGTAATTCTGATTTAGTTACTTCAAAGGTAGAATCCTTTTCAAATGGTTTGTCATTTTAAGAACCCCCCCCCCATGCAATGGCAGAATTTACCGTATTACATTGTTTGCTATTACAATTGAATATTGATTCAACGGTTAATTGTAAGTGTTTTTATCATGATACAACAAAACAACAACGATAATAACAATCATTTTATTATTATTATGGTTATTATGTTATTATTACGAGATGCGATGAAGATGAAATAATTACCTCATACCTATGGATATGAAAATATAATATGAAAAGGTTGTTCAGAATCACTTCATCACAACTTTTACATTTATGAACATGCTCTCGTATACATTTCTTATAAAAGACAAAATACACATTTTAAGCGGAGTATAAAAAAGAACTAAATAATAAGTAGTTTAATTTATCGGGTATGTTATACGGCCACCTATATTCTGGGCCAGAGCCAGGCAGGAGCCTTCCCCAGGGTGTCACTGAGTGGGAGTCAGGGGCCCAGCGGGCGGCATGTGGGGCCAATGCCTGTGTGACTTTGTGTGTGTTTTGTGGCAGGGGTGCGTGCAGTGCTATTGGTGCCGGTGTTGGGGGTGTGAAGTGCCACGTCTCACCCCCGTTCCTCCCTCCTGCCCTACAGTCAAAGATGTGAGTCTGAGGAAGACAAAAACGAAACAGGATTTTCCACACGACAAACGGGATTAGCGGGGAATGCTACGGCACATTAGATGTGGATGATGTCAGCGAGCAGCCCGGACCGCCGCTCATACAGTCCCACACAATGCTGAAGCTCCCCACGGGTCACGCTCCTCCGCCTTAAACACGACGGGGGGCCGGGGGGGGGGGGGATGGCTCCGCACGCCGGCCATGGGTGCCGATGCCGGCCAGGAGAAGAAGCGACCGGGAGCAGCTTCCTTCAATCCGGCATCTCGGCGGACGCCGGTCCCTTCTTTCCCATGTGAACGTCCCGCACCCCCGAATCGAGCTCAGCGACTGTCGCACGTCTATCTCTCGGCCTAATTAAGCACGGCCCCTAAGACGGGATTACACCCCCCGCTCCCCCTCCCACCTGCACTGGGACGGGGCTATGGCGGTGCTGCCAGTGAGGACGGACGGCTCTCGCCGCGGGCTTCTGCAGGCGCAAGTGGGATCCGGGGGCAGGACGCCCCCACCCTCTGCCTCTCTTAACGAGATGGGGAGATTCCTATCAGCACACTGGGGGGGGAGGGATAACTTTTCCATCCTCTGCCACCCCCACCTGTCCCTCAGTCCCCGTCGCTTTCCCTAACCCTCCATCATTTGTCCCTTTGTTTTCTCTATCCTGCGATTAATTCAAAAGGTGCAATTTGAAGAACTGCCTCTAGGGGCAGCAGCTGCCATGAAAAGGCACCTGAGGTTTGCAGGGGTGGGAGGCGAGACCTTCCTCCCGATGGCCGTGTGCAGAACCTGATATTTTACACCGTTCCGTGGTGGAGCATCAGAAGTTTTCCTAGATATTATTGATTAATTATTGCCGGGGACACTTTGTGCTTGTGTTACTCAGCCCTGTGGCCGTGCGGCTTGCGGAGCGCATCTGCGAAGCAGCTGATGGATGGTTGCAGCGATCCCTGGGAGAGGGCTTCTGTTTTTCGGGCGACGTGAGCCGTTGCCGTGGTCACTTGCCTGTGACTGTGACAGAGCCTGGCTCTGAAGGGACACGCAGCGGTAATTGTAACACTTAATCATAGGTGCCTCTGACTGGATGCAATATGACTTGACGTTTCGCTGCTCGCCCGTGCAGATGAGCTCGGACTGGTGTTATTGAGGGAAGCAGTCTTATCTCCCTCCGTCTCCCCCCAGTATCGCGGACTCCCCCACCGAGTACAGTACTGGCAGGATGAGAGGAGAAGGCGCGGCTATAACTCACACGCCACATCTCGCATCTTGTCTCAGTGCCTTGCTTATCTCACCCCTTTTACCAGGCTGTGTCCCCCCCTCAGCACTAGGGGGCGCTTGTACGTGTGGCCAACACATGCATCTGTGTGTGTTTGTGTGCCACGTGACATTTGCATGTCCTGCGCCTATCTGGACTACGGATTCTATCAGAGGTCATCCCGCTACAAGCGGGGGCAGTATTTTCAACGCCCTCTTCCCTCTGATGCCCCCACCCCATTCGCCACTCTGTTTCTCCCTCTCATTTTAGCTTATCAATCAAACATATTAACAGCCAACATGGCGTCCATCAGAGCTGGAATTCCATCCACAAGGACAGATAAGCTCTGCCTCATTAAGGACTGCTTTGCTATCAAGACGTCCATGCCAGAAGCATCCTCCCAGCCCCATAACCCCTTCATTTATACAATCGGTCCTTTTCCGTTTCTCCAAAAAACACACGTCCCCGAACCACCGTACCCTGTCACGCTATAGCATGATCAAAAAAAAAATAACATCCATGTAAATGTACATGCACAGAGGGGTGTCCGGGGTGTGCGGTGGCAGGAGACATGCTCGCTAGGCCCACCTACCGCCCCCCGCCGCGCTGCTGCGGACGATTTGCCGCGACAATCAGAGAGGGCGAAACGGAAAATTACGGCAGTCGAAAGTGGGTGTGGAAAGATGGCGAGGGAGAGGGTCCATGATGGTGGGGAGGGCCACGCAGAACCGCAAAGAGAGAGGGAGACGAGCGGGGAAGAGGTCTGACGGGCAGGCCGGGAGAGGCTGGAATAAAGTCGGCGGAGATAGATGGGGGAGAAAAAGAGAAATTGGAGAAAGAGACAGCGTAAAGAGAGAAAGACTGTTTTTTTCCTCTTTCATGTTCTGTAAGAGTAACTCAGAAAGATAAGGCTAAAAGGACTGTCAGTCTGCGGGAACAATCTCAGCAGTGTGTCCCCTTTCTGATTCTCCAGCGGGGGGGGGGGGGGGGGGGGGGGGGGGGGGGGGGGGGGGGGGGGGGGGGGGGGGGGGGGGGGGGGGGGGG
>JAODKN010000104.1:25921059-25939807 GCA_026774425.1 Petrocephalus zakoni | reverse complement strand
GCTGCTATGGAGCACATATGATATTGTTTGTTATAAGCTGCTGTGGAGCACATATGATATTGTTGCTATATGCTGCTGTGGCGCACATATGATATTGTTGCTATATGCTGCTGTGGAGCACATATGATATTGTTTGCTATATGCTGCTATGGAGCACATATGATATTGTTGCTATATGCTGCTATGGAGCACATATGATATTGTTTGCTATATGCTGCTGTGGGGCACATATGATATTGTTTGCTATATGCTGCTGTGGGGCACATATGATATTGTTGCTATATGCTGCTATGTACCTACTTTTTTCACCTTATTTTTTATATTGTATATATATATATATATATATATATATATTATTTATATGTGTTATGCCATTAGCCATGAACTCCTTTCCTACACTTTAAATACAACTTTGAAGTTTATTTTGTGACCTTAGGCAATGAGGAAAAATATAGCACAAACTCGGCAGTGTTTGAGAGTCGGTAGAATCTCTCATTAGGGTGACTGTCTCTTTGGCTGCGGTCTTGCCTAGATTTCTATGTGAAAGCTTGTCGACCCGCAACTCAAAAGCATCCACGACGACACCCGAGAACAGGCATGTTACACCATGCAAAGAATTTATTTAGAAAATACTCTTATCAGGGGCAACTCATTGTTTTCTTAACTTTCATTGTTGCCTGACGTATATTTTAACAGACACATGTTATGCACACACAAACATGTGCACACACAGACATGCACATACACAGACGTGTGCGCACACAGACACACATACATACAGAGACCTCAGTCACAGGCATTTCTGACTGGGTTCACCAAAACAGAACCATCTGCTGCTTTGGGCCTGGGATTACCCAATAAACTGATATGTAGGAGCTACAGCGCCCTCCACAATTATGGGCACCCCTTGTAAAGATGTGTAAAAAACCTTAAAATAAATGTATTTTTTATTGCAGTAGCATAATCTCATACTGAAATATTTTGAAGAATCTTCCCTTTTATTTGAGTACATTTATTCATTGGGGGGAAAATCCCACATTAAGAAATAATTGTTTATAACAAAATATCCAGTGCCACAATTATTGGCACCCCTAACAAGTCCTATAAAATAAATGTAACTGAAGCATTTTTGTAATTTATTCTTTAATTTTTTAAGTTGGTTAGAGTGTCTAGGAACTTCTAATCAGTAATCCATGACTTGCTGTTTCCCTGGGGTATAAATATGACGTGGCACAGAGGCCCATTTCTTTTAGCCTCTCTTCAAATTGGGAAAGACAAGAGAACATTCCAACAAGTAAGGCAGAAGTGTGCTGATCTACAAAAGTCAGGAAATGGCTACACGAAAATAGCCACTCGCCTAAACTTGCCCATATCTACAGTCTGAGCAATAATTAAAAAGTTACTAACAACAAACAACTGGTACTATGACAAACAAGGCTGAACGAGGACCCAAGTTTATCTTGCCACAGTGAGGAGGATGGTAAGGGAGGTAAAATAATCTCCAAAGCTGACTGCTAGAGAACTGCAACACAGAGTGGCATGTTGGGGTCACCAAGTCTCCACAGCCATTAGACATTTATCTACATGCCAACAGGTTGTTTGGGAGGCATGTCAGAAAAACCTTTACTGTCCTACATTTACAAACGTAAATGCGTGGAGTTTGCTAAAGGCTATAGGAACTTTAACTTGAACCGTGTGCCTTGGTCAGATGAGACTAAGACTGAGCTACTGGCAGCAAACACTCCAGGTGGGTCTAGTGTCAAACAAAGATGAAGATGCGGAAAAGCACCTCATGTCCAGTGTTAAGCATTGTGGAGGAGCTGTGATGCTGTGGGCCTTACCATGGTAGAGTGCATTGCATCATGAACGCTTTGAAATACCAGGACATTTTAAATAAAAGTGTGATGGCCTCTACCAGAAAACTGAAAATGGGTCGTCATTGGGTCTTTGAGCAGGATAATGATCCAAAACATATGGCCAAATCAACACAGAAATGGTTCACCAGACACAAATCAACCTTCTTTCATGGCCAACTCAGTCCCCAGACCTAAATCCCATGGAACACCTTGAGAGTGCATAAGAGAGGTCCTGGGACCCAGGACAGTCTAAAGAGACTGTGCAAAGAGGAATGGTCAAAGATCCCTCTCTCTGTATTCTCCAACCTTGTGAAATGTTATAGGAGATGATTATGTGCTGTCCTACTGGCAAAAGGGGGCTGTACAGAGTATTACCAGGGGGTGTCAATAATTGTGCCACTGGTGATTTTGTTATAAACAATTATTTCTTAATGTGGGATTTTTTTCCCAATTAATAAATGTATTCAAATAAGAGGTCAGATTCTTGAATTTTTTTCAGTGTGAAATTATGCTACTACAATACAAAATTAATTTATTTTAAGGCTTTTTTTAAGGCTTTTTATACATCTTTACCAAGGATGCAAATAATTGTAGAGGGCGCTGTAGTTACACAGAAGACTTATGTGACTTATGTGATACAGCAGTGGGCAGCAGGTTCAGCACCAGGGAAGCAGTGCTTGGGGGTGGCACCTTGCTCAGGGTGCCAGTAACCTTCCAATGGGGAGTGCACTTCCCTAACCATTAGGCCACCTCTGCCCCAACAGGTAACACACACACTAGCATGCGACTGGGGCTCATGCCACATAACATACTGTCATATGTTACACACACACAAATATACACATGTGCTTATATATCAATTGACTTCAGCTTGCCAGTTATTGTCTTTTCCTAGAGAAACCCGGTAAATATCCTCAGTCTTATTGATGCTGAGGCTGACCTTTCTATGGAAATGATTCCCCTTACATTCATCAGTCGCAGGTTTGGGGCTGGATCTGAAAGCCGCCTGGGGGGCTGTGGAACTCAGCCCGCTGCCAAGAGGTACGGCGGGGGCTCGGACAGCGGGATGGGGGCCATGGCACGAAGCCGCCCCTGCGAGCCACGTGCTTGCTAGCCATTTCGGGCACTCGAGCGCTGGGCCGACACTCCCCCGCCGGGGGGCACCACTGTCTGCCATACCCAACCCGTCAGCGGCCCAGCAAGCTCTCCCGCGTCCTCCCACAGACGCACACCCTCCCAGCAAGCCTCAGATACAGGCTCTCTCTCCTTCTGCAAATAAAAGATTTAGGGTATAAGCCATATTGACATGGCGGAACAACACAGACACCCACTAACACAGCCTCCCTATAAAAAGCCCTATAATAAATGAATTCCTCTTTTTAATGTTGCCTTTGTGCTGCCTTTGTTCTTTTCCGCAAACGCTTAATTAACACGAAGACGAGGAGGCTGTCAAAAGCTTGGGTCAACGTTTAAAAAGGGGAAATTTAATTCAATCAAAACGCAAGCCAACTCTTTTAATCTGCTTAACACCACCACCACCACCAGCCCCCCCTATCCTAAATAAAATTAATTTATTTTCAAAATACAATTTTTTTCTCTAGTTGCCGGTTTTTGAGTGGGGGGGGGGCACATACAATGAGTGAGACGGCGAAGGCGGCTTTTGTGCTCATGTCTCTTTGGAGATCTTCAAATTAATTACGGCTCATTTTATTACATGAAACCACACAGAAGGGAAATAAACACCGGTATTGATTTGCCAGCTGAGAGAAGCGAGTGGAGGGACCCTTCAGAGCTGCGGGGGCTGACGCCAGGCCAGCGGACACACGTCCCCCCCCTCTGCTGACACGCCAGGGCTCTGGATCCCTTACCTACTGCTGACATCCAGCATCTTGACTCTGAAACACCGGCAGACGGATAAACGGGGTCACATGCGACAGTCAGGAGCGCATTAAATAGCAAGGCATGTCACTCCTCCTCTCGTTACCCCCCCTCCCCCAGTGACCTACAGTCGGGCTAGAATGACTGTCTGGTGCCAGCTGGCTGGACCCAAGGGCTTGTTTGGGGAGGGGGGATGAAGCTGGAGTCAGCAGGAGGTCACAAGGGTGGGAGATGGGTGTCTCCACAGAAATCAGAGTTTGGGTGGCGGGGGGGTGGTTGCACCTCAAAGGCTCAGTTAAATCTGGTAGCTTGGTCGGTCCTGCGTCTCTCTATTTCAGTTCGCAGGCCCACCTTTGATCGCATGCCCTGAAGGACCAAGGAGAAGATGAAAACTGAGAAAACAAACAGAGAAGGTCAGGACTGAGATAGCGACGGGAGATAGGCAGCGTCCCGCCGAAGCCAGAGGGAGCCCACGGCCCGCAGCACACGGCGGCAGTGTTCGGGTGCCGGCGGGCAACCAGGCGTCAGAGCCACACGCCGCCAAGCCACCTTCACTGCTGTTGCATGTTTTGTTTCGTGGGGGTGAGCCGGGGGTCATTAGGCCTCGTTAAAGGAGCCATCGCAGGGTGCCTTTAGCCCATGTGGGAATGTGGTGGGAATGTGGTGGGAATGGGGTGGGGGGGGTGGTCATTCAGCCTTACTGTTTCTCTAAAGGGGCACGACGCCTTGACGCCGTTCATGGCTTTCATTATAACTAAACTTGGCCCCTCACTCTGCAGTAAGGCTAACAAAGCATCTGCAGGTCAGTCCCTCAAAGGGCAGACACGGCGGGGATCAGTGCTGCGTGCCGCTCTCAGACGCACGCCCACACACGGCACTGAAGGCCTTTTCCACGGCCAGGCACCCGCGCTGATGTCACTCCGCCTTCCATGTCTAGCTCATTGATGAAGCCCCGCTACATCCTTTGAGTGTGCGGCTTTAAAAGGACCGCTCCGTCACCAGCGATGTGGCCGATCTCCTTGGTAACGAGGCGGTGGTCCGGGATGCTGGGAAGGATGCCTGCTGGTGCTGAGATCCCACGGAGAGGCCCGCTCTGGGTGGGACGAGCGCGGAGGGAGCTGGTAGTCATTCGGGTCTCGGCACAGTTTCCCTCATCCTATTGCAGACACAGGGACACGGAAGGTAAAATAAACACGGCCCGGACTTCCCCCCAGCACCAGGGATACGCCCCGGCAGCATTCCCGGGATGCCTGTCCGGATTCAGAGCCCACCAGCCTCACCACATCCTGATACAGGCTGGCGACCCAGACGGAGACGGACAGACGATACGGCGAGTGGGGAAAAGCTGGGCTGGGGACGAGAGGCAGGCAGAGGGTGGGAGCGCAGACAGGCCGAATAAGGGCTCTCGCTCAATACGCCCAACACATCAGCACCCACCATGTTTAACACAGCACATGACTGCGCAGCCACTGAGCTTATTCTGTATGACAGCTCTGCTCTACATTAAACATCCGGTCCACACTTCCGAAGATCAAGACTTTCACCAAATGAGCCCTCTGTCATCCTGGTCTTTGCCGTTAACCTCCAAAAAGAACCGAAATAAGTTTAAAGAAGTCCAAGCACGCGAAGCTTCGCCGCCGTAAGCTCTTCGCCTGCCCACTCCGGACGGCAGCGCCATCTCCAGCCGGCCTTTCAGCTGCTTTGTAAAGAAACAACACCAGGATTTTCATCCATTAAGCAAGACCTTCCAACCTGTCAGGCACACAGGAACCCAAATGTTTGGTTTGTGCGCCCCCCACATGGCGATGAGCAGCTGAGTAGCGGCCATTGTTACCCCCACCCTCAGGCCGCATTCCAGTTTGCCCTGACGTCCGTCTGCATGTCTGCTTCGTCTCTTTCATTCGGCATTTTTTTTTTGTTTTTGTTTGTTAGCTGGCCTTATCGCTCCGTCTGGAACTTTCCCTCGCCCTCGTGGCCCGGATAAACAACAGAGGGCACCGCTGAGTCTCCCTCCTCCGGGGCTCCGCGCCCCCCCCCCCACGGGCGCTCGCGATCTCACCTCTCACCCCACTGTGCCTTTGCCCGTGCACCCAAGCATATCCAGGAACGCAGTCAAGTACAAGGCCGGTGTCGTTTCAGGCCATCCACAGCTGGGACGTCCGGATCCCGGGAAGCGCGGAGAGAGCCATTCCGAGGCGGCATACAATGCCACCGAGTCCGGCCCGGCCTCTGGCCTCGAGGGCACCCTGATGGTTTACATTACCTCATGGCTGCCATGCCTGAAGCCGCCTCAGGTGTCACCTGCAATAAAAGCAGCACTAACTCTCTTCTGCTCTGTTTTCCCTACACTTGAACTCTGACCCCCCCCCCAGACTGAATACAACACGATTCTAAATGCAGACTGTCTGAAAAAGACAGTAAAAATATACTTCATATCATCACAGGCTGTAAGCTACTTCGTCTTGCATTCTTTTAGAGATAACTGTACGGGTCCCGTTAATAGTTCTGATAACTGCCTGACTTTAATTGTGACCCTGAGCATTTTTCAAGCCCATGCAACACAAAAACACAAGTACCTTCTGCTGACACCACAATCTTATTTCCATGGCGCCTCTGTTCTCTTACAAGTTAATTCACCGTATCACTCTCTAAATGTTCCCCCAGATAATAAGCCCTGTTGTGGGGAAGCCTCACGGATGTATCAAATCCCCTACTATATATTAACATATTATTTTATTACTAGAGTAGCATTTTGCTTGCAGGGCCAGGTTTCCACACAGACTGATTCCATAAACAAACAGATTTCTTAATGACACTCCTCATGAAAAGTCATGGGATTTGCGCTGACATTTTCACAGAAGACTTCAACATAAAGGGGGCAGTTGTTAGCTTGGTACGTGCCGCTCGCTAAGCGCACTCACAAATCATATGAGGGTTATGCGGATAACATGGGAGCAGACTTAGACAGCCTTGTCGTTGAGGCCACCTCTGGATGCCCAACGTTACGCATCGAATGTCGGGCGCGACGCGTGGCCTTTTGGGTTATGGGAAGGACTGGGGGCAAGCAGAGATGTGAAACGCCACACAGAGGTACAGGTCGGCATTTAGACCCGCAACCATGGCTACAACATCGCAACTATCCAGCTGATGGAATACAGCCACAACAGGCGTACTCTGGCTGATCAAACCAGCTCTCATTCGGCACCTCCTCATTTTGTCGTAAAAAGGAATTTATGTGAGAATACAAAACAGATTTTGTTGTTGTCTGATATATGTCTGACTCGGCGATGGCAGACAGAAAACAAACTGAAACATGGGAGACGGCGGGGATGGCTACAGCGCGGGGGAAGAAGGAGCGATAGGTAGGAAAGATGGAAGACGGGCGATAGCATGGGCTGCAGGACGGGAAAGAAGAGGAAGAGAGAGGCAGAAAGGACTTCGGAGCGAATCTGGCGGCGTTCAGGTGTGTCCAAACAACGGCGGTGTGAGACAGGCGGGCGAGCGGGCTGGCGTCAGGGGGCCACACGCGTGTCCTGCTGCATGCCTCTCCACGCCTCCCGCACGGCCCCGCTCCCACACGCACACACAAAGGGTGCTCAGTGTCTGCGGCACGCACCACCAGCACCAAAAATGTGAAAAATTCAAACAAAGATAAAGAGATGACAATACGGGGAGGGTGGGGGGAGGTGGTGGGCAAGAGGTGATCGAGGCTGGAACATGACAGGAGGGGTAAGAGAGACATCTGCAGTTTGACGGGCCTTAAACTGAAACCACCTTAAATGGCACGGGATGCCCGGCAAAGGCCCAGCGCGGTGGCACCCGTGAGCTGGCATGCAGGGGGTGTCCTCAGAGGACCTGCCACTCCCCGTCACACTTTCCTGTCTGGACCTGGCTCACCTCAAAAGGCGGCCGCAGATCGAATCGCAGCAATGCCGCTTGGCCAGACTCAGCTAAGTGGCTCTGCCCGCCGCTGGGCCTGCAGCGGCTGTGGGCCACCTTCACAGCCTCCACGTGCAGTCATCCGTCCGCTGGGGGGGGGCGGGGGGAGAGGTTACAGTGTGATCCAAATGAAAAATGGGAACAGCCAAAAGCAATTTATTACATTGCATTTTTGCAAGTCATTTTGGTCGCTACTTGGACGCCTGTACCAATAGAAACCGTCTGTAGAAAAAGGTGAAAATAAAATGTCCTTAGACGTGTCACGGTGCCTTACGGCCGTCCGCGGCCCTTTGCGATAATTCCCACATGATGGTGCCGCCAGCTTACCCTTGCCCACCCTACGAAAGACTTGCACACTTACCCTTGCCTGCATCTCATTGCCTTTGACCTGACACATTCAGACCTCCCTCTGCATGACAATTACCTTCAAAAGCTCCAAGCTGATGCCCCTGAATGCTTGACAGGCAGGTGCCCTCCATACCCAACCCCGAGTACTTCACCAGAAGCTATCTGCTGAGTTTCAGCCCACTTGTTTACTTCTTAGCTGCCCAGGCAACATCAGTATCTTTGGGCTCCTATCTATAAATCATACATCACAACAAAGGTAAGCGGGTGGACAAGTAGCTTGACTGGCTGATCTGCTTGGCACTGGAGTAATTAATAAACTCTCCACGGCTGATCAGGACTCAGAGACTACGCTACCTCCCACAGCCTCATTTCTATGCCAAGACATGTTACAGGACCCTGCTAATTGAATTCCTGTTTGGGCCTTATCAAAGCTGGCAGGGTTTTCACAGGACCTTCTGCCGACCGTGTTCTACGTATTATAGGGCCCTCAAAGTTTTTTCAGCATATTTTATTTTCCGCAATGCTTTACTGTCTCATAATAAAATGACTCACGTGGTCATACTATTTTAAAAAGTTTTTTTTTAAGTTAACATCTGTTTCAAAAAGTAAAATAGTTAAAAATGACTAAATATTCAGTTAGTGGTTTAATAATTTATTTACAGAAATGTTTGTTCCGTTCAGTCAAGTTCTGGAGTTGGTTTTTCAGCATTAGTACAATTTATAACGCTTAATTATTCTATTACTATATTGCTGGTGGAATAATTCAACCGGCTACATGGAAATAAACAAGGAACACACTGTTGACATTTAGCCTACCTGTGTGCCATACAGAGTATTGAGATTTACCCCATATGTTAACAAGACAAAGAGTACTTGTAATCAGAATAAACACTGCGTGGATTTCGATTTAGCACGGGGTGCTCCTGCTCTGAAGTTTGTCCCGAAAGCGCCCGGGGCTTTCATTTCGGCCGCTCCCCCGCATCCGAACCGGCCGCACATGTGTGGGCATGACCGCTTACGTGTAAAGCGCAGCGGGGGAGACGGGCGCCCGGACGCGGCGCGTATCTGCGGGGGGGTTCGAAGCCCGCTCCTCGGCAACCCGTCACCCCGTAAAGTGATAACGGTGCCATCGACCAGGATGCTTCCACACCTGCACACCTGTGCTGTGGCACCAAGCAGCGCGCACACATATACCCAAGAGCGCACACGGTGAACCTTATCTATTTATATACACACCACGATTTATTATATAAAGCTGTTTAAAGATGTGTAAGTTTTCAGTTTTCTTTGCTGTTGTACTGTATGGCGTATCTGGAATGGCAAACAACTTAATTTCAAGACTTCTGCTGCCACCCGGTGGTCCGCAAGTGCAACTGCACAAACGGTAAGGAGCATCCGGGTCTTCCCCCTGTGGTTAGCGGTTAGCGCAAGGTACTTGAAGAAGGTTCAAGTCGACTTCTGAGTGACATACTCCCAGTATCCTAGCCTGTTGGTTACTTTAGAAGGGAAAACTTCAACTTCAAGGAGACGCCCAAAAGCAGACAAACTCACTCTGCTCCTAAAATGTCATCTGTCCTCTCTGTCCATAGGACTGCATCTGGTCTGAATTAGTTCTGCACCCCCTACTCTCTCTCTTGCTTTAACACACGCACACACACATCCCCCACCTCCTCCTCACCCTGACTCAAAGTCCTAGTCAACTCCTGAACTTCCGACAAGACCAGAGGTAGAACTCATGCCATTGGTCCATTAGAAAACATGTCTCAAGCACTCTGAATTGAAATGGGAACTCACTCATAAACTCATGTGTGCAATAATCACACACAGACACTCCACTAATCAGTGCGCAGAAACATGTATTTAGAAGCAAAAACAAGGATGCCAAATACTTATGTGACAACAGCACTATTTATCCAGAACTCACGCCAGCTTGTTTCCATTCCCAACCCTAACAATGGTGGACCCAAGAAAAATATGAACTTCAGCTAAAAACTAGTTCAGCAGTCATGCTAAACCATTCATTTAATGAAAACAGAATGTCACAAACTGCAGGAGTTCTGAGATAAATATTGTATACCTTTGTAACTGACCGGAATGTCTTTCAGCTAGTACTACAGTTACAATAAGCAGTTCCTAATTCCACTTTTACTGCCCCCCTCCAAACACACACACACACACACACACAAATGAATATGGTCTTATTGCATTTAGTAACTCTTCCACACTGACTAAACGTTAAATATCGAACATCCTCTTTGTTTAACAGAAAATGACATTTGGGTCAATATCTATACACTGAAAAAGGGAACCTACAGAGTAACTGTGTCACAGTGATAGTGCCACCTACAGGACAGTGCATGCCACGACTGTGCAGTTCGTAAACAAACAGTAACCAACCAGGAAAACCTGCATGCCTTCAGAGAAATTAATAAGAACCTAACCATTAGTCATATAATCTTTAGAAACGAAAGACACGCTGCAAGCAACATTTTTAAGGTGAAGTTTACGTGCTTCTTGGAAATGTCCCGAGCTGGCAGTGTCCACAGTTCAGGTCACAGAGCCAGGTTTGGACCACCGAGTTCTATCCCAACGCACAACTCAATCACTGCCCATTTTCCCAGGGGAAGGCCCAAGGCAGGGGGGGGCTCAAAAGCCCTGTTTAACTGGATGATGTGTTACAACACATTTACTTAAAGTAAATCACTTGTGTCATTCAAGGCCATGTGTTAACTGAAACCTGCAATTAGTGCAAAGAATGTTTTAAAGAAAGTTATGCTGGGGACGCTAAGTGGCAGGGAGAGAATGAACTGATGAATATAGGAGCTGCAGGGCAGGAGCCCCAAACCCCAACAGGATAGAGGGGGGGAAAAAACGTAGCAGAAAAAGAGAGTAAGCTCTCTTGGATGTCTTTCCGCCCGCTCTCCTTCACTGGCAATCGCTCTTTCCTGTGCACTTCCCATTGGGGACGACAAAGGAAGTGTATTACAGGCCCCGAGCCCAAGAGCTCCGTCCTCGCCTCTCTTTTTAATCAACATCATGTGCCATGCGGGGTAACAGGCTGCCATTCACACTTTGCCGGCCGCCCGCACCGAGCCGCTTCTGTTTTCCTTCTCTTTCATCACGGCCCCCCATCCCCCCTTTTGCTCTTCGTCCGAGTACACTTCTCCCCTTACAGGATATATTGTCTATTCCTGACATTAATAAAAATAATAAGAGTGGATTAAACAGGGGCAGGCGATCTCCGCGGCGGCAGGAAGGGGGAGAGGGGAGACGGAGGATTGAATTTGCGGGGCTCTGTCGGCGAGGAAGTGCTCCGGCTCCCCGAGGGCGAGCCGCGCTCCTCTCTTTCCTGTGTACGGTCGCCCCGCGTTCTCTTCGCGGGACCTTTCTCGGCAAAGCGGCTGCCTCGGCGACTCCCCACAAAATAAGTAAATAAATGCTTCGAGAGTCCGGCATTTGCTTGTTGAATGTATAAGCATGGAATATATACATGACCGTGTACGAAGTGGACAAAGGACCATTAACGTAGGGTCTCAGGTTTTATTGAAATTATACAGAAATTCGGGAAGGGTATTTCAGTCTAATTCTGAACGGAATATCATTTATCGGTAGGATTAAGCGACCTTTTGAAGGGCCGATACATTATGCTGGCGCCACCTGCTGGCGATGCAGGGACACCACCCCGCAGTTTTCACTTCTGTTTAGCACCAATATTTACATTGAGGTTATCTGTTATTAAATACATGAAGTCATTACTGCCCCGTGGTGTTATATAATAATATATAGTTATATAACTGCATAGTCATCGTATTTGCCCAGTATAGTGATCATAAAATTAATAACAGGAAAAAGCCGGAAAACAGCAGATCTTCATTTAACGATCCTCTGGGTCGTCATCCTCTGTCTATAAAGAAACGCACTACAATTTGTTACTTGTAACAGCAACCGATATATTGCCTTTTAGTGTTTGTCTGCGTCCTTCTTCCAGTTTGTATAACGCTCCAACTAGTAAAGTCGGTCCAATATAAGCTACATAAGCTGCAGTTCACTGAGGTTTAATTCTACCTTTCAGTTTCCTAAATATCGACCACTATCATTTTATATCATTATGGCCTGTTATCTTTAGACAAGATCAACTGTTTGTTCAGAGTCGTCAAATAAACTCTGCTTTAGCGGAGCTCTTTTTTTCTATAACGCGCACTTCTGGGGAACTAACATGTAACATTTCCCCCCCCCCCACAAATCTGAGGATATCCCTCAAATAAGCGGAGAAAATGGTCGTATTTCCGGTGTAACACAAATAAGGTCCTTATATAAAACATTTCCAACTAGTCAGTAAATAAGATCTCTATTTTATTTTCGTATACGGCCATTGACCCTCCTCACATACGTTCAGTGACAAGGTTGTATCCCATATGCCATCAAATATCGGTTAAATTATCTATGACCAATATGCTGGAACACAAAATAAATAATACAATCGCATTGCTATTCTATCTGAAACATATATATATATATATATATATATATATATATATACACTTTGGCATCTGTATTAGAATTAATATACATTTTAATTTCAATAAAATAACTGGTCACTGCTACAATGAGCCCGCAAGGAAATACAAAACCTGTTTCCTTAAAGTCAGTTATGTTAGAAACACTAGCGGAAATTAACCTTAAAATTTTTGTGTGATGGACACGGTACTATCCAATCACATGGTCACTCGGCGAAGCATTGGCCAATGGATTTCAAAACAAAGACGTAAGGCGGTACTTCCGCTACTTCCCTAGTAACCACATGGAAACGCGCTAAAGTGTGTTTCGGGCGCCTCGATTTTTCAACGGCGAAGTCAGATTTTTGGTAATTTACGGAGAATTTAGACATACAGTCTTACCTTTAAATTATTCTTAAATACCCCCGAACGCCCAAAAGAGTAACTATGAAGATCGAAGAGGTGAAAAGTACCACTAAGACCCAGCGCATCGCATCACATAGCCACATTAAGGGGCTCGGGCTGGACGAGGCCGGCAATGCCAAGCAGTCGGCGTCCGGGCTGGTGGGCCAGGAGACTGCCAGAGAGGTACTCAGGCCGGCCGCTGACATGTGCTGCGGAGCTGTAGGGATCCGAGGCTCCTTTGCCGTGCACCGCTGCTAGTGATAAGATAGCAGACACGCTTCTTTATATTAATTAAAATGTCTAGTAACGGAAGTATATTACGCTGCTTTATTGTTATTATTATTATTATTATTATTATTATTGTTGTTGTTGTTGTTGTTGTATTATGCTGACATTTTAATATAATTGTTATCAATGAATGGCGTAATTAACACAGCTGTGCATTGTTGGAATTTTCATAGCACTTTTCCAATATATATTACATACGCACAATTAAAATGTAAATATCTCTTACATTGGCACTGGATGTGGCTGCATTGTAATATTTCATATTGTCGCAGATCTTGCTGTTAGGCCCTTGTAACTAACATGCCATGACCGAGTCTCTGCTGTCTGTATCCAAGGCCTGTGGCATTATCGTGGACCTGATCCGTTCGAAGAAGATGGCAGGGAGGGCAGTTTTACTTGCTGGACCTCCTGGAACTGGAAAGGTGAACATTTTATTAGGTTTACCTGGGGAAGTAATGTTGGTATATGGCATTTTGTTACCTGTATGTTGATGTGTGATGTGGTGTTGCAACACTTGGCCTGTGTCTGTCACTGCGCTGATGGTGATGGCCATGACTGTCTTCTGACACTCCAGACGGCATTAGCCCTGGCTATGGCACAGGAGCTGGGTAACAAGGTACCGTTTTGCCCAATGGTCGGCAGCGAGGTCTACTCCTCTGAGATCAAGAAGACTGAGGTGCTGATGGAGAACTTCCGGAGGGCTATCGGTATGTGACAGGGGGTTGGGTTCCTCATAATGATGAAAAATATGGCCACGGGTAGAATTTTGGGAGCGAGGAAGTGGAGGGATTTAGGGTTCATCAGAAACGGGGGTAGGAGGAGATTTAATAAGGCTTCCTCCTTTTTGTCAGAAGGAATGCCTGTCATGTGTTGTTTTTCCGCACTTCACCAATTGGTCTAAGAGGGAGTGGCTGTGGGGGATGTAATAATCTAAGGGGGGAATAATGGTCAGCTTTTGTGGGTGTTGATGTGACCTGTCATGTGTGTGGAAGTGGAGCTTTTGCAGACAGATCAAGCGTCTGTGCTGCACAGGGCCGTGTGTGTTTCGGGATGGGGGGGGTCGTCCTTCATTCCTGGCCAGGCAGAGGCAGAGTATAATGGCCATGATAATGGGGCGTTTGCCACGTTTTTCACCTTTAACGTTCAGTCTTACGAACACTCAGTATTTACTAAACTCTGATTAAGTGTCTGTGACACTTAGCCTGTTTCACAGTCCGTGGCTGTAAAGTATGATGAAGTCACACTTAGTGAGCTTGTTTCTCACGTTTCAGTTTGTGTTCATTTATTGTCACTGTTTCGCTCCCCTCTGCCCATCAGGGCTGCGCATCAAGGAGACCAAGGAGGTGTATGAGGGTGAGGTGACAGAGTTGACTCCGTGCGAGACTGAGAACCCCATGGGAGGCTATGGAAAGACCATCAGCCATGTCATCATTGGCCTGAAGACTGCCAAGGGTACCAAGCAGCTCAAGGTTTGCTGAAGCCTTGTACTCCACATGGGGGAGGTGTGTGGCTCAGAGGGTCAGGAGGATGTGCCTGTGATTGGGAGGTCACTGGCTCGAATTCCAAGGTCTGCAGACTGATTTCAACCAGCAAGCCCTTGAGCAAGGCCCTTAACCCCAAATTGCTCCAGGACCCGTGACTTTGTTAAAAGCACATGTTAATTAACCCCTGAGTTTGGCACTGGTAGTACAGTCTGTTTGGCGCTGTTGTCCCTGCAGCTGGATCCCAGCATCTATGAAAGCTTGCAGAAGGAGCGAGTCGAGGTCGGCGATGTCATTTATATCGAAGCGAACAGCGGAGCAGTGAAGGTAGGGGAAACCTGCACTGTGTGTATGTGCTGCTCGCAGGCTCCATGCAGCATGCGGTGCAGTCATACACACTGCTTACATTTCTCATGGTGTATAAATGTTATAGTGTGTTCCCTCTGTCAGACTGAACAGTGCGTCTCTGTGTTTAGTCATGCGCACAGGACGCCTGCCAAGCTAGCCTGTACAGTAGGAGTATTGTGTGTAGGCAGCGCGCCACCTGTGTTCCCCAAATTACACCTCGTATGGAGTGACGCGTCCAGGTTATGCGGCGCTCTCGTTTGGAGGCTTCGTCTCCCATCCGGACACATTCTACCCTGTGTAGTTGCTGACACGCTCCTATCTTTCTCTCCCTTTTTGAATTCACTCTTTTTTTTTTTCTCCATTTCTGAGCCCACTGTTGTGCTCAGGAATGGGTCCCTCATTCCTCCGTTTTTCACTGCCCGACTTTATTCCGCCTATCGCTCCATCTGGCCGGCCGGCCCTTTCTTCTTGCTGCGTTGCCCGTGATGCCTGCTGAAAAGTGTGTCGACAGGCCCTTTAATCAGCGCAGGTGGCCGAGTGCCCTGGGGGAGGCTTGAAGGAGAAGGTGGCCCCTTACATTTGTTGCTGTTGACAACCCTGTTACAACTTCCCTCTGTCCACTTTCATTCTCCCCCCCCGTTAGTGTGCTGTCAGGCGCTGAGCCTGAACCCGACCCGAATCTACGGCTATGGGACGGCTCCTGGCTCAGAATCCAGTCAGCCATTCGCTTTGACCAGGAGTCCATAACCAGTTAATTTATTAGTGCCAGGTTTACTCCTGCGAAGCTACTTGAAGTGGCTTGCAGTCCGCAATAAATCAAGTAACAGTTTGAGTGAAAATCTCTAACTCTGAAGATTGGAGCTGATGATCTATCTTTGACCTTGTCAGACATTTTCATGATAATTGAAATTATAGGTAATTTCTTGCATTACCGATGTAGGAAATGCTCCTCTTAAAAATGTATTATAAGATCGTTTGATGAGCTCTCTTTCCTGAAGGTTTTGTAATACAGATGCTACTTTCATTTACAGAAAAACCTAGTGTGCGTCAGCAATGAATCTTTGCCTGTTGGGATTACACCTGGCAGTTTCGACCAATATAAATAAGAAATTATGGTGGTGATATATTGTGGTGGGAGTATTGCGTAAGCAATAGCAATAGGTGGCTGCTGTGAGGATTATGGGAGGGATCTCTGAAAGCCTTCAGCTGCACTGATTTTGACTTGATTCAGTTACACATAGGCTGCTCACCGTAGCGGTGAATGGGTGGTAAACAGGGGCTCACCCGCACACACGCTCTCGTTCTCCAGAGGCAGGGCCGCTGTGACACCTTCGCCACAGAGTTTGACCTGGAGGCAGAGGAGTACGTGCCGCTGCCCAAGGGGGACGTGCACAAGAAGAAGGAGATCATCCAGGACGTCACGCTGCATGACCTGGACGTCGCCAACGCCCGGCCTCAGGTGTGGCTCGCTGCTCCCTCATGGCCTCTCAGGCCCCCCTGTCATTGTGAGGTGACACCGATTCAGGTTGCTCACTCTGAGCTGTGGGCACGTGGTACTTTCAGGGCAAGTTCTAAAACACAGACTCTGATATTGTACTCCAATCATATACAGTACTGTGCAAAGTCAGAAAATGCTGAAGGCTATTTATTTGGGTAGTAAGTGTGTATTTGCTCAGAAAAAGCAAATTAACATTAGAACAAACTTAACTGTAACACAAAAACAATGTCTTCTGTTCTCCAAAAAGTCACTGATATCTTGTTGGACAGGAAGATATTCATTAAATTTCACCACCAGCTCAATTAATTAATTAACTTATTCGTTAAATAATTTGCATAGGTATTAAATTAGCCTGACAAGGTGTGCTAGTGGTCAACAAACACATGATGTATCGGATGGTTGCTGCAAATACTGGGGTGACCTTAGGAAAGGTCTGGAAAGGGCTAAGCTGACACACTTTGACAGACGTAATATATTTTTACGCAGACATGAATATCATTTAAACATCATTTTCTTTGTCTGCCTGAGATTGTTGCTCAGTATTGTACATCCTCCAGAGCTGCTCTCCTGAGGCTGTGTAATTACTAAAGCAAATGCATCTCCTTGTAGGGGGGTCAGGATATCTTGTCGATGATGGGCCAGCTGATGAAGCCCAAGAAGACTGAGATCACAGGTTGGCCTGACCCGTAACAGCGTCGTCCCTCTGCCTGACCACCTTAGTCAGGAGCGATGGGTCACACGGTTTCCTCTGGTCTTCCTCCTCCAGACAAACTGCGCAGTGAGATCAACAAGGTGGTGAACCGGTACATCGACCAGGGCGTGGCGGAGTTGGTTCCCGGCGTGCTCTTTGTGGACGAGGTGCACATGCTGGACATCGAGTGCTTCACCTACCTGCACCGAGCCCTGGAGAGCTCCATCTCTCCCATCGTGGTGTTTGCCTCCAATCGCGGAAACTGCCTCATCAGGTGAGCCTTGCGGAGATGCTTCTCTCTGACAGCACCTGGCCCTGAGCACAGAATAATCGGTCATTTGCTTTTTCTCTCAGGGGCACAGAGGATATCTCCTCCCCACATGGGATTCCCCTGGACCTGCTGGACAGAGTGATGATCATTCGCACCATGCTCTATACACCCCAAGAGATGAAACAGGTGTGTCAGCCTATCACAGCCCCCTCTCCCCTCTCATCTCAGAACTGCCGCATAGGTCACCTGCTTCAGGGTTCATCAGAGGTATCTAGCTCTCTGGTGGCCAGGGTTGTGCGCCCAGAATGAAAAAACACTTCCTGTGTCTGTAGATCATTAAGATACGGGCTCAGACAGAGGGCATCAGCATCAGCGAGGAGGCCCTGGCTCACCTGGGAGAGATCGGCACCAAAACCACACTGAGGTGAGTAAGCATTCATGGCTCCCCTCATCCTCCACTCTTCAGTTCCATTGTTTAATCCTTCCTCCCCAGCACACAGCCCCACGCCGTTTAGCGCCTCCTGTGTCGTAGGGCGCTTTTCCACCGCACTTTTGGTACGGTACTTTCGGTAGTTTCACTTTTCCATTGACTTCCAGTCGAGTACCAGTACCAAAAATTCATGTACCGAAAGTGCCAAACCAGTTGGGGTACTTCTTTGGTACTTTGGTACTTTGTGGCGTAACTTGCAACGCTTTAACTGTCGAGTGGTTATGCAAATAGCCCGATTCTGAAACACAATGCGATCGATACAAACTCAGAAAACACAATACAAACTCAGAAAACACAATAAACTAAGTAAAAAAAAATTGCGATCTGGTTGGAAAAACAGATAAAACAAAATCTAGACTGCATAACAAGAAATTTAAATAGGATTTTATTTAATATACTACTGCAGCACAGTACTGGAGAGTCTCCAGATATGGCGATGTGATTTTGTTGTAATAGATACTGGGATATTTTTAAGTTAGTTAGTATAAAATTAAAAAATTAGTTAACATAAATTTCTCACAAACCTGTTTAGGTGTGATTTAAATAGCAAGGGTGAGAATGATTATGATCATTTCAGAGAACGCATGCAGCGCCCAAGCAAAAGTAGCGGGGGGTAAACGTTAAACCGATTTAAGCATAAGAACATAAGAACTATACAAACGAGAGGAGGCCATTCGGCCCGTCAAGCTCGCTTGGGGAGAACTTAACTAATAGCTCAGAGTTGTTAAAATCTTATCTAGCTCTGATTTAAAGGAACCT